>JAJTUV010000541.1:600000-911708 GCA_021653895.1 Mastomys natalensis | reverse complement strand
TTTTTTGGTGGGGAGATTTTTAATGACAGCTGCTATTACTTTAGGGTTATGGGACTGTTTAGATGGTTTATCTGCTCCTGATTTAACTTTGTGGTACCTGGTATCTGTCTAGAAAATTTTCTATTTCATCCAGATTTTCCAGTTTTGTTGAGTTAGGCTTTTATAGTAGATCTGATGATTTTTTTAAATTTCTTCAGTTTCTGTTCTTATGTCTCCCTTTTCAGTTCTAATTTTATTAATTTGAATACTGTCTCTATGCCCTCTGCTTAGTCTGGCTAAGGGTTTATCTATCTTGTTGATTTTCTCCAAGAACCAGCTCCTTGTTTTGTTGATACTTAGTATAGTTCTTTTGTTTCTACTTGATTGATGTCAGCCCTGAGTTTGATTATTCCTGCCATCTACTCCTCTTCAGTATATTCACTTCTTTTTGTTCTAGAGCTTTCAGGTGTCCTGTTAAGTTGTTAGTGTATGCTCTCTCTAGTTACTTTTTGTAGGCACTTGAAGTTATGACTTTTTCAATTAGTTCTGCTTTCATGGAGACCCACACGTTTTGGTATGATATGTCCTCATTTTCATTAAATTCTAAAATGTCTTTAATTTCTATATTTCTTCCTTGACTAAGTTATCATTGATTAGAGCATTGTTCAGTTTCCACGATATGTGATTTTCCATTTTTTTTTTTGTTATTATTGAAGGCCAGCCTTTGTTCGAGGTGATCTGATAGGATGCAAGGGATTATTTCAGTATTTTTGTATCTGTTGATGCCTGTTTTGTGACCAATTATTTGGTCTATTTTGGAGAAGGTACCATGGGGTGCTGAGAAAAAAGGTATATTCTTTTGCTTTAGAATGAAATGTTCTATAGATATCTGTTAAATCCATTTGGTTCATAACTTCTGTGAATTTCACTTTGTCTCTCTTATTTCTGTTTCCATGATCTGTCTATCTGAGAGTGGGGTGTTGAAATCCCCCACTATTATTGTGTGAGGTGCCATATGTGCTTTGAGCTTTAGTAAAGTTCCTTTTATGGATGTGGGCGCCCTTTCATTTTGAGCATAGATATTCAGAATTAAGAGTTCATCTTAGTAGATTTTTCCTTTGATAAGTATGAAGTGTACTTCTTTATCTTTTTTGATTACTTTTGGTTGAAAGTCAATTCTATTTAATATTAGAATGGATCTCCAGCTTGTTTTGTGTGACCTTTTGCTTGGAAAATTGTTTTTCATCCTTTTACTCTAGGTAGTATCTCTCTTTGTCACTGAGGTACATTTCCTGCATGCAGTAAAATTCTGGGTCCTGTTTATGTATCCAGTCTGATAGTTTATGTCTTTTTATTGGGGAGTTGAGTCCATTGATGGTAAGATATATTAAGGAAAAATGATGGCTATTTCCTGTTATTTTTGTTATTAGAGGTGGAATCATGTTTGTGTAGCTATCTTCTTTTAGAGTTGTTGGAAGATTACTTTCTTGCTTTTTGTAGGTTGCCGTCTCCCTCCTGGTATTGGAGTTTTCTATCAATTATCCTTTGAAGTGCTGAATTTTTGGAAAGATATTGTGTAAATTTTGTTTTGTCATGGAATATCTTGGTTTTTCCATCTATGGTAATTGACAGTTTTGCTGGGTAATTAGTCTGTGCTGGCATTTGTGTTCTCTTAGGGTCTGTATGATATCTATCCAGGCTCTTCTGGCTTTTGTAGTCTCTGTTGAGAAGTCTGGTGTAATTCTTATAGGTCTGCCTTTATATGTTACTTTACTTTTTCCCTTACTGCTCTTAGTACTTTTCTTTGTTTTGTGCATTTGATGTTTTGATGTTTGATTCTGAATCTTGCTTTTCCGGTGTGATGGGGTCTCCAGGATTTGCTATGGTGGGAAAACTGGGTTCTGATGTTGCCAGGTAAGTTTGGTTTCTGTTGCTTATGTTCTTGCCTTGCCTTTCTCCATCTGTTTATCTCTAGTGATACCTATACTCACTGTCTCTGACTGGCACGTGTCTTTCCAATTATCTTGCTTATGTCACAACTCCTAAGATTCCAGACCTTCCAGTGGAAGAGCTCCTGGGACTCAGGCTGCCTCTGGATTCTGAAATCCTGCTGCTCTGAGTGCAGTGGTTCCTCTAGGTGGTATCTCAGGATATGGTGTCTCACAGAAACAGACCTGCTAGGTGTCTGTCTCAGCCAAAAGGACCAAGCAACTGGCAGAAGGGGAGTGGTATTCTGGAGGGGCAGGTTTGGTGACTGATTGGTTCTGAGTGTCCCAGCCTCCAGTTGTAGCTCTGAGGTGTATGGGTTGTGCAGGAGGGTTCTTACCCACATGCTCTGAGTGCAGTGGCTCCTCTAGGATGGTCAGGATTGGTGAGTTCACAGGAGCAGACCAGCAAGGTTTCTGCCCCAGTCAAAAGGCTAAATACTTATTTCTTAATTACTAAGAAATAATTAAAATAAAATTTAAAGAAATATTATATTGTCAAAACACAAACTTGATTATTGCCATTATCAATGTTCATATGTGGTTAAATTGTAATTACTATTCAGTACTGATGTCTAACTAGACAGTAAATGTTCACAGCAAAGCTACAGGATGCCGGATCATATAACAGCTGCATGGACTACATCATCATGGGGACTCTGATGAGTCAAATGATTTTTCATTGGAAGGACAATAGTACATGGAATGACATGGAAAGCTGGATTGTTAAGAACCTACAATGATTTACTTTATGGTTTGAAACTGATGGTGATCCTCTTATTAAATCCTTTGGAAGATGATTTCTCTAAAATTATTATATTATTCCAAATTAAGAAAATGGGTAAAAATGACCACAACAAAATAAATATTTAAATTATTGAGGAATTCATAAAATATTTTGTTTTAGAAAGCTGTGTTATATTAGCTTTTGTTGGTGGTAGATACTACATCATTCTCAGCTTGTGCCATATTTTTCCTGAAAGCCATTTCTACTTCTTCTCAGTGGGACTAAATACCTTCTTACCTACAACATTTCTGTTAAGAAAGGAGTCTGTGTTTTGTTATGTGTGATGGTTGTCTCTTGGAGCCTACTCTTTTATGAAGGGAAACAAAGAGTGGCTCTGGGGAAGAGGGACAATGAGAGAGAGCTCATGGGAGTAGAGAAAATTGTGGTCAGGATGTACTATATGGGAGAGAATCTATTTTCAATAACAAAATAAAAAAATAGAAATGACAAAAAATAGAAATAAAAAATGTGTACCATAAGATTATACTGACTTGAAATGTGTGTATAACCTTCCATCACTGTAAACTGAAACATAAAAAAAAAAAAATCATTTGTATGTGTGCCTTCAATGCTAAGCATGCTGAGATATGGAGATTTTTATACTGATTAAAACTTATTAAACAAAAAAAGAGACCTAGTTGCAACTTGGAACTGTAAACATCTTATTACAAATGCTCACTTCAAAATACTGATAGGATATTTTTGTTTTCATTACTAATTACTGAAGTTAAAGATGGTACTTTACTGTGGATTAATATATGTCAAAAATTATAATTTTTACAATAAGAATTTTCTGAACTATTTATACTGTTTACCATAATATTTAGACCTTCTTTACATCATTAGTCTGTAGCCTTGGCTTTCATTATGCATATTTCAATTAGTTAAAAAAAAGCATTTTCTCCTAGTTTTTATTAACATATGTTAATCTAATTTGTTTTTAAATGTACTTCATGCTCTTTCTTAGGCCTCATTATCTGTTTTTTGTCTCGAAAATTTTATGTATAATCAATGTAGAAAGGAATTCATGCACTTACATTGTGCTTGTTAAGATGTCTTCTGTATTTGTGATAATTGTTATCTTTCTTCTCTTCACATTTACGCATTTTATGACTATTGCTATATACATTAGCAATAACTAATAATGCCATAGATATTTTCTTTCTTGATCACATTTGGTTTCTAAAAAAAATAAATAATAAAATAACATCAGAAATTGGTGTGGAGAAAAGAGGAAATGGGTAGTCTCTGATGACATGAATTGGCGTGTCTACATCAATTGGTATAACTGTTCTGCAAATCATATTTACTGTCATTTAAAAAGAGAATGAAGTAGAAAAAGAAGGAATCTTGTGAAATCTCATAAGAATGTTATGAAATTTTCTACACCTATGCTAAATTTTAATGCATGAACTGTTTATTTCTTTGAGATTTGCTCTTCAGGTCAGTGCAAAAGAGTAAGGTTTACCCACTTATATTTTACTATATTTAATATAAGAAACAACTATGATTTTTTAGATATTTAAGAAATAAATGCTATAAGTGATTCTTTAGTTTCACTGTTTGGCTCTGAGAATTCTTCATGTAGGAGACTCTTCAATTAAATACCTAGATGATAATATGTCCCTGAATATACTACATTTTTATGAACAAAGTCCAATAATATCACATGCATCAACACACACATACATAAATACACATTCACTTAAAGCACATGCACACACAAAATTCTTGCTTATTTATGGCTAGGTACCTTATTTTCTTAAGTTCTTTTGTTAGCTTGGAATTGTTTTACAACATATTGCAAACAATGTATCAGAAAATGTAAAGTAGAAATTAATACCCCATGTTTGTAATTTTGTACCTTTTGAGTGATTATTTAAAACACACCTAAACATTAGAAAGTAAGACAGGATTCTTATATAAGTTATGAGTCAGGTTTAAACATTATTGGGCTGAGGAAGTGGCTGTATGGCTATAACACTAGGTGTACCATCATGAAGACCTGAATTCAAGTACTTAGCAGGCATGCAAAAACCTAGCTAACTCAGTATGGTGGTCTGATGTAATCCTGGCACTAGGAACATATAGTCTTGGGGCTTGCCAGCCAGTCATCCTGTAGGAATTAGTGAGTTATAGATTCATGAAAGACCTTATTTCAAAATAATGGAGATAAATGACTAAAGAAGACAGTGATAGTATCATCCTTCTGCTTCCATATACAATCACATGAGAAAACATAGTAACTCATAACATTCCCCACATCTCACATACACACAACACATATAGTATAAACATTACAACTACCACTTCATACAACCACACACAGTAAGCACAACACACATGATACATACATACAATTAAAATGTAATGTGTACTGTACACAGCACATAATTACCATATACTACATACTCACTAAATACACTACACACAACATACCATACAGTATACATAAATACACCTACATGAACAATATATTACAACATGCACAAAATATAATACAGAGCACATAAACCACACACACACAACACAAAACACATGTATGTGAGTGCATGCATACACAGACACACACACCACATACAACACATACATAAACACTGAAAAATGTAAAAAAATGGGAAAATAAGATTTTAGCACATTGAATTAATACATTTCAAAATCTATTTCATGATTTGTCACTGATAAATGTTATAAAAATATATTAGGCATCCCATAACTACTGCATTTTTCATTCCTCAAGTAGGAATTTATCCTTATATAGTCACAAATAATTTCTTGACAATACTAACACTTTCTCCTTGCTTTTATTGTAACTTTACATAATTAATTGCATATTCTCAAAAACACATAAAACTCTTATTTATTTATTTATTTATTTATGTAGGCATTCATACTTTAAGCTTCGATCTACTCCATGTTGAATTGTGTTGTAGGGTCAAGACCTTCCATTCAGTCTAGTGAACATGAAAGTACACAGGATCTGGAAGTACATAAAGTACTACTGGCAGAGCCAGACATCAGTTTACTGAGCACAGAAATTAATAAGTTTGTTTGAAGAAGTTTTAAAATATTTATTCAATTCAGTATGTCATTTTGAAATATTAGACGTCATACATTATTCTGGGGCAAACTTAGATAAAAATGCTTTTGACTACAATTCCAAGATATGGGATTTAACCAATACTTATTCTCACTGGGTTTTTAATGCTCATTAATATTAGATCTGGTCACTTGGGGGAAAGCACTTAGAACACATCCAATCTTCAGAATGAATTTACATCTGGAAGTATTTTTGACCAGTTAATATTTAATTGCGCAAATACACAATAAGGACACAGGTAGAGTGCTATTAAATTAGCATTTCTCGTGATGTTCTGTGCAACAGGGAGTTTAGCTCCTAGAAATGATTATTATCTACTGAGAAAGGATTTCAAGAAAGAACAGCAAAGAGTTACAAAATGTAGCAGGAAATTTTCCCTACAAGTTGGGAAGAGTAAGGAGAGGAAGAGGAGGAGTAAAGGAGGAAGATGAGAAGGGAGAAGAGGAGGGAGAGACAGAGGTTTAGGAGGATGGAGAACCGTGCTTGGACCGTGAGCAGTCCTGGGTAACAACTTCTATCTAGGTTAGTTAATTGGGAACCCCCTCCAACTGTATGAGTATCTTGTTAATTTGAGCATTACCAAACTTATAAAGCCTTTAGATAATCTAAGCCTTAGAGTCTCATTTTATAGGGGTGTCGCATGGATAGTGGGATGGTCTGGGCTCAGCCCAGCCTTGTGGAGACAGTGTGGAAGATTAGCAGAGCCATCTCCTACACCGGCATCTCATGGGTGGCAGGGCCAGTGTCTCTGGCTGCCTGAGTGGAGGGCCTGAGAGGAGCAGCCGGCAGTATGGCACTGCCGCTCCTGGCTAGGCAGGTCTGGCTGATTAAGGAAAGTCAGATTGAATGCCACCATTTTAAGTATCTCACATTACAACAGAACCACTGGAAGTTTTTAGGAAGCAAGGTTAGAGAAGCTTGCTTGTATCTTGGTTCCCAGAAGTAACATCAAGCCCTCAGTTAAGGATTCCTTTAAGTTATTACTGTTGAAGCTACTTCGAATATTATGAACCACCATGTGCCTTTTGATCTTTAGAAGCCATTGCCCAGGCAGTCAAAGTAAGTGAATATGGTAACTTTAAAAAAATCTACTGTGAACTCAAAGTCTGGCATCAGTTGCCACTGATGTGGAACATCAGTCTGTCCTCCATGCCCAATTACCTTCTGCATCTTATATGAGAGTGTGATTATTTGACCTATAGCCATAAGAAGAAGCATATTCTGAGGACAGTTCTTGTTTTCAGTTCCAGGTACGGATGAAACATTAACAACATTTAATTATGCCTCTTTTGTAGAGAAGATTTTCCCCCACTCCCATTGGTTGGCTTGTCTTACTGGATATTCATTCCTTCTAATTCTCTGCTGAGATCAACAAGTCTCAGAGAAGTAATCAAGGGAGTGTTTTTGCTTTTGTTTTTCCTCAAGTGTTTGAAATCCAGAGGTGACACAAGGTAATATAAAGTAACATCAAAAAGTCATGACACATGTACCTGTAGACTTTGCTACTTAAGGAGTATATGACCTTAAGTTAATAATTTTAGCTAACAGTAAATATGCTCACTTATTAGTTAGAATAATCAGATTATCTATAATCACCAATAACAATGGGTTGATTTAAGAGTGATATAAACGTGATACACTTAATATTTTTCTGAATAAGTATAAAAAATGTCAGTGATTTATTTACTAGTGTGGCAGGATACCTTGTAGACATGAAGAAATCTTTCATAACATCAAGAATCAGGAAAATATTTCAAAGTGATTACTAATATTGAAAGATTCTTTTTAAAACTTAAGATTCTTGAAGACCAGCTACTGCCACCTTTACAACAATTTATGTGAGGTGTGAGTATAGAGGCAAGACTCCAAGTAGGTTCTTTGCCTTCTTCACACAGGCTTATTCAAAGCAAAGATGATATAAATACCTGTACCATCTTAGGCAAAGCACGACTGATCATTTATCCTGAACATATTCACTATGAAATACAATTTGAGAATATGATTTCATCCACAGGGCAAGAAGCAGCTGAGATACAATTAAATTTTATTTATTTATTTATTTTTTATGAGGGCTGCCTTTTTCTTTTTTTAAATTATTTTATTTAGTTAGTTATTTAAATCACATCATAATTTACTTATTTACACAGAGGTTATAAACACAAAAAGGCAGGATGTGGGGAAGGGAATGGCACCTGAGCATAGGTGTTCAGGGGGAGTATAGATACTTTTCAGAACAGGGTATCAGCTGAGTGTAAGTTCAGGGGACAGGTCACTATGGCTCTGCCTATGATTCACTTGTCCTTATCTAAGTTGGTACTGTCCACCGAGGCTGCCTATTTATAAGACCTATGACTACTAGATCTGGGAAATTTCCACAGAAGCTGTCTGTTTACAATAGCTTATATCCTTCTGTTTCCAGTGTTTTTCCACAGAGACCCAAGACTTTGTGTTAGTATGCATGTATGTCAGGACTATTGTTGATTTTAGGCCTATGGCTGATTTTAGGCCTTTAGTGTATATGCAGGGCTGCTCCTGACATCTCCTCCCTTCTCTAAGTATAGAAGGGCCTTGGCTATTCTATTCTTGCGAAGGTGAAGGTGGGGATAGAGGCCTGACCTCCAATAATTGAAGGGGACCTTGTAATGGCTCAGGTCCTCCTGTCGTTGTCCAGTGAGGCATGAGGGCCATACCCATCCCAATATCTTTTTCCTGGAGAGGGGATACTTTTGACATCAACCCCTATGGAGTCAGGCTTGTCCCTCAGGGAACCCAGATAGATATTTTGAACTTTTATTTACATTCCCTTGCAGTGCTTAGCCTCGCAGCCTAAGCAAGAATTCAGATCACCAGTTAGAGAGGGTTCTGGGTAGCCTCTCTCTGCTTGGTCTAGGGGCTGAAGTCCCCTCTTTTAGGTTGGGTGGAGATGGGTTTGAGGAACACCCTGGATAAAGTAACAACCTCATCTTGAGTCTTGTGGTCCTCCATAGCTATCTTATGATAATGTATCTGAATAGGTTTTGCTACCAAATTATCTATCTATTAAATATCTATTATTTGTTGTATCACAAAGTTAGTCAGCCTATTTAAGGTCCAAGACCAAAAGAATCAGCAAAAATAACCCAATTAATGGTCCCAAGATGGGAGGAAGTGGGTTGACAACCATAGAGAGGTTGAAAAACAGTCCTTATACCAGCTCTCATCTTTCTCTTTCTCTTTCTCTCTCTGTCTTTTCTCTGGGCCTTCTCTGTCCTTTTTCATGTTCTCTTTAACCATCCCTGTCTTGTCTATGTAAGGGCAACAATCTTTAAGGGCTGTACACCGTCAAGAGGTGTACACAGTCTTTTCTATTGTAGAAGAGTAAATCAAGTCCGATAAAGTCCTTTGCAATTTTTGGAGATCATTTCAGACATTGAAACGAGGGATTTCTTCAGATTAGTGATGTCAATCTCTAGCTGTTTGGTATCCTTGTCAATGGTCCATCAAAGGTCTGAGTAGTATAAGTCTGGAGGCCTTAGGCAAATGGATGGAGCTAGAAAATATCATCCTGAGTGAGATGACCCAATCAAAAAAGAACCCACATCGTATGCACTCACTGATAAGCGGATATTAGCCCAAAAGCACACAATACCTAAGACCCAATGCATAGATCTCATGAAACTCAAGAAGAAGGGGGAAGACCAAAGTGTGGGTGCTTCTGTCCTTTTTACAATGAGTATCAAAAGATTCAACCAAGCTCCCAGGGTCTAAAACTCCAGCTTGAGAACAGGTAATTGAGGGTGGCCTTGTCAGACATCAGTGGAATTGGAGGACCATGGTCCCCAAAAGTTTGGATTCCCTAGTGTTGGAGAATCTGAGAGCAGGGAGATAGGTTTGGGAGGAAGTTTGGAGCACACCCTCATAAGATTAGGAGGAGGGGGTATGGGATAAGGGGGTTAGGGGAAGAATGGGAGAGGAGATAACATTGAAAGGTAAATACACAAAATATCCAATAAAAAATATAATGGTTCTGACAAAAAAAAGATAGCTTACTTATTTCAAATTGTTTTCAAAAGTTTCTAGGAGATGCTAATTGGCTAAGATCTTATGTTAAGCCCTCCACACAAGAATTTTAGTCTCTGTTTAATATTCTCGAGAGAGATGTAAATCCTAATTTCCCTCAACAACCAACTGACAAAAGAGGAGCAATTTTACAAAAAGTAGAAAAAGCTATTATTAATCGATATATTATAAAGACTGATTAGTTGTTGGCTGTTCTATAACAGTCCTTTGATAAAAGATATTATTAATGTAGATTTATATTTCTTTAAATATTGTCTTTATGACTCTCTGAGTGTGGAAGAAGCGGCTGCTGGCGCTTCTGCCCAGATCTTACAAGGACTCTGAAAAATGTGTTTTTAAAAATAAAAGAGGGGAACTGTTTCCCTCCAGAAGGAGTCTCCTGAAACACTCTCCATCATGTCTTGTTTACTTTTAACTCTCTAAAACTGAAAGCTCATGGCAAATCTGCTGCTGACTGCCTCTGGCATCTCTGAGACCATTAAAGACTATGCCATAGCTATGAGGAAGGTCCCTCTTACCCTTAAATGGAATGGCCCGGACCCAGTTCTCATATGGGGCTGAGGACTGATATGCCTGTTTGATACCACAGAAGGCACAGCTAAATGGCTGCCAAAAAGTTTAATGGAATAAATAGATACCCACACAAGGCCAGGCCCAACTATAAATAAGATGAATAACAATTGACCTCCAGGGAAGAGAAATCTCCCTGAGAATTCCCTTCTTTTTCCTTTCCAGGTAAAAATGAAACACCCGTGATGTCTGCTGGTAGAAGCTGTAATCCCTGATGCTGGCCTCCAGACAATTAAATTTTATATAAACAAATATAAAGGAAATATATCACTCAGATTGACATTTAGAAACCTGTAAAAAAAAATTCCTGCATTTTCCAGTGATGCTATCTGTATATGAGGGGCAGGTTCTGTCTGATAGCAGCATTTTATAAATGCACCCATGCTGATATACCTATAAAGTCACTGGTTTCCTCCTGAGGCTCCTCTCCCTAACTACATGCAGAAATGTCTGCTAGTGACTCCTTTGAGATCTGTGTCCTCAACTCTGTTTTCAGAGAGATTTATCCTTTCAGCTTTATGTCACATATATATTTTTATGACAAAATAATTTCACTAATTTAAATGTTTTATGTGGAAAGAAAACCAGAGCTTTGGGCATTTTTTTTTTTTTACTGAGCATTAATGTAACTAATCAAATAATTATGTAAGAGTTAAGAATTGAAAGCAATAGATTAATGATTTAAAATACTTGTCTGTACTCTTCAAATGAAATCAGTGAAAGACCGGATATGAATACACATATATTATTAACATTGTGGTAATTTTATATGTGGTTGAGAAGTAGTGTAGACATAATTGTTTTAAAGAAAAACAAGAATTAAAATTCATTGTTCTGATAATAATTCATACAGATGGATTTCCAAGAAATGGTTGTCTTCCAATTGGAACACAATTGTCTGAGTATTATAGATTCAGAGCAAGACCTTTGGTTGCCTTTTGCTGTGTCACAAACTGTTTTTCATGGGGGTCCATGATTCTCATAACTCTAATTCTGCTTTAGTGTTCGAGGGCACAGGACTTCTTAAATAATGCATCTTGTGCAATCTCCTAGACAAAAGGCAAATTAATCAGTCTCCAAATCCTTGTTTTTGAAGACTTGTGCATTTTAAAGACAGAGTAATTGTTTAGTGACTTGATGGCATTGATTTTCATTATGGATGGTGTTGGCTGGGTCTGTGTCAGGTCAGCAGGGAGAGATATCCTCTGCATAGCTAAATAAAAAGAGCAAAGCGGTCCTTCCTACTTCATATTCACATGAAAAAACCCAGTGCTTAGAGAAGTTTCTGTGACCTTCTCATAAGAACTTTCTCCTCATTGTCATGAATTTCAGAAAATTATGACAATAATCTCTCACTACAGATTTCAACAGGAATTCTTAGCTTCAGTGGCTCAAGAAATTCCACACGAGGGATAGTTGTAAAAGATGGACAAACCTGAAACAATATGAGCAAAGTGATTTAAAGTATTCTGTTGAAATCCATAGTGAAATCTATGGCTATGCCCAGAATTGAACAGCTAAATCAAACCAGCATTATCTGCTTCATCAGGCAGGGAGCAAGCATTTTATGATTTTGGAAACTCTATTTAAGTTAGGTGTCTGCCATTTTATGAAGATTCACCTGAAATTTTCCTCTACCAATTCAGTTAAAAATGACTCTTGTTAGTCTCAAAATCGCTGCCCTTCCTGGTATTTTCTGGTTGATAGTCTCACATATTTATCTGGGACATGAAATTTTTCTCATCATTCCTTTTTCAATGAAAGACTGCTTAAACATTGTTCAACTTTGATGTAGATTTTCCTTTAAACATAGTCAACATTAGTTATTTAGCCATCACTTTAATTTATTTAATTTGTAAACGTCTTGTCATCCTAACTTCTACAAGTAGAATGATATTGATACGTTTTCAGAGGCTTCGTTCTTTTTTAAAAATGAAATCTATAATTTTTGTGCTGAAAATGAGACTTTTTTCACACATACACACAAAAAAATCAAGGAGCTGTCATATTTTGACTAAGCATTGAATTACTCTAGAGAAAAGTGTGACTTGAAAAAGACTTTTTTGTCTTAGTTTTTTTTAACTATATGCCAAAGCAATTCCCTCTATTAATGTTAAGAACATGATCTGAGTCACTGAACTGTGTCATAGCTTAGAGAAAAAGAGGATATATGCTTTGTTGGAATGAGATGTTTGTGAGATTTAGATTGAACAGTGTTTTCAATACTTTTATTCTAAAAACAATCATCAAGAACTTTTTAGCAAATATGTCAACTGAAGACAAAAGAATCCCATAATTTCAAGTGAACTTTGTTAAATATGTTATTATTGCATTATTTAAAAATTTAGCATATACTTTATAAATCTGAAAAATTGCATTTATTAACCAAAAAACTCCTTGTGTGAGAGTTGAATGAAAAACTGTTTAGAATACAAGCAGGCATTCCTCACTATTTCTTATATCGTCCCTATCAAAATAACAATAATACAATGATGGCAAATATTTACTGAGTCATCTTCTTATCAATGAAGTTATTTAATTTTGATTACTACTTTAAATCCCGCCCCTCAGAGCAGAAAGTTTACAGTGAGATTTCTAGCAGAGAGCTGAAGAGATGGCACAATAGTTGAATGAATTTGCTGGTCTTACAGAGGACCTGGGTTTTGTTCCCCACATCCATACAGTGTATGTCACAACTTGGGCTCTAGGTCTAGGGAGTCTGATAATGTGCCTCTGGACTTGTAGGCACATGGACTCCTGCATACACAAATAAAATATATATCCACCACCCCTCACAATTAAAATAAATTTACAGGTTAATTACTTAATATTTACCATTTACTCTTACTATATATTACTCTTAATTACTTTTATTGCCATATTGGCAACAAACTTTTGTCATATACAATTAAAGTGATTCTTCTGAAGTATTTCCAGAAAACTTACTTAATATTTACTGGGTTAAAAGTTATAGAGAATAACACTGATGATTGAGTTATGTCCTAAAAACTCATTTTAATGCAAGGTTATTTGTCACATTGTGTGTGTGTGTGTGTGTGTGTGTGTGTGTGTGTGTGCAACACATATATAATATCCTAGAAAAATAAATGAGCACTTATTTCATTGAAAACATCAATCAAAATTAGTTTGTGATCCAAGTGGATCTGTCTCTCTTTGTTATTGGTAGCAAGGCTACAGGAGAAGGGACAGGACAAATAAGCGAGCAGGGGGAGGTACAAGAAGGAAAAGAAAGAAATCTGAGAAAAAATATAACTTTGAGAAGATTCACTTTGTATATTTACTCTTTCATAGAATACCAGCATAAAAATTTGAAGGTTAATAAATAAATAAGAAGGAATTTACAAATTTCAAATGTCATTGATATTGACTGAGTATTTTGACATATGAATCTATCTCCAAGGTTTACCTGAGTTTGGAAAACATTAATATATCTACTTCATGTAATGAACTGACAAGAAATAAGAGATTTCATGCTCCATATTAATGAATATGTTCTATTTTATTGAGAATTATTGAAAGTATGTAGCAAAGTGCATCACCCATCCACTTACCCACTCAGGAGGTACTTATTTTCTATAAGTTATATCTTGAGAAAATACAGTATGCTAAATAAACTATTTGTATTTATGTCACTAATTTATTTATGTATACCTTAGAATGTAAAATTATGTAAAATCCTGGTAGTGTATTATTAAAATGATTATATACATGCACATATTAGAGATCTTGGCTCTGCAGTTAAATTAGCATTAGGTAGAGTAACTCAGAGGCCTTTTTAAAAGGAGCCAAATAAACATATACTTCTATGGAAGTGAATATAAAGTGAAAATTCAAAGAAAATTTTTAATCAGAGTGAAGATATTAGATATAACAAATAAATACAGTATAGGCACAAAGAAGTTTCAAACTTAGGGTGGAATCTGGAAGCTGAGCTCTGAGAAAGCTGCTGAAGGGCATAGAATGAGACTGACTGCTGGTAAGGGTAGGGATGGCACTGCTTTCCTTAAGTTGCTAAAACCTAGGGCAGGGGCAACCGGTAAGATTATTTGCGGGCAAGGGCTAAATTTAGAGATCATGGTAGAATAATTAAGATAAAAACTTATCTTTATATTCAAAAACAATGTAAAAGATTAAAAAACAACATTATAATTACATATATATGGTGCATTTTATTTGCGTATATCTATGAAAGTTCTGAGCAAAATATTGGCAACTTTTCCTAAGCAGTCTTTTTTTTTCATTGTGTATGTTTTGTTCCTTATTGACTTTCATTCTGTGTGATTTGCTCATCTGTTTCATTAGACTGTGTGCTCCATGACTGTAAGGGTCATTAATTATCTAATTCATCTATAATTGAGTTATCTTAATTTATTAATGAGCCTGAAAATATTTAAGTAAAATCTTTAGGATTAAAATTCCAGAAACATCATTTTGTAATCATGTAAATGTAAACATCGGTCCCCTCTCTGTGTAGTGAATTCTTCATTTGTTTTTTAGTTATTTGGCAGAATTGTTCTAGGGATATCAGACACAAAACTATCAGCTTTTTTCTACCTTTGAAGTAAGTATTTAGAACTGGTAGATGTAGAGCATTTTCACTATACCTGGATTTTTACAGAAGTTTTATTTATCCTTTACTAAAACAATTTGATACATTGAATATCCTAGCTTGATTCTCCTAGAGTAGATGTAGAGATAAGTAAATATTCGCCCCTTCCATATTACAGATAGGTCATTTGAAGTCATGGAACAAGATAATTCCCATAGATTTGAAGAGAGTGAATAAACAGAAAACAACTGAGCTGCCTGAGCGGGAAGTTGCTCTTTTGGAATCTGTTCTTTATTATCATGCCCAAGCTATGTTTCAATGTAGTAGCTATGGAGCATGGAATGTAATTTGTCCCCTTCAATAAATGAATCATGACATTCATGCTTAGATTTTTAAAGGGGCAGAATAAATACATGAAATGTAAAGACATTTTTTTCTACTTTCTGTTGATATTCATTCCATCTAATAAGTTCCTGAAATGCATTAGATATTTAGGGAAATTTTTCGAATGAACATACATTGATCTACTGCAAATATACTACAGAACTTTTAGAAAAATCTGCTAGCATTTTAGTATAAAAAACATACATACATTTTCTAAATAATGTTAGCTGTTCAACATAGTTGTTGAAACAATTGTGATAACTCTAATGTTTTCTTCATTACTGTCTTGATATATATTTATTATTGGTTAATGCAATGCATTTCTGGAAATCATTGACAAGATCTTAAGGTATTATTGACTACAAAACATTTTGTGATTAAACAAAAACTATTTCATGGTGTATTTCTAATGGGTTTATAGCCACAAGCACTTGGAGATTTGAGAGGACCATTTTCTCAAAAAAAAGAAAGAAGAAAGAAAGAAAGAAAGAAAGAAAGAAAGAAAGAAAGAAAGAAAGAAAGAGTAAGCTTCATTCTTGACAGCTGGAGTTCCTCACTATACATACATGAAAATGTCTCTTCATTTTATGTTTTAATTTATTTTTCTTTGAAAATATCATGTGCAAGTAGTATTGTCATTTAAATTCTATATCTTCTCCTCACTACAACTTCTTCTGTACCCCCTCCCAATTTATAATTTATGCCTTTTCTTATTATTGTGAAAACTTGCATACATGAGTATGTAATACACATATACATATATATGTATATTAGTGGATCCAATTTATGTCACCCTTAAATATATGATATTTGTATATTTCAGGTTGAACACTCACAATTTGATAACCAGGTTTCTCCTTGATTGGAAAAGAAACTGATTCTCCTTCCCTCATTCCCTGTTAATTTTTATATCTTCTAACTTAGGTGAAGCCTTGAAAACTTTTCCATTCATGTTGACATATTGAGTGCTGTTGTTAATATGCAGGTCTGGTTTAGGCAGCGATATTGTTGATCTTTCATGAGTGTATCATCTCTGCCCTTTGCTGAAGACACTATCTTAACATCTCTGCAGCCACACACCTATGTTGGCTCAGTTTGCAGTACAAGGCACAAATTCCTTCCCACTGAGGAAATTTTAGGTCTAAATAGAGAGCCTCCTGTAACTCATAAAATTAAAAGTATCACCACTGCAACATTTTGTTTAGTAGACTTTACATTAGGGTGATACTACTGGTTGGTTTACTCCTTTGGCAGCTTAAACAGAAACTCCGCATACTATCAGATCCAGCTCACAAGAAGAAAGCCTCATGAGGAAAGTAACAATACCAACCAACTAGAGCTCCCAGGGTCTAAACCACCAGCCTGGGAGCCCACAGGGAGGGACCCATGGTTCCAGCTCTATATGTAGGGGAGGATGGCATTGTCTGGCATAGATGGGAGAGGAGATCCTTGATACCATGAAGGCTGGACTCTGAGTTTGGGGGAATTCAAGAGTGAGGAGGTGTGAGTGGGAGGTGATGGGGCACATCCTCATGGAAGCAGTAGGAGGGGGTATGAGATATGGGGTTCCTGGGCAGGGAGGAAATGGGGTAAGGGGATAACATCTGAAATATAAATAAAATATCCAATAAAAAAAATTGGAAAAAAAAGAAGGAAGCCACCACATAATATCCAAACCAATTCATCTAAGTTGTCTGTCTTAAGTGTGTGGCTAATAGGGCAATACGCTTTAACTTCAGCTTCTTACAAGAAACCAAGGAATATCCATACAAGCAACTAGAAGGGACATTTCCTCTGTTTTTTACTGAAATATCCTATGCAGTCCATAGTTCTTGGAAGCAGCATTAAAACTTTTGTCGCATTACTGCCTTTTAACAGTTTGTGTGTGTGTGTGTATGTGTTTCTCTGTGTGTGTTTGGGTATGTATATATACATTTAATATGTGTGTTTCAATAAATATAATATCACCATAACCTGTGCAGCTTGTGTGCCTGATCTCAGTAGATTCAGAAAGTAATGAAGTTAAGACAGACCCATGCAAAGAAATGTTACGATAGGTGAGCCCAACACACTCTGGTAGAGAAATACCAACTAGTGTAATGACACATTGCCTTAACTTGCTTAGTATGTAGAGCACAGAGTAAGTGTTAGCTGGACGCAGTAGGAACTTTATGCATGCAAACAGTCAGACTACAGTATCTGAGAGAAAGAGATTGCAGTTTATAGTTCCTGAACACATTGCCATGATTTGCACTCAATCAGAGGAAGGTTTTGCCATTCTTTTGAGCCTATTCCATATGGAGAACACTTGGCTATTCCAAAAAGTATTAGACATTGGTCCAGGGTCATGGCCATACCAACAGTACACATATATTTATGGCTTTATCTGCTCTTTACATATTCACTAAAAGCTTCCTGAATTCCTCACATGCTTATGTGTTTTCTTATGGTTTAGTTTTACTAATTTCTTCTTCTTTCCTTTCCCTTTCCATCCCCATGTTGTTTTGGGTAATTTTTCATTCAATTTGACTCAAAGTAGTGTCAGATAGGAAAAGAGAAATTCAATTGAGGGATTGAAGATTTGTGGGTACATTTGTAGGGCATTTTTTGATTAATGATTGATGTAGTATGGACAAGCCTACTATGTGGGTCATGCCATCCTTGGCTATGGGTCCTGGATTTTATGGAAAAGGTATCTGAGCAAGTAGGCAGAGTCAGCCCAAGAAGCAACTATCTACTCCTACATGTCTTTTGCTTTACTATCTGCATCCAAGTTCAGGCCTTGAGTTATTATCTTGTTTTCTTTCAGTGATATACTATAATTTGTCATGTGAAACAAACATTTTCTGTCCAAAGTTGCCTTCGCTCTATGTTTTACACAGCAACTTAAAAACAAACTAGAGCATCAGCTAGAGCCCATGTCTGTGAATGAGAGCTCCAGATCTCTCCATCTCTCAAGTTTTGACTTCTACATTTATTTCAGTTTATATAATCTAAACTAAAGCTTTAGAGCTAGGAGCTAAAATAAGAGAGAACATGTGATACTTGTCTCTCTGGATTACCTCACTCAGTATAATATTGCAAGTTTTATAAATTCTTTATAGCTTAATAGAATCTCATTAGGTATATGTGCTACATTATAATCATTCATCAGTTGAAAGTCATATGTTGTTTCCATTTACTTGCTATTGTGGATAGATTTTAATGTACATGGCAGAGCAAGTATCTGTGGATTAGGTTGTGTAGAGTAGTGGGGATATGCGGTATAGCCAAGTCATATGGTAAAATTATTATAAGATTTTTGAGATTCCTCCTTATGTGTATATTTGAATATAAGTCCCATCTTTATACTTTACTTGTATTTCCCAACAAAGAATCACAATACATAGTAGTAAGCAAGTTTTCAAAGCACTGATAATGTTTGCTACTATTTCAGCAAAGCTGTTTGTGTGACTATAATAACAGAAACTATAATCTATGTTTTCAGAATGTAGGAGACCCTCTGCCTCTGCCCTGATATAAGGAGCATTCTCCAAATGTGTCTGTTCTCTGGCTAGACGGTGAATCTCATTTTGGAGCTTTTTCAATCACTATGGCAATCATTACCTTAACCCAGACTACACTAAATATTTCCTGCACTGCCTATAGACAGACTCTTATCGTCTGGCTATTTTAACAATTCAGTGAATAGAGTTGATAGCTGTAAAGGCTGATGACTCCTGTTTCAGTTATGTTCATTTAGAAGAATTGAAGCACATTTGTGAGTAAAAATTCTTAAAGATTTCACACTAGGTAAATGAAAAGGGTAACTATCAATTTTGATGGACAATTTTGAAAATGAAATGTTCATTTTCTTCACTTTATTTCTGTTTGATGTTTATTTGCAGGTTATTTTTAACATTATTTCTTACTAATTTATAAAAGTTTTTACATGTTATTAACACACACATATACACATACAAACACAGATTTGTTCCCTTCATTGTGTTCTATTCTCTTCCCTGTGCCACAGAATACATCTTATGCAAACTCTCTTCCGATTTTCATGTCATTTGTGTGTGTGTGTATGTGTGTGTTTGTGTGTGTGTGTAAACTATCTATGTTTAATTAACTGTGCCTGTATTTACATGAGTTGTAGTTACTTATTTTTTCTACTCAAAACCTACACAAGAGTGACCTCACATTTGTCTGTGTACTGGTCTTATGGAGAGTAAACTATTGCCAATATGTTTACTTTAGTATTTATATGTCTTTGCCTAAATGATTACCAGTTCTGCATAATTAAGAAACTCATATTCCTTTCATTAGTCTTAATATGTTACATAATGTTTCTATAAAAATGCATATTTAGTAGCTATAGAGAGGGCTTAGTCATAAGGAATACCTGCTGCTTTCCAAAAGAATTGAATTTGCTTCTGATTACCCACATTGGGCAGCCTACAACTGTCTTGTTTCCAGTTTTATGGGAATCCAGTAATCCAAAAATCTAATTGAAAGTCTTACTAGTAGAGAACTACTTTTGTGTTGTTTTGTTATTTTGAGGTTATTTTTAACAATTTGATTCATCATGGTAGACACTTTGTACCACTGGTACAGAAAGACTATAGTAGAATTGAATTTTAATCCTGTTGTCTCTAATTCTTTCCCAATGACCTAAGTGTCCCACAATATTATGTGAATCTTGGAATATTGAGAGTACTTCTTTTAATCTACACTCCACTCATTCTAGCTAAGGTGCAGAGAATATAAGTGTTCAGAATGTTTAGTCTTAAAGGGAATATATATACCAAAAACCTTGTCTCAAGACCCTGATCATACAAAAAGGGTCTAAGAGCCTTAGGTCATTGGAGCATGACTACAAGAAAACATCTTGAGGACACAGTAGGGAAGATGCACGTATGAATACATACATGGTAAAAGCATATTCAAAACCTGTGAAAACTCAAACTGGATAACATCCCAGGAAGGCAAGGGGAGTTGGGAGCACTATCCACTCCAAAGCTTTGAAGATGTCTTTATTTGCTACCTACTTTAAAGGGGGACAGATTTTAACAGATTGTTCTCCAGTAGAAAATTACACGTTGCAGAATATTAGCATAGTACAATGACACAAAATGATACAAAATTGGTTATGTTAAGAATGGTGTGTGGATTAGTAAAGAATTAGGATGGAGGGAGTAGAATATAATAAAGAAGTGGTAAAATTTCTCAAAGATTAATAAAGGTTGGGAGGGGAAACAAAAGGAAGGAATGCAGAGAAAGCAAAAGAGTATTCATTATTCAAAAAAATTAATTGTGTTGTCTTCTAGAATCTTCTTAAAACTTTACAAGGACAAAAAGTCATACTAAAGACATATGCATCTCCTCTAGTGATTTATCACAGATGTTGAGTTTCAACAATGGATTTTAACAGTCAACAAACTTGATTCCATTTCAAAATCATGTAGGAAAATTGTTATCACTTGCTTTGATCATATTCCATCCCACCAGCCTGATTCTTTCCCAATTCAGAAAAGAAAGTATGCGGTTACTTCCATGACATTGATGCTACTATTGCACCAGTAAGCATGTCTATCCAGGCTGATCATTATTGTACATCAAAGAATTTGTTGCTGATGTTCTCTAGTAGTTTACATCACATTACAGTCCTAAAACAGCAATCTAAATGGAATAAATCTTTTAGATTCAGGCAGCTTGATTTTACAGTATTCCATGATTCAAAAATATGTTATCTTCATTGATATGCTCTCACCATAAAGTTCTGGAAGCTAACCAAGAACAATGGAAATAGTCTTTAAAGTATGGAGGGACTATATGTATTCACTGGCCCAAAACTCCCTAAAATATCTCATATATAGAGATAAGATTTTTATCTGTTACCTTCTGGTGTGCAATAGGCACATTGTTAACTTGTCATTGGATAAATCCATTTAACGTGTGTGTGTGTGTGTGTGTGTGTGTGTGTGTGTGTGTATGTGTGTGGTAACTAAAGCAAAAGTGAATGTGGATGACCATGAATCTTTATAGTAATATATACATATATATACATGTGCATACATATATACATATGAGTGCATACATGTATACATATTCAAATAAAAACACATGTAGGGAGATTCAATGCTCCAATCTATACATGAGAGAAACCATAATATTTGTCTTTTCTGGGTCTGTGTTACTGCACTCAGAACGATAGTTTCAGTTCCAACCATTTTGTAGGAATTTTTATACAATTTGTATATAATTTGTAATGTATGTGTATATATATATAGTTGTATGTGTAGTTTATGTGTAAGATTCTACAGTAATAGGTTTCCATGTGCTGTTTTAAAAGGTCTTTAGTTTATTTATCCCTCTCCTACTTTGTCTTCTTATGTAACTTCTACTCTCTCATTCTTCTTTTTCTATTATTTCTTTTAATTTTTTATATATGTACTCTCTTTCTTGTCTCCTTTGAAATTCTTTCTTCATTGACTTAGTAATTATTAATATTCTTGGATATATTAAATAATACACACATGTAGAAAGATTCCCTACAATCTAGATACAAGGTTTTTCATCTTTCTTTAGCAAACCAAAAGGTATCTAAACAATAATAATAATATTAAATTAAATAAGATAAAGTAACAACAATATACAAAGTATAATAGGACTAAATGTACAAACTAAAGAAGAAAATGAACCAAAGAAATAGAATAAGAAATGCATAAATGCAGAGATACAAATGTTTGCCTCCACAGAAATCCCACCACAACACAAAATATATATACTAATATACTATATACTAATATATAACACATAATATATACTAAATGGACTTCTAAGGGAAAAAAGTCCTGACAAAATTTTATAAAATGACAACCTCTAAATATATTATTGACTTAATTACCAAATGAAAATGTAGAAAACCAACCCAGCTATGCATTCTTCTCTATACAATTGTGTCCTGGCTGCAGAATATGATGGTGCAAGAGTAGAACAAAACATAAGGGAGTAATAAATCAATATCTGATTTTATTTAAGGCCCACTTCATTAGATGGAACCCAGTCATAATATTGATCAGATGGCCAAGGTAGTGAAACTAAAAGGTCTTGGACTTGGAAAAAATCATACCAGTATTGTTCTGCTGGAGGAACGCAGTAATAAAATGGCTCCTAATGGCATTCTGACTACCTCAACCATCATCAGATACAGTTTTTCCTTCAGTAGATGGGAATACATATAGCGATTTACAGTCAGAGGGAATGAGAAAGCTGCAAATACTCATCCCTAAATTGTATGTCTCCATAAAATTCAAAACTCTGTGGGAGAGAAGACAAAAAGATTATCAGTGTTGGAGGGGATATAGTAAATAAAGAGACTAGGCCTTCTAAACAATGAACTATCAAAGCAAATGTGAACTCAGAGAAGCTGTGGTACAAGGCACAGGGCTGGCATAGGTTTGTAATTGACGTGATCCTAGCACTGAGGGAAGTAGACACAAGCCTGAGGTCTTAAAGGCCTTTTACATATAAAGGCTTAATATCTACAAATAAAGATACTTTGGTTATATTTGCATAATCCTTACCTCTTTCAATTATGCTATAGTTAGTGTATTCAAATGGTATACCACTACTACAATCTAGTTTGTTCTATATGATAATCTGACTTATAATTGATCAGTTGTACTAATAGAAAAGTGTACCCATGAGGACACACTTGCGACACCATAGAGTAAATATGAAGGTCAGAGTGCTTTTTTTTCTCTTGATATTCAAAAATACTTTCTATATTTATATTCTGCTTCTTCTAGACAAGGTAAATCCCAGAGGTATTAGGCATTTTTTTCTCTGCCATTGGACAATGTGATGAAAAACTGGTGAAAAGGATTAGCTTTTGGAGTGTTTCACTAAAACCAATGTTAACAAATTGATCTGAGAATAAAAATATATTCAGTGTTTACAGTTACATTAAAAAAACAAACAAGCAAGCAAAAACAAACAAACAAAATAAAATAAAACTTCTTACAAGTTTTAAACATAAAACTGTAATTTGGTTGTTATGATAAGACACTTTACGTTATATTATTATGTTTGACATCGTTGCTGATTTTTCTTCCTTTGCTGAAAAGGAACATCTAATGGTAAATTTAAGAGTGTTAGCTGATGACATTCTTTTCAAGTGATTTATTCTCAAAAATAAGCCTGATTCTGGGTCCTGCAAAATGGGAATGGTAAGACCTGAGGAGCTGTTATATCTCTGTCAACTCCATCCCTGATTCACTTCCCTTGTACTAGAATTGCTGGTCTCAGCAAGGAAATGATGAAGAGTGTTTTAAGAATTGCTTTTCTTGCTTTCTCCATTTTACACATTCTCTGTCCACTCAGACACATTTCCAACACTGACAATAAGCTCCAGACTTGAAATCACTTTTCCAAAGAGAATAAGCTATATTTCCAGTACAGAAACAAAAAGCATTTTAAAATAAATGTTACTCCCATCGAACACTAGTATCTAACCCATCCAAAGTGATTTTCCAATATTTTCTAAAATAATAATGTATTATGCTAAAACATTAAATTGAGAAATGATCCAAAATACATCTTGTTCTCTGCTTTATATGAACAAATAGATGAATATTAATAAAATGTAACCTAGGCCATCAGGTTTGGCAGCCATCTTACTTGTCGTCAAATGTTCAGGTTTTATGTTAGAAGATCAAGACTAAACAATTATTAAGCCAAAAAGTTTAAAAGCTAGAATTTGTCTTTAAAGCAACATTTTGGAAAGTCAATTTTAAAATTCTATCTTCATGATGGGACATTTCCCTCTTATGGTCAACTACAGGAGAAAAAGTCTCTTAACATCAGGTAGCACTTTATACTACT
Source organism: Mastomys natalensis (assembly GCA_021653895.1). Taxonomy (NCBI): domain Eukaryota; kingdom Metazoa; phylum Chordata; class Mammalia; order Rodentia; family Muridae; genus Mastomys; species Mastomys natalensis. The sequence goes on along the minus strand of JAJTUV010000541.1, from coordinate 887,406 downwards.
GGGCAATCAATATAAACCCGAGATCACAACTTCTCAATGGTCCACATTTGTGTAGAGTTCAGATAATGCTTATTTTTCAATGATGTAACTATTCATCATATATGAGAAAATAGCACACACATTCCTTTTTTTGTTTGTCTGTTTTCTGTCTTATTTATTAGAATAAGAATTCTAATTGTATTTCTTATGGGAAAGGTAATATTACCAGGTAAAAATCATACTTGTTTTTTTTTTTTTCTTTTTCTTTTTCTTCTTCTAATGTCATTATGTAGAAGGTTTAACTGGGCACAATCATTTTTATTATGCCCATATATCCTGGGAAACAAAATGTCTTTAAGGTTGGACATCCATGTTTAATAAAACTTTAAGAATACACAAGCTAAAGAGATGACACATTTTCATTTTCAGGCACAACTGGACCTGTTCACATAATTATCACGGAGACTCCCAGCCAGCCCAATTCCTACCCCATCCAGTTTAATGCTCCAGCGCCTCCAGACGTTCTCAGACAGAGACCTGTGAGCACTAGATGAGCAGCCTTGGACGCGGACCCCTGAACACATCTGATTCCTTGTTGGATAGTTTATATTTTCTTAGTGTCTAGCCAATATTTAGTTAGTCGAATCCACATGTAGACTTAGGTTTGTTTGGTTTATTTTATTTTTTTTTGGTGTTGTTGTTGTTTCAGTTTTTTTTTTTTGATATGTAGAAGAAATTAAATTATGCTTTTGACTTAAGAAGATCTTAGAAGCCATAACTATTCTCATCCAACATGGAAAGAAAATTTGAAATTTTGGTATCCTTCACAACACCATTAAAATTAAAATCACATTTTCAAGTTATTCCCAGAATTTAAAAACCAGCTAGATGAACATCATTCTTTTGACTCAGCTCAGCTGTCCTTCATGTCCTGACATATAAACTTCAACTTTGTCCTAAATGTTGGCTATAAAACACAGAATTTATAGTAATTAATATCTAGTTGTTTATAATAGGAAACCTGATACATACATGCCAAAGTTTATGTCTGTCTATCTATCTATCTATCTATCTATCTATCATTATCTATCTATCTATCTATCTCTATATATGCTTTTTTATCTTGAAGCTATTAAATTATGCTGTTTATAAATACATTGCCCTGTATCTAGGTGAGCATATTTATTTGCATTTTGTATACATTGATTGTAATCTCAATTCATTTCTATAAAAGGAAGAAAACGACCCCATATGACTCTGGGAAACAAAAACTATAGAAACACATCTAAGAGGACTAGAAAAATTTTCATTCGGCCTTTGTATTTCAATATTAATTCAATTTCTCTGAGTATCTTCAATCTACATTAATCTGGCAATGCTCTGATGAAGATCTTTCTTAAGAAATCTCACAAATAATGTTAAAATGATTTTGAAGTTAATATAGAAATATTAAAACCCAAACATTTTTATTAGATATAATCCAGGGAAAAAGACAAGTTTCTAGTCTTCAGAGGCACATTTTGTTAAGAGAATCTGCTCCTTTTCAACAAAACCCATAGGGGTTGGAGCTAAGGCTGCAATATGGCCTCTCTCTGAACATACTTTCTCAATGCACTGCAGCTACCCTCAAGACTTCCCTGGACACCTGTACTGAGGGGCAGGTGCATGCCAGACAAACTGCAGTTCTCTGTTAAAAATAAAACACAATGACACAAGCCAGTGTTGCCATACTTACCACCATAAAAATAATTATTATAATTTATATAAATTTTAAAACAAACTTAAAATAATGAAAGGGAATGAGAAATGACTGATAAGTTAAAGACCATATAACAGAGATTAGAGGATCTGGAACCTACAGCAACAGAAGAGGGAGTTCCAGATGAGAAAAAAATCCTCAGAATTAGAATGGGAACCCATAGAGATACAATATATTAATTAAGAAACTAGATTCTGCTTATTGACACTAAGTTAAAGCAATGCTACAGGATGGGTTATGTGTTTTATTTTAGAGTTTAAAGCATTGGGCTATGTGCACATGTTGATACATCATAAAACTAATACATGTTCAGAGTTTCAATAGGCTTTTGCCTTAAGTTCTGTGGGGGTGTGATTCTGAGATTGCACATGTATTAGAGATGATACCTTGGGGATGCTTTTACAGATTAAAATTAATGATGTTCAGACTTACATGTCCATTAAAATATGCCAAGGACCACCCTTGGCTTGGAGAGATGTTCTGAGGGAGGGGTGTCTGGGAGCAGAGAAACAATAGAAACAATTGTAGACCCAACTTGGTGCCTTATAGTCTGCTCAGACAGTTTTCCAGTCTGCTTTTTCTCCGTTCTGCTTTCTTTCTCTCTGATCTGTTTGCTTGGAGATCTCTCCAGATAGCTCATCTTTCATAGATCATAAGCCCAGTCTTTTATTTTACTTATCAATCCAGGAAGTTTTTACAGATTCTATTTTGATTATAGTGTGAACCAGTATTTTGTGACCCCTGCCCCTTAATTCTTAGGAGACAGCAAGCACACATTTTCTTTAACATTGTAAAAGAATTCAGAGATCTGGCTACCTCAGTTATATAAACTTGCTGGGTGCAAACCAGTCCTGAAATTACCATTTCTACCATACCTAGGCTTAACCTTGCTTGGTCCCAGACCTACTCTGAACACAGGAATCTGTCTGCATTAGTAAGTACAAACAAAATCTTAGCTGGATGGGATCTCCAGTGATCATCACTTCCTAAAGTCTTTATCTCCTTCCTTAGTATCTTTCTGACTTGTTCGCTGACAAGCTGCAAGCTCATCTGCTTCTGTTCCTTTGGATTTTTGAAGCCCTTCATAATTCATATTGCATCCCTATATTTTGCTAGTTGATAAATTATATATTTTCTTATTCACAGCCTTAAGGACTGTCCTGAAGGTTCTAGAGTTCACCATTTTGCTGAAACATTAACTACACCTTCACCTCCTAAACTCATGCTGTCTCTGATTATCATGGAGACATTAAAGTTAATAGAAAGAACATTTCTTGAAAGAAGAATGTAAAATATGTACATTATTATACAAACAAGCCCTAGACCCACAGCAGCCACTGACACTCATGGAGGCCCATGCTCGCTGGCCCAGTCCCATGGACAGGAAACATGTCATTCTGTTCCCACCAAGGCCATGCCGACCCTACAAAATACAATACTTTTATGGGCTTTATGGCATGAAGCCTATTCTGGGTATAAGTTACAGTCGTATAGGTCAAGAACAACATAACAGAACTTGGAAGGAAATGTTCATAGAACAAAAGTGAGAGCTATTGTCTCCTAAAGATGGTTTAAAATGTGCTTTGTTGACTTTAAATTTTTAAAAAATTAATGAGACAAATAGAACAAGTGTTAAGGTCAGTAGATTTTAGAAAGACTGCTGAATTAAATCAGCCTATAGAAGTACTAATTCCAAAATGAAAAGGGAGATATGTATTAGGTAGGAGATCCTACATTTGTTCTGATAGAAAAAGAAACCATCTGGTCCTCAGGCTCTTGGGCACTCAGGCGCCACTGAAAGCTGTTACAGAAGCGCTGAGAACCAAGTGGGGGGCCCATGGGCTGGAGTACCCCATGGCTGAAGGGGAGAGGGAAAGAGAAGCTCCAGCTGCACCTCACAGGGAAATCCTTGGCTTGGTTGCTGGCAGTTTGTTTAGGTTGATAGTCACAGTGGCTTGGAACACAGAGAAGTCTTCTGCAGGAGATTAGATAGCTGCTCTGTAGGTGAAGGCCTTCTCTATGGCTCCCCACTAAGGATATTGGTGAATGGAGACAGTTCATGGTTTTAAGACATTAATTGTCATGGAGAAAAGTAAATGAGAAACCATACCCAAATTTCTCAGGGCCTGAGGTTAAATACCTTTTGCAGGGAGGAGTGTCTGGGAAGGAAAGTTTAATTGGCTAAGCCCTTTGGGACTTTAGGTACCTCATAATTATGGAGATCTGTCTTGAGGCTTCAAAAGTCTTCTACCTGTGGAGGGGCTAAGTATGGACCTTGCCCTTACCTGACTGAAAGACAAAAATCTATGGAGGCCGCCTGTCAGGAGCCTGGAGTCTGGGAGCTTGACAAAATGTCTACCATCTCTTGCAGGGGACCCTTAGGGTCCCCTGCAGAGTCACCGGGGTTCCAAACCTGGCTCAACCAGAGATCAGGCTGCCTTTCATGATCCCACAAGGTAACAGTTTTTGGGATAGATCCCATTCCAGTTATTAGGGACTTATATGAAGACCAAGCTGCTACATATGTTTGAGGAGGACTACATCCAGCCCATGTATGTTCTTTGGTTGATGGTTCAATACTGAAAACCTTAAGGTTGTAGGTTACTTGACTCTGTTGGTCTTCCTGTGGATTTCCTATTCCTTTACAAGCCACAGTCCCTCCTCTTGTTCTTCTGAGCTCCATGCATTGTTTGACTCTGGGTGTCTGCATCTGTTTGACTCAGCTGCTGGATAAAGCCTCTCAGGGAACAGCCACAATAGATTCCTGCCTGCAAGCATAACAGAATATCATCATTAATAGTGTCAGTGATTGGTGCTTTCCCATGTGAGGTCTCAGGTTGGGTTGGTTATTGTTTGACTGATCTTCCAGTCTTTGCTCCATCTCTAGGCCCTACATTTCTTATAGACAGGATAAATTTGGGGTTGAAAATTTGAGGGTGGGTTGATGTCCCTATCTCTCCATTGGGGTTCCTGTCTGGTTACAGGACTTGGCCTCTTCAGGTTCCATATCTCCAATGCTGTGAGTTACAGCTAAGGACACCTCCACTGATTCTTAGATATTTTTCTTATCCCAGGTCCCTGTATCTTACTGGAGATGTCCCCTACCTCACCACCCCATCAGTTGCAGATTTCCATTATTTTCATGGGCATCTGGCCATCCCTCCTGTCTCTTGCTACATCTAATCCTGAAACCACTGTTCTCCCCATTCACTCTCCAACCCAGATTCCTCCCTCTACATGCCTCTTATGACTATTTCACTCTTCCTTCTAAGTGAGATCCAAGCATCTTGATTGTGCCTTCCTTCTTGTTTAGGTTCTTTGAGTCTGTGGAATGTTACATGGGTATCCTGTATTTTATAGCTGATATCCACTTATAAATGAGTACATGAAATGCATGTCATTTTGAGACTAGGTTATCTCACTCAGGAAGATCTCAAGATCAATCCATTTGCACACAAAATTGATGATGTCTTTGTTTTTATTAGCAGAATAATATTCCATTGTGTAGATGTACCACCTTTTTTTTAATCCATTCTTCAGCTGAGGAACATCTAGGTTGTTTCCAATTTCTGGCTATTACAGTAAAGCTAGTATGAGCATAGTTGAACAAATATCTTTGTAGAGTGTTGCAGCAACTTTTTGGTATTTGCCCAGGATCAGCACAGATTGGTCTTCAGATAGAACTGTTCTCAGTTTTCTGAGAAACCACCAAATTGATTTCTGAAGTGGTTGTACAAATTTACACTCACATCAGCAATGGAGGAATGTTTCCCTGGCTCCACATGTGCTAGCATATGCTATCACTTGAGTTTCAGATTTTAGCTATTCTGACTTCTGTAAGACCGAATCTCAGAGTTGTTTCAATTTTCTTTTCCCTGTTGACTAAGGACTTTGAATATTTCTTTAAGTGCTTCTAAGCCATTAAAGATTCCACTTGATAATTCCCTGTTTAGCTCTTTGCCCCATTTTTTAATTAGGTTACTTGGGTTGCTCATGTTTACCTTCTTTAATACTTTACAAATTTTGGATATTAGCCCTCTGTCAGATGTAGGGTTGGTGAAGACACTTTTCAAGTTTTTAGTCTGCCATTTTTTCCTATTGCAGTGTTCTTGGCCTTACAGAATCTTTGAGGATTCATGAGGTCCCATTTATCAATTGTAGACCTTACAGTCTGAACCATTGGTGTTCTGTTTAGGCAATTGTCTTCTGTACCAAAACATTCAAGGCTATTTACCAGTTCTTCTTATATATTGAGTGAATCTGTTTTTTTGTTGAGGTCCTTGATCCACTTTGACTTGAGTTTTGTGCACAGTGATAAATTTGGATCTATTTTCCTCCTTCTACATGTAGACATCCCGTTAGACCAGCACCACTTGTAAAGATACTTTCTGTTTTCTATCATATGGTTTCGGCTTCTTTATCAAAAATCAAGAGTCCATAGACATATGGGTTCATTTCTGGATCTTCGATTTGATTCCACTGATCAATATGTCTGTTTCTGAACCAATACAATGAAGTTTTTATTACTATTGCTGTAGTACAGCTTGAGGCCAGGAATGGTGATTTGTCCCAGAGTTTCTTATTGTTCAGGATTATTTTTGGCTAGCTTGGTTATTATTTTTCCATATGAAGTTGAAAATTGCTCTTTCAAAGTCTATAAAAATTGTGTTGCAGTTTTGATAGGGATTGCATTGAATCTGTAGATTGTTTTGGTAAGATCAACATTTTCACTATGCTATTCCTCCCATCAAGAGCATGGGAAATCTAATCCTGATATATTCTTCAATTTCTATCTTAAGGGACTTGAAGTTCTTGTCATACAGATATTTCACTTGATTAATTAGAGTTACACCAAGATATTTTGTGTTATTTGTGGCTATTATAAAGTTTGTTGTTTCCCTAATTTCTTCAAACGAAGCCTACTGATTTCTTTGAATTAATCTTGCATCCAGCCACTTTGTTTAAGTTTTTTTTTTTTTTTTTTTTTTTTTTTTTTAATCACCTTTAGGTGTTCTCTGGTAGAATTTCTGGGGTCACATATTATCATGCCATCCATGAGTAGTGATACCTTAACTTCTTTCTTTGCAGTTTGTATCCACTTGGTCTCTTTTTGTTATCTTATTGCTCTGACTAGAACTTCAAGTACTATATTGAATAGACAGGGAACTATATTGTAATTACCTCAAGTTTCTCTCTACTTAGCTTGATGTTGTCTTTTGTATATTGTTGTCTTGCTGTATATTGCTTTGATTATGTTTAAGTATATACTCTATATCTCTGATCTCTCTAATTGGTTTTACATGAAGGGGTATTGGATTTGTCAAATGATTTTTCAGCATCTGAAGTGTTGATCATGTGATTTCTTTCAGTTTGTTTATATGATGGATTACATTGATGGATTTTCATATTTTGAACTATCTATCCCTGCTTCCCTCAGCCTACTTGATCATGATGGATAATGTTTTTGATGTCCTCCTGGATTCAGTTTGCAAGTATTTTATTGAATATTTTTTGCATCAATATTCGTAAGCAAAGCTGGCCTGAAGTTCTCTTTCTTTGTTGAGTATTTGTGTGGTTTAGGTATCAGGGTGACTGTGACTTCATAGAATGAGTTTAGCAATCTTCTTTTTGTTACTATGGAATAGTTTGAAAAGTATTGATAAATGGTCCTTCTTTGAAAGTCTGCACTAAAACTATCTGGTGCTAGAATTTTTTCGTTTGGAAGACTTAATGACTGCTTCAGTTTCTTTGGTGTTTATAGGGATGTTTAAATAGTTTACCTGATATTGGTTTAACCTTGGTAAGTTGTATCTGCCTAGAGAATCATTCATTTCTTTAAAATTTACCAATTTTGTGGAATACAGTCTTTTAAGGAAGACCTAATAATTATTTGAATTTTCTTAGTATCTGTTATTATATCTCCCTTTTCATTTCTGATTTTGTTTATCTGGATATAGTCTCTCTATCTTTTGGTTAGTTTGAATAAGAGTTTGTTTATGGTAGTGATCCTAGCTCCAACAGTCCCAGGTAACCAGTACCTCTGGGAACTCCAAGACACTGTACCACCAACCAGACACCATACAAGAGTAGGTTTGAGGCCCCCAACACATATATAGCAGGGGACTGCCTCATCTGGCCTCAATGGAAGAATATGTACCTAATCCTTGAGAGACTTGAGGCTCCAAGGAGGGAGTATGCCTGGTAGTGGTACAGCATCCTCTAAAAGACAGGAGGGAGGAGGAATGTTATGAGAAACTGTGGGATGTGGGAACCAGAAGAGAGGCAATGATAGATTTAAATTAAAAAAAAAAAAAAGAGTTGATTTTTTTTCAAAGAACCAGCTCTTAGTTTCCTTGATTCTTTGAATTTTTTCTTTGTTTCTAACTGATTAATTTCAGCCCTGATTTTGATTATTTCCTGACTTACTCCTCATTGATATACTTGCTTTCTTTTTTTTTTTTCTAGAGCTGTCAATTGTACTTATAAATTGCTGGTATAAGACACTTGGTTCTATGAATTTTCCTCTTAACACTGCTTTCATTGTCCCATAAATTTGGATATGCTGTAACTTCATTTGCATTGAATTCTAGAAAGTCTTTAACTTCTTTCTTTACTTCTTCCCTGACCCAGAGATTATTGAGTAGAGAGTTCTTCAGTTTCCAAGAGTGTGTAGGCTTTCTGGTGTTTCTATTTTTGTTGAATTCTGCTTTAACCCATGGTATTTCATAAGATACAAGGCATTATTTTAATTTTCTTGCATCTGCTGAAGCTTGCTTTGTGACCAACATGATCAATTTTGGAGAAGAATCCATGAGGTGCTGAGAAGAAGACACATTTTTTTTTTTTGTATTTGGGTGAAATATTCTATAGATGTCTGTTTGGTCTATTTGATTCATAATGTCTGTTAGTTTCAATACTTCTCTGTTTAGATTTTTTTCTGGACAACCTGTCAGTTGTCCTGTTGTTCTGATGTTAGTGTTTTAGTGTGTGTGTGTGTGGTGTGTGTGTGTGTGTGTGTGTGTTTGTGTTTGTGTGTGTGTGTGTGTGTATGTGTGTTGCACTTGTTTTGACTGGTATGAAATCATGTATTTCCTGTGCTTTCTTGGATATAGTTATCCTCATTTGCTTCTAGTTTTTCTTCTAGTATTTTCTGTAACGATGGATTTATAGATAGCTATTGTTTGAATTTGAATTTGTCTTGAAATAACCAGCTTTTTCCCATCAATGGTGATCTAGAGTTTTACTAGGTATAGTAGTCTGGACTGGCATCTGTGGTCTTGCCTACCTGTATCAGATTTGCTGAGCCTGAACCATACAGGTAAGCTTCCCTTCCTCCACCCATCTTCCTTACTCACTGAGTCCCCTAGAGCAAGAAGAGTTTCCCTGAGCAGCCTGTCATCCAAGGCAGACCTCCATTCCCCTACCACCTCTCTGCCCATCTTTATGTGATTTGTGTCTCTAGAACCATACAGTCCAAGGAACCTCCCATCAGAGGCCTGCACACCAGGACCATTGAGGTCGACTCTTCCCAAATTCTACAACAACAGGAACATTCAGGGACCAAAGCCTATTCAGATGATTAAACGCCTCAATGAACACAATCAACAAAAGTCAGGGCAATTTGATACCCGCAGACCACAGCTACCTTACTGCATACAGTAAGCCCCATATATCCTAAAACAACTGAAGCAAGAGAAAATAATTTCAAATCCAATCTTATAAAACTGATAGAGGACTTTAAATAGAAAATGAATAAACCCATTAAAGAAATACAGGAAAATTAAATTGAACAAGTAGAGGAAACAAATAAATCTCTTAAAGATATGTAAGGAAACAAAATTAAACAGTTGAAGGAAACAAATAAAACTATGAAAGACCTGAAAGTAGAAATAGAAACAATAAAGAAAACACAAACTGTGGGAATGGCAAAGATGGAAAATCTAGGAAAGAGAACAGGAACAATAGATGGAGGCATCATCCACAAAAAACAGGAGATGGAAGAAAGAATCTCAGGTGTAGAAGAAATAACAGAAAAAAATGATACACTAGTCAAAGAAAATTGTAAAGCTAAAAAAAAAAATGTAGACACAAAACACCCAGAAAAACTGGGATAACCATCAAAAGACCTAAACTAAGAATGATCAGAATAGAAATATCAACTCAATTCTTTACAGAGCTAGAAAGAGAAATTCTCAAATTTATATGGAATAACAAAAAACCCAGGATAGCGAAAACCATTCTCAACAATAAAAGAATTTCTGGAGGAATCACCATCCCTGACCTCAAGCTCCACTACAGAGCAATAGTGATAAAAACTGCCTGGTATTGGTAAAGAGACAGGCAAGAAGATTCGTGGAATAGAGTTGAAGACCCAGAAATGAACCCACACACCTATGGTCATTTGATCTTTGACAAAGGAGCTAAAACCATCCAGTGGAACAAGGACAGCATTTTCAACAAATGGTGCTGGTTCAACTGGAGGACAACATGCAGAAGAATGCAAATCGATCCATTCTTATCTCCTTGTACGAAGCTCAAGTCCAAGTGGATAAAGGACCTTCACATAAAACCAGACACACTGAAACTAATAGAAGAGAAGGTGGGGAAGACCCTCGAACACCTAGGCACAGGGGAAAAGTTCCTGAACAGAACACCAATGGCTTGTGCTCTAAGATCAAGAATTGACAAATGGGACTACATAAAGTTGCAAAGTTTCTGTAAGGCAAAGGAACTGTCAATAGGACAAAAGGCAACCAACAGATTGGAAAAAGATCTTTACCAATCCCACATCTGATAGAGGACTAATATCCAATATATACAAAGAACTCAAGAAATTAGGCTCTAGACAACCAAATAACCCTATTAAAAAAATGGGGTATGGAGCTAAACAAAGAATTCTCAGCTGAGGAAATACGAATGGCTGAGAAGCACCTAAAGAAATGTTCACATCCTTAGTCATCAGGGAAATGCAAATCAAAAACAACCCTAAGATTCCACCTCACACCAGTCAGAATGGCTAAGATCAAAAACTCAGGTGATAGTAGATGCTGGTGAGGATGTGGAGAAAGAGGAACACTCCTCCATTTTTGGTGGGATTGCAAGATGGTGCAACCACTATGGAAAACAGTGTGGCGGTTCCTCAGAAAATTGGACATATCATTATCTGAGGACCCAGCTATACCACTCCTGGGCATATACCCAGAAGATACTCTAACATATAACAAGGACATATGCTCCACTATGTTCATAGCAGCTTTATTTATAATAGCCAGAAACTGGAAAGAACCCAGATGCCCTTCAACAGAGGAATGGATACAAAAAAAATGTGTTACATCACACAATGGAATATTACTCACTATTAAAAACAATGAATTTGATAAATTCTTACATAAATGGATGGAACTAGAAAATATCATCCTGAGTGAGGTAACCCAATCACAAAAGAACATACATGGTATTCACTCACTGATTATTGGACTTTAGCCCAGAAGCTTGAAACACCCAAGATTCAACTCACAGACCACATAAAGCTCATGAAGAATGAAGACCAAGTGGGGGGGGGGGCTACAGTCCCTCTTAGAAGAAGTAACAAAATACTCAAGGGAGCAAATATGGATGCAAAGTGCAGGACAGAAACTGAAGGAGGGGCCGTCTGCAGACCATTCCACTTGGGTATCCATCCCATGTGCAGTCACCAAAGGTAGATGCTGGACATGGGTGTCAGGAGGTACATGCTGACAGGAGCCAAACATAACTGTCTCCCTAGAGGTCTGCAAGAGCCTGACATATTCAGAGGCGGATGCTCACAGCAAACCATTAAACTGATCATGGGGTTCCCAACAGAGAAGATAGAGTGAAGACTGAAGGAGTAGAAAGGGTACAGGACCCCATGAGGAGATCAACAATCCCAACCAACCAGAGCCCCCAGGGTCTAAACCACCAGCCTGGGAGCACTTAGGGAGTGACCCATGGCTCCAGCTATATATGCAAGGGAACTATATATAAGTGGGAGAAGAGATTCTTGGTCCCATGAAGGCTGGACATCGTGGGGGTGGTATTTGAGGGTGGGGAGGTGAGGTATGGGGGAGGGTGGGTGTGGGTACACCATCATAGAGGCAGGAGGAGGAGGAGAAGGGATAGGGAGTTCCTGGGAGGGAGGGAGGAAAGGGGGTAAGGGGAAAACACCTGAAATGTAAATAAAAGTTCCAATAAAAAATATTTAAACCAAACCAAACAAAACAAAACAAACAAACAAAAAAAAAAAAAAAAAAAAAGAAGTAGATGACGAGTCCCAGCTCCAGCCCAGAAATATTTTCAATAAAACCATAGAAGAAAACTTTCTCTGTATCCATTCTTCTGTTGAAGGACATCTGGGTTCTTTCCAGCTTCTGGCTATTATAAATAAGGCCACTATATACATAGTGGAGCATGTGGCCCTGTTGCATGTTGAAATATCTTCTGGGTATATACCCAGGAGGGTATAGCTGGGTCCTCACGTAACACTATGTTCAATTTTCTGAAGTATCGCCAGACTGCTTTCCATAGTGGTTGTACCAGCTTGCAATCCCACCAACAATGGAGGAGTGTTCCTCTTTCTCCACATCCTCGCCAACATCTGCTGTCACCTGTGTTTTGGATCTTAGCCAATCTGACTGGTGTGAGGTGGAATCTCAGTGTTGTTTTCATTTGCATTTTCCTGATGACTAGGGATGCTAACACTTCTTTAGATGTTTCTCAATCATCGAGTTTCCTCAGTTGAGAGTTCTTTGTTCAACTCTCTACCCCATTTTTTAATAGGGTTATTTGATGGTCTGGAATCTAGTTTCTTCAGTTCTTTGTATACCTTGGATATTAGCCCTCTATCAGATGTAAGGTTGGTGAGATCTTTTCCCAGTCTGTTGGTTCCCGCTTTGTCCTGTTGACCGTTATCCTTTGCTTTACAGAAGCTTTGCAGTTTTATGAGATCCCATTTGTCAATTCTTGATCTTAGAGCATACGCCATTGGTATTCTGTTCAGGAACTTTACCCCTGTGCCCATGTGATCAAGGCTTTTCCCTATTTTCTCTTCTATAGTTTCAGTGTAGCTGGTTTTATGTGGAGGTCCTTGATCCACTTGGAATTGAGTTTTGTACAAGGAGATAAGTATGGATCAATTTGCATTCTTCTACAAGTTCACCTCCAGTTGGACCAGCACCATTTGTTGAAAATGCTGTCTTTTTTCCACTGGATAGTTTGAGCTCCTTTGTCGAAGATCAAGTGACCATAGGTATGGGGGTTCATTTCTGGATCTTCTATTCTATTCCATTGATCCTCCTGACTGTCTCTGTTCCAATACCATGCCGTTTTTATCACTATTGCTTTGTAGTACAGCTTAAAATCGGGGATGGAGATTCACAGAAAATGTGGTACATTTACACAATGGAGTACTACTCAGCTATTAAAAATAATGAGCTCATGAAATTCTTAGACAAATGGATGGAGCTAGAAAATATCATGCTGAGTGAGATGACCCAATCACAAAAGAACACACATGGTATGCACTCACTGATAAGCGGATATTAGCCCCAAAACACACAATACCTAAGATGCAACGCATAAACCTCATGAAACTCAAGAAGAAGGAGGAAGACCAATGTGAGGGTGCTTTTGTCCTTTTTAGAACGATTATCAAAAGATTCAATCAGAGCTCCCAGGATCTAAACCTCCAGCCTGAGAACAGACAGGGGCAAGCTGTCCTCTGAGAGGCTCTAACCAGCAGCTGACTCAGACAGATACAGACATCCAGAGCCAAACAGTGGATGGAGCTTGAGGACTCTAATAGAAGAATAGGGGGAAGGATTGTGGGCCCTAAGGAGATAGGAACTGCACAGGAAGATCAACAGAGTAAACCAACCTGAACCCTTGGAGCTCTCAGAGACTGAATCACCAACCGTGGAGCATACCTAATCTACACAGATCTACCTCCATGGGCTGGACCTAGGCCTCCCTGCACATATGTTGTAAATGTGCAGCTTGGTTTTCATGCAGGTCTCAAACATCTGGAGTGGGGGCTATCCCAAAACATGCAGCCTGTATATGGAGTATGGTCTTCTAGCTGGGTGCCTCATCTGGCCTCAATGGGAGAGGAAGCACCTAGCCTCTCAGAGACTTAAAGTGGCAGGGTGGGGAATACAGGAGGAGGGGGTACTCAGAAAACAAGAGATGGGGAAGGATTGTGGGAGGGGGTGACTGGGACGGGTTATAAAGTGAATAAGCAAAAAAATAAAATTAAAAAAAGGAAAAAAAATAAAAATAAAAATAACAACATAAAAAAAAAAAAAAAAGAAAACTTTCTCAACCTAAAGAACATGATGTCTAAAAACATACCAGAAGCTTACAGAACACCAATTAGACTGGACCAGAAGAGAAAAAATTCCCATCACATAATGATCAAAACACAAAATCTACAGAACAAAGAAAGAATATTATATGTAGCAAGGGAAAAAGACAAGTAACTTTCAAAGCAGACCTACCAGAGTTACACTCAACTTCTGAATAGAGACTCTAAAAGCTAGAAGGGCCTGGAGAGACATCTTACAATCTTTAAAAAAGAAATATAGATGCTAACCTAGACTCTATACCCAAACTAACTTTTAAAGAATGAAGAATGTCTTTCACCTGTTCAAAACAAAAGGCAGAAAAACATCTTTATTTGATCTATGCACATTGCACCTTCTATACAAATGTCTCTATTGAAATGTAAATACTTGTGAGATCTTATATGTACACAGAAAATCCAAACCAAGAAAGCAGTACTGACAAGATCTACCCTTGAGAATGCTGGGACACCTGATCCTGCCTCAGACTGCTTGGATACCATTTCTCAGGAGACATGCTTCCAGAATAGCTTCCAACCTTGCAAACTGATCCAGTCAAAACTTCATTTAAGCTAAACTTTCTTAGTATGCAGTAATTAAACAACAAATGCTAGAGCTAGCTTTCTTAAACTCACAATTTTTCTAATTTTCTTGAGTCCCTAAAAAGAAATGCTGTGTTCACAATTAGCAGGAAGCAATTATAAGAAAAATATGCTCCATTTCCAAGAGATTGGATAGTTGGGTTTTGGTCACTCAATAGATATTAGATGTTTGTTGTCATTAGGAGAGTGTTACAAATTGTTATGTTCTTAGACAGAGAAGAAACAAAATAGGGAACTTACTTAGACTCAGGGATTTTTAACCTTTCTTTCCTTTTCTCTGTCCTTCTTTCTTAGATAAAGTGAAGGAAACTGAGAAGAAAACTGGGAAAGTATAGCATTATCATACAGAAATAACATAATAAAAGTGTAGTTAATTGAATCTACTCTTCAATTTAGAGCTATTGATATTCTTAAATAGTTATTTTGTTTATATTAATAAGGATTATTATATAGTAATACAGGTATAAGATTTTCATTAGTATGAATCTTTGTATATTGATACAAAATCTAAGTTTAATTTTGTTAAAATATAATGTATGTACATTT
The DNA here is from genome assembly GCA_021653895.1 of Mastomys natalensis. Classification (NCBI taxonomy): domain Eukaryota; kingdom Metazoa; phylum Chordata; class Mammalia; order Rodentia; family Muridae; genus Mastomys; species Mastomys natalensis. Next base: position 872,164 of record JAJTUV010000541.1, on the reverse strand, counting down.
ACACTCTTGTATAAATGTTCTGCCTTGTAGATCATTTGAAAATGCAATGTTTAATCCCAGTCCTTTTAAAAGATGCTACTATAAACTGTTAGGAATGGTTGAGAAATGCAAATTAACTGGTTTGACAATCAAACTGATAGTCAAGTCAGAGACTATTCTAGATTATTACAATGATATATGTCCTAGATTGAATAGATAATAAATAGCTAGAAACAAGCGATGTTTGCTTGTTCAAATATACTATAAATAGATGGATAGTCTTCAAAACCCAGAGACTCTCAGAATATGATATTTAAATATGTTTAATTTTTATTAGTTTAAAGTCTTTTTGATGATGAGACATATCAGCTCCTGCCAGCACCCATTCAATTTTGAAAGAAGATATGAGTTTCAAAAACCTCCATATGGACTTCCTTCAATTGTGGCAAGATAGCTACTGGGCAAAGAAAATTCCATAAATTCATCTACAAAACAAAATGCTGTCCAGAAAGACAAACAGATGCAGTGTAGTTTACTGCCAAGCTCTGCCACAACAGCATAAGCAAGTCTGTCATAATTCCTGCTTCAAAAAAGGTCTGTCAGATATTTTGTGCCAGAAGGCTGAAGATGATGCTCCAATGTTTTAGAAATATTATGGATTGTCCAGGCAGTCAATATTCTGTTTAATTTCTGTGATTTTTTGAAAGCTGATTTCATGTACATCCTGCATGCTAGATAATATTTGTTCCTTCTCAGGTCTCAAATGGGTTGAAGACTGAATAGTCATTGCCTCACAGTTTAAACTTAATTTATAAGAATCTAAGAAAATGTTTAGGGTCTAAGGAGGTTTGAAGGTTGGAAATTGCAAGTTATAACGATTAGAGAATTTACATGCTTAAGATGGTAATGAGAAAATAAATTAGATACAGAATTATAAACTTACTAAGATAGGATAAATGATAAAATACTTTATTCAAAAATTGCCAAATACCAGCATGCTAGACTATTTGCATATAACTCTTAATAATTTTCATAATGTTTATATATATTCCTACTATATGTTGTTTATAAGGGAAATATGCTTTTTATTTAGACAGAAGAGGGAGTCTAGAGAATTGGTTTGTACCGAGCGTGCATATATCCTCACATTTACTACATTGGATGCGGTATACTCCCTCCATTTACTCCTACTAATCCATTATTGCGCCACAACATACTCATGATCGTGAAAATGTGTTCTTATGATAGTCTTATACTGTCTCGTAATTTCTATCATATAATGATTGTGTATGCATTGAATCTTCAGTGTTATGTCTATTTTGCTTTTGGGATCACTAGGTTAACAGGCATATATTATGTTACTTATTTCTGGACATTATTTAAAAAATTTATGTTCTAAGATGCGTGTATTGAGCTCAGCATAACACATACAGAGAAGTTTACAACAACAGAATGAGCAATGTGGGATTATAGAGGTATACACTAATTAGAGTCTCAATGACAGGTGGATTATGCGTGGGGGTTGAGGTGACACATAACGACGTTAGAGACAGTGGTGCATTGATAGACAGGGGATAGATATGCGTATGCAGTAAACGTTGGTGACACACGCAAAGGCGTGACTGTGGGACTAAGGTAGTTCAGTGGTTGGTTCATTAGTGGATACACATGGATCGATGTGGGTGGACAGAGAAGATAGGACACACATGGTTACGCATGGGGTAGATAACATGTGTAGTATGACAAGGAGTCTGGATACGGATACATGAATGACGGAGGGATGGGGGTTGGTGTGAAATTTGGGCTTGGATGGTTAGGTGTGATTTAGAAAGGGGTTTAGGTAGGTTAGTGGTAAAAAGGGGAAATTGTGTTATTGGATGTGTTGGGTTGAAAAAAAAATTTGGGAATATGAGTGTTGTGTATGGGGTGAATGGTGTGTGGGGGTGGGTAATGGTGAATAATTGGTTTTGTGGGTGTGGTATAGGTGTTTCTTGTTTTTTGGGTCATATATACACGATGAATTGATTATGTATTTGGGATAAGAATGTGGGTAATGATAATTTTGGGGTGGTTTTTGAGGGAAAGGGTTTAATATGATTGGTGGTGGAGAAGTTGGGAGTTGTGTATTGGGTAATGTGGGGTGGGGGGGAAAGGGGAGGGTGAGATTGTAGTTGAATGTGGTGAAGAAGGTAGGGTATATGTGAATTGAAATGGAAGTGTGGTTATAGGTTATTTTGGAGTGGTGGTATGATTAATTGAGGGTGTGTGTGGATATAGTTGGTGGGTAATTTTATATTGGTGGTAGTATATGAGTGTGTTTTTGGTTTGAGAGATGGTTTTAGGTGTATTTGGGTGGGTGATTGTTTTGTTATTGAGGTATAGGGTTAGTAGACAAATTCAGAACGAACGTAGAGATGGGTTATGGCTTAGACACGAACGCAGGGAGTTTGTATGGAGGGCTAGGGGGGGACTGAGAGGACTCAGAGTAGGATCTCGGTGAAGACTGTGATTCATTGGACGACACACGGGTCAGCGACATATGAGATATGACTGGTGAAACACGTTACGGTGCAATAGAGAGATGAAACAACATCGGGACAACCATGAAACATATGACGATGAGGGTAATCTTATTTTGGAGTCTATAGGCAGATTAGGAGGAGGATTGTGGGGATGCTGGTTTTGGGTTCTTATATACATACGGGGGGAGAGAGGGGACACTGGAGTGTGTGTAAAGACAGGGGGATTTGTGACACAGTAGTGTATAGATATACAGAGGATTTAGACTCTCTCATGGCGAGGATTCGCAGGGAGCGGAGGAGAGCACTATTGACAACAGAGGGTCTCACATGGGATAAGAGTATGTGTTACACAAGGACTGCGCAACTGAATCTAGTGAGTCTGTAAGTGATCTTGTATGGGTGCGCGATTGAAAGCGAGGACACATACAGGTAATAGGTCAGAGTGTGATAACACTATCGGGTTTCAGTGTCAGGTTGACTTCTAAATATGTTACAATCATGATGAAGACTGAGGTCAGGACAGCAAGAGGAGGCACAGAGAGCAGTGAACGAGTCGACATCATGTTCAGAGGGGCAGGAGTGAGATGAGACATATCGAGGTATGGGCTAGTAAGCAGTGTGATCAAGGATCTCTCGTATCACTTCGAGGGTGGATATATTACAAGTGCTCTGTGAGAACATGGTGGAAAGTGGGGTCTGAACTAAGTTGGAATCGTAGGATAATGTTGAGACGAACGCACAAGGATCTGACATGGACCGGAATGGGTCAGTTATATATACACAATTAAGACGGACAATATATAGCCAAGTGGGTGTGTTGGTACGGGTGACACACGGGACATCAGGGTTCAGTTTATGATATTGTTAGATGGACATAGAGTAAGGGTGATGAAATTTGAGTATAAGTGATTTATCAGCGTCAACGACATAATAAGGAAGCGTCAGTATACTACTCAGTGTGGTGAGACAACATGGCGGCCCGACACTGATAGTATGGTTAGGGTTCTGTGGAGAGAGGGCAAGCGAGAGTATTGTGAATTAGCATGTGACTGTGGACATTGCACTCTGATATATGGAGGATCAGGAGAAGATGGTGCACAGAGGATAGTGATGCAGCAAGCAATGACGTGATCAACATGGATTTCACACACAGATTGGTCAAATACAGTCTGTGACTGAGTGGAGTTCTTGTGAGGCGCAGCAAGGATTATTGTTATGATTACAGTGTTAGGTAAAGTGTATGTTTTTTTTTTAAGAGGGCGAGATGGATCAGTGAGTCAGGTCGTACCTACTTGTGGGGTATGTTGTGTGAGAGTGACGGAGCACAGACATACTATAGTCAGTATTGTATACGAATTGTTTTCATATTTCATATCTGACGAGCATATACATCTGGAAGAGGAGAGAGGGATTTGTACTGGTGAGTATAGAGGGTGGACATTCTAGATGACTTTTAAGTACAGTATGTATGGAGGTTGGTCGTGGGAAGGGGTGGGGGGGAGGGGTACGGGGTTTTATTGTGAGCCTGAGATGACTCACGAACATCTTATTTCTAGTCACTTTTATGGGATGGCGGAGAATAGTATTGGTGTTTTTTGTGGTATGTATTTTAGATCTCTAATGGTTATTTATTACATATGGATGAGAAGGGGATTGATTTCTATCGTGAGTGGAGGAGGCACAACAAACTCTGAACACTGTAATAGACTTGCACAATCACACGTATCTAATGACTCACTTTAGTCTTTCTCAACAGATCTCAGGTATGTTATATGGTAAATCAGAGTGGGACTTATATAAGATCAAGCGGTAGTGGTCACACGAGGGAGCTGACACGGTGTAATCTGGGTATGTTGACAAACTTTATCAGAGAGCTGATCTGACATGAAGTAGACACTTATTATAAAGTGTCAATGATTCGGTTCGAGACTATGTGATTTGAAGATATTGGAGGCATGAGTGGCTTGGATCTGACATATGGTAGCTTGATAGAGAGACATTGAGGGGATTTATAGGTTTTTGTATTGATGTGCAATGGACGTAAAGGACACACATCTGATTATACTTGTTATTACAAAGTTAGGACCTAGCGTTGTGCAGTTTCATGAGGGCGTTGAGGTAGTACATTGGAGAGGTCCTTAGTTTATAGTGTACTCGAACACATGCACAGATAGAGTGTGTCATCTGGTTAAGGAGAGCATACGTCTGTAATTAGCAGGTACATGACAGTGTGCAGACATGGGTTTAATTCATTGTGTCTAGGAGATTGGGTACGACAACACTTATTAAAGAATTTTGTATACGGGCAAGGCGCACACACTGTCTTTGTTATGATACTGTAGGTAGGGAGTAGAACTGAGTCTGAGAATTATACTATTTCTTGAAGTGTGACATATGAGTCGTGGGTACTAACACACGAATCGAGGTGGTGATGAGAGTGGGTAGTCAGCGTCTTGGGAGAGATATGGATAAGTATAATACTGGAGAGGGATCATAGTTATTTTGTCAGTTGCACAGTAGGGAGTGAGGGTGACATAGATGAAACAGTTGAGAAGGGTGTGCTCGGTTGTTTACAGAGGTAAGAGTGGGTCTGGGGACAACATCTGTATGGCGAGATTAGATGGGCTGACTATTGAGAGATTGAGAGGAGCAGATATGCAGTGGAGTTTGAACACACAGGTTATGCTAGGGATTGATTATGTTTACAGGACACTTTTACATGCAGTAGGAGGAACACAATAGGGGTCTCTACTTGGGGGACAGTTTTCTGGGTGTTCTGAGATGTAAGATCAAAAACTGAGAGAATCTCTATGTAGTGTCAGAGTATAGTGTCAGTTTACATGGAGTAATTAGTTAAATATTGTTGGAGGATTTAGATTGTGATAAGAGAGGTATGTTGTGTGAGTGGGATGGGTTTTGTGGGGGTATGTTGGAGATAGAATTGGTTGGGATTGTGGGATTTGGGGGAGGGTTGTATATGTAATTTGGGTTAAGGGGAGGATTAGGATATGATATTGGTTGGAAATGGGGGGAAGTGAATTATAGGTAATTGTATTAGGATGGAGATATAGATACTGTGTGTGTTTCATGTTCTTTTTCACATAGAGGAACTGGACTGCTTGTAAAATAATAAGGGAAATAGAAATGATAGAATGTAGTCCTGGCAACTTCCAGCGAGATTTACATGTGCGTAGTGATGCGCTGTAGGGGCGCGGAAGACACAGAGACGAGTCTTCTCGTAGTGAGCCGACCAATGGACTACACGAGACTGGACGCAAACTTCTAACAGATCTAATTACCTCACACAACACACAAAATAGCAAAACAATCATCAAACAAGCAGGCTAAATAGACTAACACAGAATATCTACGAAGAATAGACACGTTCTTATTTAGAGTCTGCTAACAAGCAGGTGTTGACTTATTCATGATATACAGCGGACAAGCTATCTTACAAAATTTAACAGTAGCTTAATGATTTGACATCGATAAGGAGACACACACCACTAAATCCACACTCTCTAACCAGTATAACGCGCGAAGTGAGTTATTTATAGAGGTGGTGTGTGTGGCGTGGGAGGGGGGTCGGCAATATCTCTTCTAGCTATCTCTTCGAAGATGAATTGTGAGTATTATTTGCGATCGTATCTATAAATCATCAATAGGAGAGACATTGGTGTTGTTTTTGGGAGAATTGGAATTGTGTTGGGTGGTGGTGGGGGGGTTGGGAAATAAATGATTTTTGTTGTTTGGTTGTAATTTGGTGTGTGTTAATTTTTGTGTTGGTTCTTTGAAAGATTGTAAAAAATTTGGGAAATTAAAATTAGAAGATGGGTTTTTTATTTAATTTATTAGTGTAAGGTTATATGGCATTATTTTATTAGATTAATGAAGGTAAAGAGAAGATTAATGGTAAGGAAAGAATTTTAATAAAAGTATTATAATAATAATTGTTATTTTTTGTATACTAAATATAAAATTTAGAGATATTGATATTATTAAATAGGTTATCTTGGTTTATATTATTAGGATGATTTTATAGTAACCAGGGATAAGATTTTCATTAGTATGAATCTTTGTATATTGATAAAAAATCTAAGTTGAAATTTTGTTAAAATATAAGGTATTACATTTACTAATCTTGTATAAATGTTCTCCTTTGTAGATCAATTTGAAAATGCAATGTTTAATCCCAGTACCTTTTAAAAGATTCTACTATAAACTGTTAGGATGGTTGAGAAATGAAAATTAACTGGTTGACAATTCCAAACTGATAGTCAAGAAGTCAAGACTATTCTAATATTACAATGATATATGTCCTAAATGAATAGATAATAAATAGCTAGAAACAAGCGATGTTTGCTTGTTCAAATATACTATAAATAGATGGATAGTCTTCAAAACCCAGAGACTCTCAGATATGATATTTAAATGTTTAATTTTTATTGGGTTTAAAGTCTTTTTGATGTATGAGACATATCAGCTCCTGCCAGCACCCATTCAATTTTGAAAGAAGATATGAGTTTCAAAAAACCTCCATATGGACTTCCTTCAATTGTGGCAAGATAGCTACTGGGCAAAGAAAATTCCATAAATTCATCTACGAAAACAAAATGCTGTCCAGAAAGACAAACAGATGCAGTGTAGTTTACTGCAAGCTCTGCCACAACAGCATAAGCAAGTCTGTCATAATTCCTGCTTCAAAAGGTCTGTCAGATATTTTGTGCCAGAAGGTGAAGATGATGCTCCAATGTTTTAGAAATATTATGGATTGTCCAGGCAGTCAATATTCTGTTTGAATTTTCGTGATTTTTTGAAAGCTGATTTCATGTACATCCTGCTATGCTAGATAATATTTTTTCCCTTCTCAGGTCTCAAATGGGTTGAAGACTGAATAGTCATTGCCTCACAGTTTAAACTTAATTTATAAGAATTAAGAAAATGTTTAGGGTCTAAGGAGGTTTGAAGGTTGGAAATTGCAATTATAACGTTTAGAGGTTTTACATGCTTAAGATGGTAATGAGAAAATAAATTAGATACAGAATTATAAACTTACTAAGTTAGGATAAATGATAAAATACTTTATTCAAAATTGCCAAATACCAGCATGCTAGACTATTTGCATATAACTCTTAATAATTTTCATAATTGTTATATATATTCCTACTATATGTTTGTTTATAAGGGAAATATGCTTTATTTAGACAGAAGAGGGAGTCTAGAAAAATTGGTTTGTGTGCTGCTTGTATTTAAGTGATAAATACTGGCTCTGACGAGCAATCCTCCAGCATACCAAGTGATGCTATACAAATCTTTCTCCCCAATGTAACTGATCAATTAAAAGCTAGAGCCTGTGGTTGGACAGTAGAAGGAGAAAGGTGACTTCAAGATTGTTTTGAGGATGTTGTAGTAGAGAGGAAGAAGAATAAACAAAAATGAAAGAGAAGGAAGCTGCCATAGAGTGACGAGCATGAATATTTTGGCCAGGAAAAACATCAAGTAACAAGGGACATTACTGTCTGGTAAATAAATTAAAATAACTCTAAACCTGCCCAATCTAAGTTTTGTGACTTGTAAATAAAATTGCCTGTCTTTATATGGGCTAGAAAGAATTTATAATTCCTTCTACAACTCTAGATAAGAAATAAGATCAATCATAGTTAGAATAAAACCCACAGATTTTTCCCTAGGGCCTTGATTTCTATAGAAAAAGTATAAATGCATATTTACATCAATCAGGTATTCCTTTGTAGACTCTAAATCACTTTACTGTCTGCCTCTCACTCCCATCTCCCTGCTCCATCCTTCATTAAAAACACTCCTACTATGCACAACACCTTGTGTTGTCTTTTTTTGAAAATTTTTTTCATTTGAATGGTTATGATGAGATTATAGGAAATACTGTGACAGACAATGTTTAAAAACATGAAATTCCTGAATGTCCTGCTAGGATTACTGCTGAGAAAAATTATTTAACATTTAGCTGCACCAATTACAGAGTCCAGAGTCAGCTGATAACTGTTTTCCCTAAATTTAGGTAATAGTTCTTTAAAACTGTTCAGCCTGTGTTGTAATTACATGATCAAATACAAGATATTTTCTTATTGTGTCTGTTAAATACATTGCTGGAAGGAAAATGTATACTGGGATGGAACAGAGAAAAGGTCTACACATGCAACTGTCTAGGTGAATATAGTCTGGATCGGCATTGTATCTTTACAAAAGGATCTTTACTGAGTCAACTCCTGTTGCTAGAGGATATACAATCTTTAAAGCAGAATTGTAGTTTCCAAATATTTGATAGCAGCCTGAGCTGCAGATAGGTTTTAGTTCATCTTGACTTCTAAAACAGAGAACAGTACATGAGACAATGATAAATGCGGTTAAACCAAAGTGCCTCAATGCAGGAAGAATGGAAGAGACAATGATGATTACAGTGAGATTAGAATACATGAGATCATCTATCAAAATATTTTGTCTTCCTACATTGTCTATTTTTTCCAAGCAAAGTCAGACATAACCTATTTAGTGGAAGCCAAAGTCATTTTAGGCTTCATTGATTAATTTACTTTTTAGCAAAAGATTATTGACATTATTTTGCCATATAAACAAGTGTTAAGGTCTCCCTTTGGTGGACAGAAAGGTTTGGTTAAGAAAAAGTGTAAATTTAACACCTCTCCATGCAACATACTAGTCCTCTGGTACATTAGTTTATGTAACACACAGAGTTCTAATTTTTTCTATGACAGAACTGACCCTTTGCCAGACTTTCTTGGGTTTATGTAAGGTCAGAAATCTTACCATACAGAGTATGAGGGTAGAGGATGACATCGTCTCAATTACAGTTACAAATTTCCCTAAAAACATTCCAAGGAATGTTGCTTAAGATGGGCCCACCCTTTGCTGGAGGCCGGCCCCAGCAATGGCCAGGTCCTGCAGTAGAGATAAGGAGTCAACAAAGGGGGAGTTAGTCAGGTACAGAAGTTGAGGGAAATCTTATTATACTTACTGACTGTCAGACTGCCTTCTTTTATTATAAAAATCTCCATAGCAGGGATAGATTCATGGTGGTCCAAAAAATAGATCATATATATTTTTGTCCTGGACATGTGTTTTTAACTTCCTATTGGTCATAAAGTTTAGTTATCACTGATAAACAGTGACAGAACAAGACTATACCTTTGTAATAATTTTCCTTATCAACCCCATAACCCAGTATTTAAAATCTTGTGGTTTCAAGGGCATTAGACAGAAAGAAATATCTTAGTCAACTGGACATATTCTCATGTCTTGAGCATTGTGTTAATCCATAATGGGCAAAGTATATTGTAAGAAGAATTTTTCAGTCTGATCCACTGCCAATTCCTCTATCCCCCTGAATCGTTTACCTTTTTAAAGTTTACTTTGTTCTGCTGATCTTGTTCCTGAGTAAGTACACGGTACAGATGTTCCAGGAATATTGTGGAGTCAGAGCTTCATGGGAAGATCTCTGGAATCTTTATTTGTTTTCATAACCTCTAGACCATTAAGTAGTCCAGATAAGGATATCGCCCTAAAAGCAGGTTGAATTATAAAGCCCTCCCAAGTATTGCAATTAATAAGATCATGACATAAAGTGGAAGAAAGGCATGATAGCAATTGCATTACTCTGCTCACATTTGTTTACATCTTTGTCAATCAGCTATGTTGGCTTTATAACTTTCACTATTTCCATTGGATATGTCTCTGCCATCTTACTTACTGGAATAAAATAACTTCTATAAAAAGTGGAATAATTATAATAGTTGCATCATCTTAAGCTACTTTTTAAATTGCTGTTTTCAAGTAGTGTTCTACTGCCTTTTCTCATCTTCAAAATAGTCTTTTAAACCAGTGAAATATTCTAATATAGTTGATGTATCTAAGAAGACAAGCTATGATATGATAAATGTTACATTTTCACAGCCCAATTCAGTGAGTAGGACTTGGGAAAATCACAAAGCCCTGTTGCTGCATTTGATATACAATTGAAGTGCACATTGTACTAGGAAATGTATCTTTGAATAGTTTGAGTAACTCTTCTAAATATAGCCAGGCTAGAAAATGTCTCTTATGTTTCTAAAGACAAGAGAAAAGTGAAGAGATTTTCAGATGGTGCTCAGCTGATAGAGCATACTGCTGTTAGCATGAGCAGTATGCCTCCTTCACTACCTGCAGTACACAGATTCTGCAGCAGCAGTTAATGGCAGACATAATTGAAAGGCCAGGATGAATTCACTGCCAACCCATACCTTTACATAGAGTCTGTTGTCTGTTTCTATTTAAGTTAATATTGAATAAACTAATTATAGTTTGGTATTTTAAAATATAGCTGTGTTTTTTTTTTACATCAAGTATGTAATTCATTTATGCTTATCCATTAATGTTCCAGGGATTCCAGGTGCAAGTTATCTGGGTATAGTCTCAATTTCATGTTAAAGAATATTCATTAATGAGATCTATTTTGATAAGCTAATAGTTGTCAAGTGCTGACATCATGCACAGTTTCTTGTGAATAACAAGTGCCAAATAAATTTTGTGGGTTTTTAATCTGTCTTATTGAACAAATTTTTTTTTTTTATTAAAAAACTTTGAGAAAATGTCTGAACAGATTGCTCACCAGTTAAAAGCATTTACTGCTTGTTTTTGTGGGTATCTCAGTATGATTCTGATGTCCCCAAACCTCCTGTGACTCCAACTCCAAGAGAGCTGATGTATTCTTGCTATGCTCATATATGTCCATAAGCACATACATTAAAGTAAACAATAAAATAAATCTTTAAAAATATCTGATGGAGAAAATTTTCTTATATTTTGCTCATCAGTTTTTCTCTCTAGCTGACATCTCCTTAGCAGTTATTTAAAGCACAACCTGAGAATAAGATTCCAGGTGCAAGTTTTCTGGGTATAGTCTCAATTTCATGTTAAAGATCATTCTTTATGACATTGAAAGGCTTATTCGGAACTCGAATCATCTGAAGAGGACGTGTATCATATGTAGTATCGACTATGAATATTTTGTCATAAGTTATTGCGATCTATATTTTTTTTCTGTGCATCAATATTCCCGTTACCTTTATTCTCGATATTGGTATGGTAGTCAATATCCTTTCGGTATTGTATGAGTCAATAATATATCAAGTAAATCTGTGAAGAATTTTTTGTTTTGAAGAAATCTTAGGCGTCATGTACCTTAAAGATTACAAAGATACCTTCACAGAGCTCAAACACAGAACTGCCTCATGGGTTATTATTTTGCTTATCATGAGGCTTAATTTTCCCAAGGCCATCACAAGAAGGCATGTTCACACTGAGGAAAAGGTATTCCTTTGAGATTTGTGTAAGCACTCAGTCCCAATATTGGAGTATCACCCTAAGAAAAATCACTGTGGGCTTCCATCTCTGCTGTGACATTTTCCTCAGTTGCTACCTCCCTGGTTCATGACAGCTATTTGATACTATCAGGTCACAAAGTTCATTTCATCAAAAAGTCAAGACTTTTTACCTATGTCTATGTTACTTCAGGTTTACAAATGGTGCTTGAGGTGTACAACTATTTCTGTTTAGGAATTTTATATCTCTTACCCTGAAATTTTTTAATGTATGAAAATGTTTCTAATATTTTATGTTTGACTAACTGTCCCCAATTAAAATAAAATCTTTGGTTACTATGTGATTTCTTATGAAGGACAGAATAAAAAGAGCTAGGATCTTGTTAAATGGTAAAAACCAAACAAGCAAAAATTTCATTTTCTGTATCTCCTCTTCCTTGCTTTCGGTAAGATACTTACCATGAGTACAGAGTATTTTTGTATGAGATATTAATAGTAATTGAATTTTTAGCATTCAGTATATAAATTTTAATCAAAGAAATAGTTTGAAGGTTATCTACATTTAGATCTTTGTTCCCTTCACTAATATTAAGCAAGAACAATTATTTCAAATATGATTAGGAATAAATTATTTGTGCATAGTCTAATTGAAGATCTTTCGTTTGGGGCTTGGAAAACCGGAAGTTCACTGTCTCTTTTATGTAGGTTTAGGTTTTTCAAAACCTACTTTAATAAGTATTCTTAAATGCTTCATGCTTTCTATTACCCACTGATCAAAGGAAGGTGCGAACGATTGACAAGTCCTGTTATGCAGAAGGGATCCAAGCAGTGCTTTTGATTTGGAAGAAGAGGCCATTCAGTATCACAATGAAAATGGCCTCATCTTTTGACAAGGTCACCCAAAAATTAAAAACCTCATTCATTTTTTTCTAATTCTTTGCTCAGAGAATCAGGGTTAGAAAGAAGAGAAAACCTGAGAAACCTCTCGTAGGAAGCTGGGAGAGGCACCTGAGAGTCTGTCCATCTGTCCAATCCTCTGTTGCAAATGTTTTAAGTTACTCTCTTCTGGGTCACAAACCTTGACTTTGGCGGACATCCGACAGGGCAGAGAAGAGCCTTACATTGACTTTGGGTCTCAACTAATGCATGCAGTCACAAAAGTAATTCCTAATGAAGAGGTGGCAGGTATATTAAGACAATTAGCTTATGAAAATGCCAATAAAACCTGCAGAGACCTGCTTAGGCCTGCAAGGCACTCTGAAAATATTACATATTTTGTGCTGGCTTTATACCTGTGCTGTCACAAGGGCTTACAAATATGGCAACTTTCCAGGAACTCTCCTCATTTTAAAAAGGGAAACTTAAGGCCCCACTAGCTGGGTTCTACCAGGTGTCTCTACCACTTCTCTTCCTGTTCTGCTCTCCAGGGTTTGCACACATCTGACCGCCACCTGCCAAACTATGGTGACACACAGTCAAGGAGACCTACATTCCAGGAAGAGGGACCTGCCTGACACAGACCTACAGGCCTCTGAAGCAAGCAGCTGGAAGTGGCCATGGTGGTAAAGCAAGCACCTCCCCCTCCCCTAATCCAGACATAGATGACATCCTGACAACCATACTGCAAAGACCCACCAATCCAAAAATAATGGGTGGAATCTTCCTGCTGACAGCTTGGAACAACAAAGCTCACAGAAAACTGAAAAATTTCATTCTTCTTTGTGTAAAACTTGTTTAAATGCTTGTTTTTCCCCCATAACTGTAACACCTGGAAAAATGTTCATGCATTTTAACCCAAAATTGTTTAATTTATTTTCAAATTGTTGAAAATTCTTTTGAGCTTCAATTATATTGGGTCTACCTCCCATAGATCAAACTGACTATGTCAATAACCATTATTTAATCCTTAATTAATAAAATAATACTATCCACTTAAGCCAGGGTTTTGTTTTTTTTTTTCCACAGACAAGATGTTACTGCCTATCCCAGATACATAATAAACATGGTATCTTCTTCCTCAGCTACCTAGAGCAGTGAGATAAATAATCCATCAGCCCTTCCCTCTGCTTTCCTTTTGTTTTAAATCATTATGCAATACTTTTATATTGCATTAGTATAAGCAGTATAGGGACTTACATTTTTTTCTTTTATTGGATATTTCCTTTATTTACATTTCAAATGTTATCCCCTCTCCAGGTTTTTCCTTTGGAAACCCCCTATGCTATCCCTCCTCTTCCTCTATGAGGGTGTTCCCCCTCTCCACTCCTGCCTTCCCACCCTGGCATTCCCCTACACTGGGACATCGAACCTCACAAGACCAGGGCCTCTCCTCCCAGTGATGTCCAAGAAGGACACACTTTGCCACATAAGCAACCAAACCATGAGACCCTCCATGTGTACACTTTGATTAGTGATCCAGTTCCTGGAAGCTCTGGGGAGTCTGGCCAGTTGACATTGTTGCTACCCTCACAGGGCTGCAAAGCCCATCAGTTCCTTCAGTCACTTTTCCAACTTCTACATCAGAAACTCTGCACTCAGTCCAATGGTTGCCTGAGAGCATCTGCCTCTGTATTTGTCAGGCTCTGGCAGAGCCACTCAGGAGACAACCATATCAGGCTCCTGTCATCAAGCACTTCCCAGCATCCACAATACGTCTGGGTGTTATAGGATGGATCCTCAGGTGGGGCAGTCTCTGGATGGCCTTTCCTTCAGTCTCTGCTCCACACTTTGTCTCCATATTTCCTCCTGTGAGTATTTTGTTACTCCGTCTAAGAAGCACTGAAGAATCCACACTGTGGTCTTCCTTCTTCTTGAGCTTCATATAGTCTGTGAATTGTATCTTGGTATTTGAGCTTTGGGGATAATATCAGTGAAGGCATACCATATGTGTTCTTTTGTGACTGGATTATCTCACTCAGGATCCTATTTTCAAGTTCCATTCATTTACCTGTGAATTTTATAAAGTCATTGTTGTTAATAGCTGAGTAGTACTCCATGTATAAATGTACCTCATTTTCTGTATCTATTCCTCTATATGAGGACATCTGGGTTTTTTCCAGCTTCTGAATATTATAAATATGGCTGCTATAACATAGTAGAGCACATGTCTTATTACACGATAAGGTATATTCCCAGGAGTGGTATAGCTGGGTCCTCATGGTAGCATTATATCCAATTTTCTTAGGAACCACCAGAATGATTTCCAGAGTGGTTTTACCAGCTTACAATCCCACCAACAATGGAGGAGTGCTCCTCTTTCTCCACTTCTTAGCCAACATCTGCTGTCACCTGAGTTTTTGAATTTGGCCATTCTGAATGGTGTGAAGTAGAATCTCAGGATTGTTTTGATTTACATTTCCTGATGACTAAGGATGTTGAACATTTCTTTAGGTGCTTCTCAGTCATTCGTGTTTCCTCAATTGAGAATTCTCTTTTAGCTCTGTTCCCCATTTTTTAATGGTTTATTTGGTTCTCTGGAGTCTAACTTCTTGAGTTCTTTGTATATATTAGATATAAGCCTCTATTGATTATAAGATTGTAAAGATTTTTTTTCCTAACTGTTGGTTGCTGTTTTGACCTATTGACAGTGTCCTTTGCCTTACAAAAGCTTGCAATTTTATGATGTCCCATTTGTTGATTCTTGATCTTAGAGTATATGCCATTTGTATTCTGTTCAGGAAAATTTCCCCTGTGCCCATGTATAGTGGGAAGTATTAGAAATGTGGCATCAGGCTTGGCTGCCAGCTCAGCTACCATGTTCCAGCACTAAACTCATCACTGGCTGGTGGTCCATGGTACCAGGGACTCCCAAGATGTTGGAATGGCTGCTGCCTCCACTTGCCAACACCTTAGGCCTTCACTAGCTCTTAGCGTGGCTGCAACACAGGTGATTTCCTACTTAAAAGGATTTCTGCCAGACTAAGATTCCCTTAACACCCTTGCCTCTTTTTTAATTTTATACTGATAGACCAAACTTTTGGAGTTCAGACTCCATCTTAGAAACCCTGATAAGTTTATCCTAAGTAAGCTAACAGAACAATACCTACTCCAGTTTCCTGGTTATCCCAAGCAAAGCCCGAGCCTAGCTCCAGTTTCCAGGCTACTCCCCAACAAGACCTGTATCTCCAGGTTATTCCTCAACAAATCCTGCATCTAGCACCAGTTTCCAGGTTAATCCTCAACAAATCCGCACCTTCAGTTTATAAGCCCACCAGAGCTACTTCACTTCCTAACAACCACCAATCAGGAGGAAAGCAGAAGTTAAGTTTATAGTTTGGCTCCCAGCATCAGCCAAGTGTGCTAAAGGCCAGAGTTACACCCCAATTAGATGTTTGTCAGGGTAAAAACTCACCCTCACTTGCCATTTTTTATAAAACCCTGTCCTGAGAGTTTTGGGGCTTTTCTCCACAGGAACTGTCCTGTGGATTGATGGTAGGATAAGCCTAAGCTTGAGTTTGTAAATAAAGACTCTGGCGTGCATTGGATCGGCTCCTGATTGGTCTTTCCAGGTTAATGAACACTTCCTTGGTACTACATTTTGGTGCACTGGCTGAGAAGTTCCCCCATGACTTTCAGTGCCACTGTCTAGAGGGCAAATCAGTCTAGATCTAATTATATGTGTGTTTGTAGCACCACAATAAACTTTCTGTTTACAGTCTATTAATATGGTAAATCTGTCCATGTTAAGAGCTTCTTGTCTGTCCACATGCTAAATCTGTCTGTGTGGTTTGTGCAGCACAACAGTTTGGTTCCATATAGCGCCCCATCTGTGTTAGAGGTTTGTGTACCAAGCGTGTGTGTGGCACCATGGTCTATGAGGTTTTTGTTCATAAATTTCTAGGTGCGCTTGTAATTCGTTATGAAATAAATAGCTTGAATCTGTATCTGTTGCCAGGACACAGTTAAAACAGACATGTCAGGGGATCTTGGTCACGCAGGGTCAGGAGACATTTTGAGCCCCATTCTGGGGTGGCATGGGCTAGGAGAGCCAAGGCGGCTCCCAAAAGTCTAATTACTTTTGTCTTTTCCTGACATGGAGGAAGAGATGAGTTTCGTTTCGTGTGTGTGATCGTCAATTTCTGGTTGTTTCTCGTTTCTGCCTGATAGAGAGGGAATGTCAAACTTGTTTTTTCTGTGTTATACTTGTGTTTCTTATTAAAGGTGACTTTGGTGAACATATTAACGTGGTACAGGTACCTTCAACTCCATTAGAATTGTTTCGTAGCCATTTTAAGAATGTTAAAACTAAGGAGTAGGGGGTGGAAAATATTTCTGTTAGTATTAAGAAAAGTAAATTGACCACATTTTGTGGGTCAGAATGGCCCACTTTCAATACTGAACTGACCCCAGAAGAATATTTTGACCTGAGATTAGTCCAAGGGATTGAGAAAATCATTTCAAACCCAAAGTTGGCCACTGCACCAAATATTTTTTTGATGGTTTGACAAGACCTCCTAGAGGACACTCTCTTGGTTTAAACCTTTTTTCCCCCAGACAACAGAAGAATTCTAGCCTTGGCTACCAAAAAGCCCAAGGATACAAAGGAAGAGATACAACCATCCACTCCTTCTGCATCATCCCTTCCTTGTCCTCCAAGGAGGAATGAAGAGGATGCTATCTTTCCACCCACACCTTATTCAACTCCTCAGGTGGGACAGCATTTCCCACAGGCAGCTCTGGCAAAGGCAGCCCCATCACAGGGGACAGGGGCCTCCTAGGTACATGAAGCCAATGGGGGACTGCTCCTCATCTAGAGTCTGTCATCCTGCCCTTGTGTGCAGCTAGGCCTGTCAACAACAAGGGAATAAAATTTATCACTATTGGTCCTTGTCACTACTGACCTTTATTGTTAACAACTTTTACAGGTTCCCTTTAGCACAGAAGAGAGGGAGAAAATTCAGGTAGAGGCCAGAAAGCTGGTTCCTGGTCCCACAGGGGAGTCCCCCAATAACCAAACAGCTATTGATAGCTTGCATTCCCCTAACTCTATCAGATTTGGTCTTTAACACCATTGAAGGTTAAAGGAGGCTATTGGTTTACCATCAGGCTCTGCTGGACAAAGTGTATGGTATTAGCCAAGGAGAGAGGTCAGTAGAAAAGTCTGAGGGACTTAGTGGTGGTGATAGTGGCAGAAGAGAAGCAGATGAGAGATCAGGCAAAAATCCAGTTGGCAACCACAGTTAAACCAGAAGATGGTAGGAGATGCCTAAACCAGATAGTATCCCTGAAGAAAGATGCAAAGGGGGCACTAATGATTGAGAATGCCCCCACTTAAGAAAAATCATTGTGTTTATTGTAACAGGGAGTGCCCCTGGACCAGAAGATGCAAAAAAAACCTATCCAAACACTTACCTTAGAAGATGAAGAATGCGGGAACAGGATTTGGATAACTTCTCAAACCCAGGGTAACCCTAAAAGTAGAGGGGGAAACCCATCAGTTTCCTTGTTAATAATTACTAGATCTCAAAATCCTATCCTGCTGAAATCTAAAGATAAAAACATTTCAACAGTTTATAAATGACCTCCTGCTAGTAGT
Organism: Mastomys natalensis; assembly: GCA_021653895.1. Taxonomy (NCBI): domain Eukaryota; kingdom Metazoa; phylum Chordata; class Mammalia; order Rodentia; family Muridae; genus Mastomys; species Mastomys natalensis. The sequence goes on along the minus strand of JAJTUV010000541.1, from coordinate 853,778 downwards.
AGAAACAAAACAAAAATGTCTAAAAGAGACCCAGGACCCCTTGGAGGCCCTGAGAAATTTAGACTTTTGAGCCTCCACTAAGAAGGCCCTACTCTGCCAACTAGAGGTGACCTCCCTATATGTGGGTGATACATACTCAGAATCTGTGCCTGGTGCCAGCCTATCAAAGAAATTAAATCCAATTGCCAGAAACTGGCTCCCCCTATTTACACATGACTCCAGCAATGGCCTCCTGGTTAAGGATGATGCCAGAATGACACATTACCTGTCTTACCTCTTAAAATGCCCCCAAGATAACTTTTTAGGCCCCAGCTGCCCTAAGCCCAGCTACCCTGCTCTCTAACCCAGACCTTGATGGGCATCTGCATAGTTGCTCAGGCAGTTTGTCCCACAACCATGGGACAAGATCAGATCTTCAGGATACAGAGGTATCATGATTCACCAATGGCAACAGCTTGAATCAGGATGGACAGATGTATGCTGGGGCAGTGGTTGTCTCAAACTCTGAAAGCATGTTGGCAGAACCACTCCTGGCAGAAATGTCATCCCAGAAAGTTGAACTGGTAGCTCTGGACAAGACGTTAGAGCTAAGAAAAAACAAGAGACACAGATAGCTGGTATGCCTTTGCTACTACTCATGTCCATGGGCTATTTATAGGGAAAGAGAAGCCTTCTGATTCAGAAAGACTATCAAACATAAAGAAAAAAATTCTTCTCCCTACTATGTGGGCCTAAAAAGCTGGCAGTCATCTACTGCTTGGGACACCAGAAAGGAAAAGACACAATCTCAGAAGGCAATATTAAGGCAGATGAAACAGCCCAGTGGGTGACTCTAGAAATTAGGACTCTCATGCACTTGTTTGCCCTAGACCCCTGAGACCTCACATTTCGTGACCAGCCTACAAAAGATGTAATCTGGGCCTGAAACCTGCCCATCCCTCAGTTTCATAAGGGATAATGGAGGACAGCAAACTGCAAACTAATTGCACAGTAGAAAATGGGTCTACAAATACTGGAAAAAAATCCATCATTCTTCACACATGGGTACCCAAAGAATGCAGGACTTAGTCTACCAGTCCCACATCAGAATTAGAGATGCCAATTTAAAAATAGCTAAAATTATTAAGAACAGCAAGGTCTGTCAACTGACCAATGGAGTTGCCAGAGAGAAGAACACCAGTACTCGATACCAGCGCACCAAGCCAGGAGTCTATTGGAAAATAGATTTCATGAAGGTAAAACCAGGATAATTTGGATTCATATATTTACTAGTGTTCATAGATACCTTTTCAGAGTGAACTGAAGCATTCCTAACTAAACATGGGACTTCACAGATGGTAACAAAGAAACCACTAGAAAAAATTCTTCCAAGGTATGATTTCCCTAGGCTTATTGAGTTAAACAATGGACCTCTATTCCTGTCCAGGGTAAGTCATGGATTAACTAATATTCTGGGGATTGATTGGAAACTGTATTGTGCTTACAGATCTCTGAGATCCCTGAGTTCTGGAGTAGAGAGAATGAATAGAATCCTAAATGAGATCTTTACTAAATTGTCCTTAGAGACTAACAGTGACTGGTGAATCTTTGCCCTTTGCCTTTTATAGATTTTGGAATTTCCCATACTGAATGGGACTTTTGAAATTATGTTTGGTTCATACTATGTACCCATCCCCATTATCCCCAAACTCCAAGCATGGATAAATGCTGAGAACTTCAGGCTCAGCCAGCCTTAAGGCTGTGGAAAAGAGCTCTGACATGAACTAAAAAATACAAAAGCAGGATTTCTCAATATAAATATACAATATTAATTATATGAAGAGCTTCACAGACCTAAAAGAACAAAGGCAGCTGCACAATGAGCTAGCTTGTCAGAAAGATAATGAGGAAGAAGACAAAGAAATTTAGGGAGTGGTGATAGCAGGTCAAGATCCCACCCAGTTAAATTTACTGTTTGTGTTTACAAAGACAAGTAGATTTGTGAGTTCAAGGTCAGGATAGAACACAACTAGTTTAGGCCCAGGCAGTAGTAATGGTGATCTCATAGGTAGATCCCACCAAGCTAGCTTATTGTTTGTGCTTACAAAGGCAGGCACAATTCTGATTTCATTTGCTATATAAAAATGATTTACTTGTTTGTTGTCCTATCTAAAAATCTAAGGGCTAAGATCATAAAATACTGATTCATTGGATAAGCAAAAGGGAACCTGGGGTAGATGATTGAATTGATAAAAGACAGGGCTTTGGTCTGCAAAAGTTGAGCTGTCTGAAATCTCTAGAGTGTTTGCTGAAACAGAACACAGAGCTATCAGCTTTTACCCACAAGTGATTTGAGTCATTCTTTTGCTGTCCCCAAACATCCCTTCCTCAGGACCCCCTCTTCAAGCTGTAGCTGATGCTTGGTTTAAAGATGGTTAAAAGGACAAAGGGGCTGTGGACCTGTTTAGAAGTAGTTCTTTGGGACAATTCCAGGTTTATTATCTGGATATCAGCAGTCCAGTCCAAAATATCAAACACAAATTAATAACTGCATTCCAGTCCAATCAATAAATACCAAACACAAATTAGTAGCAGTGGTTCAATCCAGAAGAACCCATGAGCCTCCGTGGAATTGGCACAAAGTCCACAGAAGCAGCAAGAAACAGCCAGAATGCCACAAAAGTTGAGTTCTTTGGCACATTTCTCTCTACAAGGTCACAGCAAGAGAAGATCAGTGAACACCAGCAAAGCATTATAAGGAGTATAATGAGTCATGAATGAAGATCAATGAAGCTTTGCAAGGTGAACCAATGCAAGAATGTTGTTACTTTCTGCTGGGTTCTACTTACAGGTGATGTTTGCAAACATCACCTGTCTTTTCAAGTGTCTGCCTCAGGAAAATATCCTCTCACATGTTTGCCTAGGCAAAACATCCTCTCATAAAAGCTTCCTAAAAATAGCACATGACACAACTAGGTCTCTAATGAAACCAGAAATTTTCACTTCATACCCCCTCTTGTGTTTAAAAAATTGTCTTTTCTTCTAACACTAACAATCGAGAAAATATAGAAATAATTATAAAAACCATAAAACTAGAACCTTATAAGCAATTTTAAATAAAAAGATTATGTACAATATAGTAAAACAAAACAACCTTAAGTTTCTATCAACATATAATAAGTCAAACAATTCAATCTTAAATTTCTGTCAATATACAATAATTCAAACAAAACATTACATTTCTAATAATATACACTAATCAACTTTATTTTGTTTGCTCCCAGATCATAACCAATAACAACCTACCACCTTAGATGATAAAATCCATAACACACCAAACAACCAAAACAATCTACTCCAACTTAAGGAACTGGGCCGACAGTCTTCTTATAATTGCTTCTTGCTGAATTGGGGCAGAGAATTCATGTTTTGGGCCTGAGGAAGAAAAATGATTAGTCTGGAAAAAGCTAGCTGCAGTATTTGTTGTTCAGTCTCTGTATTATTCAATCTCATTGTTGTTCAGTCTCTGTGTTGTCTGTCAAGTTTATGTGTTGTACAATCTTTGCATGATTGACCAGTTGGGATAGCTGTTTTGAAGTTGATCTGCATACATGTTTTGGAGAAATCAGTAACAAAGACAGAGTGTGAATCACCTGGGTTATTTGCTTTGTGAAAACATTCTTGACTCAGTTGATAAGAGATTATTTTTGGTCAGATTTAACCTTTATAAGTTTTGTTGGTAACCATACATTTTCACTCCCTGTAGATACATGAGTATAACCATGTCCCCATGGATTAAAAATACTGTAGGTTTCAACTTTAAAGTCAACAAATTGTTATGGTGTATTGGTTGGCCTAGTTACTCAGTTTTTTAATAATTCAAGATCTCTCAGCTGCTGTTGTTCCATTAACACTAACATTTAAAACATTTAGAGTTAACAAAGCATCATTTTATCTGTCTTTGGGGCTTTTACTCTTCATTTCTGTGTAATAAGCATCTCTTCTAAGATATGATTGGTTCTTTCTATAACTGCTTCTCCTGTGGAATTATAGAGATATACCAGTAACGTGCTTTAACTTGTAATACAAAAAAAAAATGCTTCAGTTTATTGGATACAATTTGAGAGCATTATCAGTTTTACTTTGTGCAGGTATCCCCATAATTGCCATTATTTCCAGTAAATGTGTAATTACACAATCAGCCTTTTCAGAACTTAAAGCAGCTACCCATTGAAACCTTGACTATGTGTTAATGGTATGGTGTCTATACTGTTGTTTTCCAAATTCTCAAAATAAAACACATCCATCTGCCAGATGTCATTTTTTGGTACCTTTAGAGATACTACCAACAGGTAATGCATGTTGGTTGTCTAAACAACATGTAGGAAGGACTTTTCTATTATTATTATTTTGTTGGCTTTTACCAAGTGATATAATTTTTTTCTTTAAATGTTTTCCATAAATATGACATTTCTTCTGAGAATTTGAGGCTTCTAATTTATTTTCTATTAGTATTTGATCAAATTCCTCATTCCTTTGAGCTAGTGGACCTGGAAAACCAGAATGAGTCTGAATATAAGTAATATACAATGGATAGTTTCTACTTCTGATGTACGGTCACAATTGTATAAATAACAAAGTTAATTCTGAATTATTAGGTAAAATCTCAACAGTTTCTGAATGCAAAACAAATATTTTTACATATAAAGATCAGTAATTATGTTAAGAGATTCATAATAATCTAATAATACCATAAGAATGGCATATAAATTTGATTTTTGAACTGAGGAATATAGACATTTAATCACCTTGCTTATTTTATCTGACTTATAACCTGACATCCCTAACTTGTTTGCATCAGTATGGAATGTTGGTGCCTCTGAATTGTGTTCTCTTTTACAATAGTGGAAGAATCTGTTAGTTCTTGTTATAAACTGTATAATTTGCTTTCCAGATATTCGTTATTGATTTTTGCCCAAGTAATTACTAAAAACGTTTTGCCAATCTTCATTGGTCATACACAATGGCATAATCTCAGCATTTGTAAGAGGTACTATAATTTTTGCCAGATCTGTTCCTGACAACTGATGTAGTCTTAATCTATATTTTATCATTAATTCAGAAATCTTTTCTATATATTTCTTCAACTTTTTACTTTGTTTATGAGCTAAGAAAATCTATTCCATAACACTATCTTCCCTTTACACAATGAGCCCAGTAAGAGAATGAGTTGAAAGCAAAATGACCAAAATATAGTCATGTTAAAATCAATTTGATCCACATATGCATCTGGCAGTCTTGTTCTATAAGAGTTAACTCTTTTTCTGCTTCAGCTGTTTAAATTTGAATCTCCTCGTAATGTCTGAAACAAATTACTTAACTCTGATGTACTCAATCTAATTGTGGCCTCACCAATTAATTTATCATTAATTTTTGAAAATTGTTAAGAGTTTTGAATTGGTCCTTACTGAGAAAGCAAACTTTTTATGATCCTGCTCATGCAACAAGGGTATAGTGAAAATGCAATATTTCAAGTCAATTATTATTATAGGTCATGATCTCAGTAACAAAATATTATTAGAAAAAAGCAAAAATGACTTTCTGTTTGTAGATATAGTAGCTACCTCCAAGAAAGAAGCTTTGATTCCAAGCTTAGCTTTAAAAGAAGTGTCATCCCATTGGATGCCAGGATTGGCAGAGGAGCATGTGAATTCTGTTGAGGTTTCAGATGTGGAAGCTCAATGGTCCTCATTTCAAACTCTGCCTTTCAGTCTAATTCATTTTGGAATTATGCATATCAGTCAAGTGCTTACTTGGAAATTTTATCTCTCAGACAAAAATGGATAACACACTTCCTCATAAGATTGTATATGGGATAAAGTCAGTTATTTTATATAATTCATTGAATATACTATTTAATAAAAGGCAAATTATAAATAAATATCGATAGTGGAAGATAATATTTGGGGCATGTTTTGGTTCTACTTTTCCAGTCCTTCCATTATCAGTACTGACAATATAAATTGTGGTGGTGGCCATGCAGCATCTCCAGGGAAGAGATTTTGAGTGTTTCACATTGGTGACTCTACTGTGACAAGGTGCATGAAGACTCTTTCCCTCTTGGTAAGGGCGTGTTGTGAACTTGGTGCCCTCTATGCTTATTACCTAGACTGATTGTGCTGCAAAGTATCCTAGCTTTTGCTATGATTCTTATACTCAACAATACTTAGTTTCACTTGGTTAGTCATGGACAAGGCCAGAATCATGCAGGCTGGAAGCCCTAAGAAAGATTCTGTTTTTCTCAATACTCGTCCAAGGGTAAAACCTTCTTCTCCTCTTTCTACATCTATTGATCGTTCAGATGTGGCCATTAATCCTCAGTATTTTGAGACACTCAATCATGTCCCTGGAAAATAGCTACAATCACACTGAGTAAGTCTGTGGCAGTTGTGGAGAGTAGTGAGTCCTGCATGCATAACTGTTCTGAGGAAGCTATGTCTGATCAACAGAGACTTAGGATGGGGAAGATATGTCTGTATATATAAAGTCAGCTCGAAAGTATTGCTGGCCACTTGGTTGAAAGTCAACAGGTGGTCACTGTCTTCACTTTTGCTGATATCACACATTACCCCAGGTTCTAGATCCCAACCAGAGCTGGTTGCCAGCATGTGTGTGTATTCTTAAATACATAAATAAACATGTTCAGTTTGTGTAGTATAACTTATATATACATGATTTTTGGGGTAGACATTTGCTATTGACTAATCAGGTGGTAGCTGTTCCTTCTGGAAGGCTTCCTTCACCTCTCAGCATTCCTAATTTTCCTTTAGCTACTGAAGCTTGATGGTCTTCAGTTCAAACTCTGCTTTTCCACTTTCCTTCAACTTTGAACTTAAATGGATTAGTCAAGTGCTTAACTAGAAATTTTATCTCTCAGAAAACAAAAATAACGTGCTGTTCTCATAAGAAGAATAAGGATTAATGAGGTTAAATTCTTATTATTCAAACCCAAATTCCCCAAAAAAATACTTATTCTATACAGTTAATATTGACTATCCAACTAATGGAAGTGGAAGGTTTGAAAAAAAACTTATGAGACAATAGTTATGGCATGCTTCTGAGAGGGTTTCCAGAAAGGTTTAAGTCAAGTGACAAGACTCATCCCAATTCACAGGCTAGGGTTCTAGTCTGTGCAGAAAGGAGCAGCAATCATTTCACTTTGCTTCCTGAACATAGAATTAATGTGATCAGTGACACATCTGCATCATGTTTTACTCTATTCTCTAAACTGTATATAAAAACAAATCTCCCCTTTCTTAAATAAATTTGCTCAGGAATTCAGTCACAATATTGAAACAAGAGCACCAAAACAATGTGGTCCTGACCACCATGCTTTCCTTACAAGCATGCATGCAGAAATACCTGGGCAACATCATCATTAAAAGTGTGAATGTGGACAGCAGAGTTTACAACAGCTGACTAACTTTGAGAGACAAGTTAGTCACAAACAAGTGCCATAAATGGGCAGAATTTTGTCATCTATTCCCTTTCATCCTTTGCAATTTGATACCTGGGGAATAGTCCAAGTAAGTAGCAACTATCTATGACCCTCAATTTGAGGGTTTTATTTTCTCTACCTCTTACTTTCAAGTTTCAGGAACTAAAACAACTCTTCAGTCACTACTACTGTTTCATTTAAAAGGGTTAAAGTATATTTATAGGATGACCAGAGAAAATTTGCACCCATCGGTGTGTGTTGTATATGCTTTCATTCATTTATGTGTGTGGTTGGGTGTTCACCTGTATGTCTATGTGTGTAGAAGTCTAATATCAGTATCCGATATCTTCCTCCATCACTTTCTACATTATATCTACAATATATTATACTTTAAAACAGTCCCTCCCCCACCCTGTTTTTTTACTTCTTCTTCTTTTTTTTTTTTTTCTGAATTCGGGCTAGCAGGTTAGACTACCTGGCAGTGAAGCCTAGCCATATGCCTGTCTTTGTAGCCTAAGCAATGTTATCATATGCTCATCATTCTGCCACTCGTTTATGCTGCTACTGATCAGGATTCAGAGCTCAGAGAACTTATAGTGACATGCTGAACTTCTACTTTAATAGCAGAATCTTCCAACAATCCTGTTTCTAGTTATGATTGGTCTTATGCAAAAAGAACATACAGAATGCATCAATTCATAATCTAATGCCGAACAGTTATCCCTATATTCAAACAAACAACATAATCTGGGCATGTAGGGTATATCAAGGAATAATATGTTTATACATATATACATGCCGTAACAATTATTGAAAAAGAGGCTGTGAATTGGAAAGCGAACTGGAAGTGGTATATGGCGATTTTTATGGGTAGAAAGGAAGAGGAAAAGTTTTGCAATCATATTATAATCTCAAAAAAAGGAGAAAACGATATCAAATTTATTGAGTCAAGATGAAGATAAATTAACAAACATATCCCTAAAGGAGAAAATTGGTTTTACTTAGTATGTATTTATTTTTTCTGGGAGAGGAGAATGGACTCTAGCCAGTTGTACTTTGGTCTCTACACACATGCCATGACAAACAAATGCATGTGTAGACATACACATACAAATACCATTGTTATTAAACATGTTCTCCGATATGGTCCAGCCCATAGTCTCAGCTATGACTAGTGTCATCTAGATAAAAGAGGATGTGGGATTTCTAGTATCAAATTATTCATGAAAGGAGCTTGAAAGTCACTATTTTCTCCAAATAATAGTAAACAAAGCAAATCAAACAACAGCAACAAAAACAAAACAGGCAGGTTGAAAAACAGAAATGTTTACAGTAAACGTAAGTGACATAAGATGAAAAGGGCAAATTATTTTCTCCAACTGAATCAACAGGGAGGTAATAGAGAAAGTCACAGCTGGAGCAGATACACCTGAGAGGAAACTGTAGCCACATGAATCAGTGTAGAAAAACGTAACTGTAATCGACAAATTGCTGACAGCTCTCTGTCAGTGATAATGAGATCAGAACACTCCAGGCGGATGTAGTCATCTATGGCTTAAAGAGACCCTTACAGTGTTTTTGGACAACCCTCACAACCTCACCAGCAAAGCAAAAGCATTTCTTCTAAGATAAGAATATAACCCTTAGGAGCTCTTTTCAACATAGTACTAGATGTCTTATTCAGAGCAATCAGAAGACAGAAAGAAAAATCAAATGCATTCAAATAGAAAGGAAGCAGTTAACTGTCTTTGTTTTTAAATGAAATGATCTTATGTATAGAAGATCTTAGATTCTGCAAAACATAACAAAAAACAATTAACCAGTTGATTGAAGTTATCAGAGAAGGAATCAGCACACAAAATGAGCATTATTTCTGTATGTTACAGAACAATAGTGAAAGAAGTCAACCCGAACTGATTCATAGTAGCAAGTAATTAAATATCCACATATTAACTTAACAACTGAAACACAATAATATTTTTATAATACTTACCAATCAACTATTATAGCAAATATTTCTTAAGGCTACAGATTTTTGAATATTTAATTGTGTTGGCTCATTTCTTCATTGTTTTTAAAGTCAAAAATTTGTCCAGAGTTCTACCTGATAAATAAATGCAAAAATAATACAATGTAAAGAGATGTTCATGGAGAACCATTAAACACGATGAAAGAAATTGAAGACAGAACTTAATTGAAAAATATACTATGTTCATGGATTAGAAGACTTAATATTAAAATTATGTACTACTTATTCTAGTATGGGAGTGCGTTTGCAATGGACAAAGGAACAAGTTGTTTCTCAGTAGGACCAATCTTCTGTGGGTGGGAGGCTCAGGCAAAGAGGCCCTGACACGACAGCTGAAGTTAGAGCTGCTTACGCTTCTGAAAGGAAGAATTTCGAGACTTAGGTGCTGCTCATAGACTATAAGCAAGATGGTTGCTGGTCCCACCCAGTGAACCAGCAGCTGAAAACAAGGAGGTGCGCAGCAACCAGAAGCTCTCTTGAGTTCCGATTCTAGATGCCCTGCCGAGTTGCAAGATTACTCTGAGTCTGGGCAACAACAGAATATCCGAGACAAGCCTCAGTGATAGTCCAATTTTATGGTGCTTCAGAAACCAGATGACCAATAACAGCAAAGAGTATTTGCCCGTAAAACGTTTAGACTCTTCTGTCTGTTCTGTCTGTCTGTCTGTCTGGATGAGTAAATGTGCCATGGAGAGGTGAGAAAGATGTCTGAACAAGAAGTATTAGGTGGTGGATAAGCAGCAAGTCATTGACTAATAGAGCCTGAGGGTAGTATAGAGCAGCCTGGAGCTCACACAGGCTCTGCCCCAGAATGCCTTGCCCAGTCTCAGAATTGCCTTGTCTGAGCAATGGTAGAATTTCTGAGTTGGAGAATGTTGCTTTTTTTTCCTTTCTTTTTTTTTGGATTGGGTACCCTTCTAAGACCTTCCGGTTCAGGCTGCTGCTAGAGGCTGCTAGAGGTCATTTGGTGTCAACGGTATGTGCTGCCACAAGAGGTCAGTATTACCACTGGAGGGCATGCAGATATCTGGGTTGCTGGCTGAGAACAAGTTGTGTCAGAGGTCCCTCTTGCTTCTGGAGGCCATGTAGATGTCTAAGATCCATGCTCTCTCTGGCTGTTATGGACAAGGAAGCTTCTTTTCCGTGGAATCGATGTCTGTAGAGTCATAATTGAGAATGAGATTTTTTTTTTTTTTGACATTAGATACAGAGACTTTCCAAAGTAGTTATGAGACCCAAGGCAACAACCATGGTGAATATTGTACAATGTTTAATATATTCTGTATGTAGTTGGTGGCAGTGTTTTGAGAATGAGAGATATTTAAAGCTTCATGACAACCCCCTTCCTCCCTACAAAAGAAAAGTCTAGACAGGAAGCCATTGAAAAGAATCCTTAAAATTGTCGTAAATATGTTCCTCACAGCAGATGGCTTCTGGCTTGGGGATGGAGAAGGACTCAGTTTCCTTTATACCATTATACAGTAAGTATGATTGGTTTATTTTCTTTTCCTTGCTTGAGGAGTGCACAAGGATGGGAGGGTGGAGCTGGGAGATTAAGAAGTGAGTGTGATCAGGGTGCATTTCTTGAAGTACTCAAGCAATATATAAAAAATATATTGAAAAAAAGTTCGTTTCTGCATTTAATTTTTGTCTTAAGCATTCAAAATATATTCAAAATTATGTTTAAATATGTAATTTATTTTATATATTTAATATAAAATATATTACTTATAAAAAGGAACTGATTTAAAAAAAAACAACAAAGAAGGAAAAGGCTAAAATATTTATCAACATGTTCTTGACAAATAAGAGACAAATCTGATATTAGAGAGACCAAAATCTAAACATTCAAATAAGAAATAAGTATGTAAGATACGTTTTCTAAAGATTGATTGGCTATTTCAGAAACTACCCATAAATGAGACACATCATATTATATTCTATAAATGCGTACATTCTGTTCTTGTCAAATAAAGTATTTTATACAATCACATAATTATACACATTTATTACAATTATTATATATAAAGCATATATTTATATGTTGTTTAAATAATCCCATATGTATATAAATATGGAATGTATTTTTATATACATTCCCCAAACGGTAAGTTAAAAATGATGTTCTGTTTGGGTAGTTCATCTGGTCCCTGAATATCAAGGCCTATTAATACTGAACAAAGCTCAAATCCTTCAATCATTGATGTTATGTTGGCTTAGTAAATTAGTGGCTGTAAATTCTTCCCTAATAAACATGACTTCAATAGCACTGTATAGATAGCTAGGTTTCCAGAATCAGACATACCATTCCTTTCTTTGAGAGGCTTTTAAATCTAATTTGACCAGTTTTGTTTACTAGAAAGTTATACCTGCCCTTAATGCAATCTGGGGTTATTCTGCCATGTAGTTGTTGATATGGTTTTTAGGAACTATAGTTTTACAGGATTATCAGTTGACTCCACTCTTCTGAAAATTTTCATGAGGTTACTTTTCTATTAATTATCTATTGACTCTAATACTAGGGATAGGTCTTCAGTGATTCTGAGTGCAGGATGGCTCACTCAAAGACCCTGTTTCTGTACTATGTTGATTTTTGCAATAGTATATATACTATACCTTGATAGATAAACTAAGGAAATAATAAGCTTTGTAATGTGAGTGTTAGGACTGGCAAAACGAACAAGGTTTTTTGTTTCTCAGTTTGATCATATCTTTGTTTTTCTATATGAAACATAGAAGATAGATTAGATAAATGAGACAGAGAGAGAGAGAGAGACAGAGAGAGAGAAATAATAGGTGGGTTAGAGAAGAATCACAGAAGATAAAGTAGATAGCTGAGAAAGAGAAAAAGAGAGGGAGAGAGAGAGAGAGAGAAGAGAAGAGATATTGAGACAGAGAGAGGAGACTAATAATAGGTGGGTTAGAGAAGAATCTGAAAGAGTTGGAGGAGTGAAAATGATCAAAATATATTACTTGAAGAAAAAATTAAATATGAGGAAAAAGCCAATGAAAATAAAAATTTCAAGTTGTTAATATATAACATAGACATTCCCATTTTACTTTTGATATTAGAAAGATATAGAACTTCTTACTGTATGCAAGATACATTATACAAGAGCAATTATTTCAAGAGATTGATTTTAAATGTTGTGGATAGCCTCAGCCTTGTATTTTGATCCTAGTTCCCAGTGGATATCCCCAGCCTTGTATTTTGTTCCTAGTCTCACTTTCCTGGGAGGGCTGCAGAGGATGATTGAATCTGTCACATTGTCTTGTGAACCTTCTGTCCCAATTAAACTTGTAAAATAAAGGCTAGAGCCAATGATTGGGCAGTAGAAGGGAAAGAGGAGAAAAAGGCTTAGGGGAGGAGAAAGGAGAGGAATTCAATATAAAAGGGAGAGAGAGAAGGAGGTAGAGGCAAAAGAGAAGAAGCAGAAGCAGAGGCAAAGGAGAAGCAGGAGGAAGAAGCAGCAGAAGGAAACCAGCAGTAGAAGGAAGCCGAAGAGGAGGAGCCGGAGCTGGACAAGCCTGTAGGCCTGGATAAACCGCAAGATTTAAGGATCTCATAGCCTGAGATTAGAGTAGTGTAATGGTAAATCTGCCCAATCTAGGCGTGCAATTTATACCATAATTATCTAGTTGTGTTTTCCTTTACTGGTCTCCTTCGGGTAGTATGATTTTACAGCAACAAATTCGTGGTTTAAATAATTACCGCTACATATCATGATGACTAAAATTACTAAAAATGTATACTTGACAATGACAAAAGGTGGATTTTAGTGTTTTATCAGAAAACAATGAAGTAGTATGAATATCAGTTAGCTCATTTGTGCTATTTCACAGTTTAAATTCATCTCAAAACATCTCAGAACGATTAGCATTGCAATATTTATTAGTTGGAAATTAAATTCTGTTTCAGTCTTTGTTACTGATTACAAGGATCTTACAGTTTTGTGTTGGTTTTGATTGATTATTTCCTTCAGATTCACATCTTCTCATTTTTCTTTGTTATGTTTATTAATTGTCAGCTCTTAGAAATATTTTTACCTTAAATCTTAACGCAACTTTACTTGTAAGTTGATTCTTTTTTGTAAGGATACAACTTCATTATTGGGGATAGCACAAATCATATTTGGAAATTATTCATTCAAGAGATTTTGTTTTAAATTTATAAGTTGGAATTGAAGTAGTGTTAATTTGATATTCTTCACTAATTAGAAAAGATCTTTTTATAATAATGTAATTCCAATCAGCAGCTGGAAAAAACTTTCTTCAATCTTTCAAGTTTCATGCAGTAGTTCTGAAAACATTTAGGAGGTTGGTGGATTTTTATTTATATATATCTGTCTATATATCTATCTCTCTTATATTTATTTATCTTTATAAAATATCAAAATTTTAAAATGCTCTATATTTTCCACAAAACCTCATGTTAAAAATTATGCCATCCTCTGTGCAAATCATGATATAGTCTGTAATTGTTAATGGTTCAATGTCCTATAAATATTAATTAATGAAGCTGGGAAGTAGTAATGTTAACACACTATTTCATGTTTTATTTTATTTTTTCTTAAAAGTTAGTTCCTGCAATGCCAGCATTTTAATTCCAACTCTGAGCCAGAGCATCATGTTATATACTTGGAACATCATTACTCAATATGCTCTGACAGGAAGATTACTGAAGGTTGCAGGTCAGTCTGCATTACATGGTGACATCAAGACGAGCCTGAGGTCCAGCCTCATGAAAATCAGAACCAAAAAATTAAAACAAACAAACAACAAAATCAAGACACCAATCCCCCTCAAAAAAAAATTCAAACCTTCCAATTATGATTGTAGAGTTCCTTAATTCTTTTGTAATTCTGATGTTAAAAGCTATATTCTTTTGTGTATGGTAGTGTATGTGTTTATGTGTGGTGTATACATTTGTATACTGTATATATACTTACAACCTCACAGTACTGGGTTCATGGCCAATACTGGCACTTATATCAAAACTTGGGAATTGAATTCAGTTCTTATGCTTTTGCAATAAAATCTTGACCTGCTGAACAAACTTTCCCATCCATGAATTTCTAATATATTTGATTTTTTGAATTCTAGACATTAATAAATTGGTATTAGTTACTCATAACTAAATTTTCATACCTCTGTTATATATAGAACATTATTTTCTCATCTTTTAACCTTAGACTATTTTTGTCTTCATATTTAGTGAATGTCACTTATGGGTAACATAGAGTTTATTATTTGTATTTAGTTCAGAAATCTCTGAATTTTAGATTAAAGAGTGTAGCACAGTTATACTTAATATAATTATTGGTGTTATTAATTTAAATTCACTTACGTTATATTCATTTTAAATTGACTTTATTACATTTTACTTCTGTTACAAATTTCCTGACCTTACTTCTGTTTGTTATTTCAATTGTGTATGTATGTGGAGGGAGTTAAATTTTATTGTTTCATCATTAAATCTACCATGCATTTTAAAAGTACGGTGTATCCATATAATGATCACATGCCCTTTTACTAAATAAATTATAATTGCTTCTTCACTAGACTGAACTTTCATTCTTTAATTAAAAGTCCCTCAATTTTATATTAACATATAGATATATAATTCTAGCTATAATTAAATAGAAATTTGTGCATGCTTTGTGAAGATCAAATTACTTTAAACTTATATGTCAAGTATATATGGAAGTGTTATGAATCAAAAAATAAAACAGTAGTGATTGTAAG
The DNA here is from genome assembly GCA_021653895.1 of Mastomys natalensis. Taxonomy (NCBI): domain Eukaryota; kingdom Metazoa; phylum Chordata; class Mammalia; order Rodentia; family Muridae; genus Mastomys; species Mastomys natalensis. The sequence continues at coordinate 838,527 of JAJTUV010000541.1, read as the reverse complement.
CCTGATACCATTGTTTCAAAAGTATGCATGTCTAAGTTGTTTATCCATAGGCAAGATATCAGTATAAAGTAAATAACAATACCCACACATCCAAACACTATTATGGAGGTATCTTAAAATTTCATAGGATATCAGGGAACAATTTAAATAGAAAGCATTATGATGTGCTACTAAAAATATCAGTGGTCTTGGATTGTGGACAAAGAAAACATACAAAGAACAAGTCTTTTAGGAACTACAAATATTGAGGATTTGAGGTATTTTGTAGCTTACCACTCATACATCAAGACCAACAAGAATAAACAAACAATGAGAAAGGATGTACAAATGGATACAGCCATGGTTCCATATAGTATTACTGTAAAGGCTCTGAAGCCTTGTGCGCAGGACTTAAGAGCTGATGATCTCTAGGAGAAAGAAGTTGGTACATAAAGAAAATAGTTTTCAACGTGTCTTTACACATAAAGTTTCTCTGAATTGTTCCATTTTATAATTTGCACAGAGTGATTACTCAAATGGTTCAAGGAAAAGGACATTCAAATGACTAAATGTTGGTGAATGAATATGTTAGCTCAGAAAGGAACATGTCCTTAACTCACATCATTGTACATAAAGTGTAATGTCTCTGTTAATTTGTAGACCCCAATTCAGGCAGTCATAGCTGCTTTGTTATTGTGACTGTGTTGCCTCTCATGTCTTCCTGCTCTTACATTGTTTCTGCCTTTATTCCTGAGGTAGTTCTTGAGCCTCAGATGCAAGGTATAAAAATGCCTCTTCAGGATTGAGAACTCAACTATTGCTTAATTGTAGAACTTTTAGTATTCATGCATCTCTGAATTCATAGAACTTTTCATTATTATGCTATCCTTCTCTTAATAAGTTCATGACTAGCATTTGACTAAAAGTATAAACATAAATATTTAGAAGGTATCCTGATAGATTATCTGAACAACAGCAGAGGCCCACAGGGACCTACTCTTCCTGCTGACGTTCTGTTTATTAATGAGTTACTGGAGAGGGACATTCACTGTCTGAATTGTGTAATAACTGAGAAATTTACCAGGATCTACAGATGGTCCTGATTAAACTTATATTTTACTAAATAAACGATTGGAATTTTGGTGTTTGGAAATAATTATAATAATATATATATATATGAGATTCTCAATGGAAACCACTTCTACACTAGGCTTATTGAATAACTTAGAGCCATTTCATTGGACCTACATAAATGCATATATTCAAGTCTTGTATGAAAAAAATGTTTAAATATTTGAAAGCAGCATTGATTGTCATAACATTTGCAGAGAGGTTATTTTTAATTTAAGCGGATTTGTCATAGGATTTGAACAAGATAGAACATTTATCTTCAAATGTTTCCTTCAAAAATATTGTATGCCTATTATGCTAAATGTAGAAATTAAATGGTGATATTAGCAAATCTATTTTAATATGAATTAATTTAGAAGTCATTAAAACAATTTTTTAAATTAAACTAGACTGGATTAAATTGAACTGGACTGATTGGATATCATTATGATAGGCTGACATTAAAATAATTAGATGTTACTATATGTATTTACTTATATAAAATTATTATTGTGTTGAGCCAATAATAAATTAAATGTTGATTTAAAAATAGCACTTGAGATTTCCAGGTAAAATAGATATAGCCTTTTTACTCAACTTACTTCAATACATGTGAATCTTCTTGTGACCTTAGTGCATAGGTAAATATAATGACACAGACTCCTATCTGTTCAATGAATTTTAATTTATTTGAAAAGAATTTATGATGGATAATCATTGAGCAGCTTTGAAAACATATTTTCCATTTTAGAAATTCCCTTGAATTTTCTGCCATATCTAAATTTCTGTCTTCAAAATCAACATGCATTCACCTCTTCTCTCTTTTGCTCTACTCCTTCTGTCTCTCCCTTTTATATTGAATTCCTCTCTTTTTCTCCTCTCTAAGCCTTTTTCTCCTCTTTCCTTCTACTGCCCAATCATGGCTCTACCTTTATTTACATTTCTAATTGGACAGAAGGTTCACAAGACAATGTGTACAGATTCATCATCCTCTGCAGCTCCTCCAGGAAAGTGAGACTAGGAACAAAATACAAGGCTGGGGCTATCCATTGGGAACTAGGATCAAAATACAAGGCTGAGGCTATCCACAACATTTAAAATCAATCTCTTGAAATAATTGCTCTTGTATAATTGGTATCTTGCATACAGTAAGAAGTTCTATATCTTTCTAATATCAAAAGTAAAATGGGAATGTCTATGTTATATATTAACAACTTGAAATTTTTATTTTCATTGGCTTTTTCCTCATATTTAATTTTTTCTTCAAGTAATATATTTTGATCATTTTCACTCAAGCTTGGTTTTCATGTAGGTCTCAAACATCTGGAGTGGGGGCTATCCCAAAACATGCAGCCTGTATATGGAGTACGGTCTTCTAAAAAAAAAAATAACAGTTGTTCAGTTACTCATGGAATATTATTTTTTTATATCTCTTGTATTCAGTTTGCAACTACTTCATTGAGAATTTTTGTATGTATATTCATGAGGGATACTGGACTATAATTTATATATTTTTGTTGGGTTTACACTTGATTTCACTATTTCAATATTATTTGCTCTGTGAAGGAGCTTATTGTGGTTCTGAATTTTTTTAAACATAACTCAAAAAGTATTGCTTGTTTGAAGGCTCTATAGAATTCTCGTATAAGTATATCTGACCCTTGGTATTTTGCTTGTTTGTTTCTTTTCATTTTATTCTGTTTGAATGCTTTTTAAATTTTTTTGATTTGCTGGAAATAAAAATTAAAAAAAAAAAGAATGTCATTCTTTTATATGCCTATTGCATACAGTGTCATCAATAATAAAATAGAAATTTCAATATGTCTTTGAATCATTTTGAATAGTACAGGGATATTTTTAGTCTTATCAATTCCTCTAATTCATGAACACATCTCTTTCCATCTTCTTAGACTCAGGCTTATCAAAATCTGGTATGCTTTTAGCAAAACAACCTGACATCTATTTCATTAAGCCTATTGCTATGATTTACTTATGATTAGTATAATAAATGGTATTGTTTTCTAAAATTGTCTGCAGATCATTCATTGTTGACAGACAACATGGAACTGATTTTTATATATTGATTTTTATCATGAAATTGTTTAGTTTACTGGTTATAATAAATGTTATATATTTTTGTTATGAGAACCATGCAGTGTGCAAAGACAGTTTTACCTGATATATCCCGGAGTTGATGATTTTTATTTTGTTCTCTTGTCTGAAATGTCGGGGTACTTTTCTGAATAAAAGTACCAAGTTGGTCCTTACTTCATTATTCCAAGATATATATATTTTTAGCAGATATATAAAGGAAAGTTCTAAAATTCACATGGGTCCACATGAGATTACAGTTAAAACCGGATTTTAGCCCAGAAGCCTGAAATACCCAAGATTCAACTCACAGACCACATAAAGCTCATGAAGAATGATGACCAAATAGGGGAGCCTTCAGTCCTTCTTAGAAGGAGTAACAAAATACTCAAGGGTGCAAATATGGAGACACAGTGCAGGACCGAAACTGAAGGAGGGACCCTCTACAGACTATTCCACCTGGATATCCATCCTATGTGCAGTCACCAAAGATAGAGTTGTTGTGGATGTCAGGATGTACATGCTGACAGGAGCCTGATATAGCTGTCTCCTTAGAGGTCTGCAAGAGTCTGACATACTCAGAGGCAGATGCTCACAGCTAACCATTAAACTGATCATGGGGTTCCCAATGGAGAAGATAGAGTGAAGGCTGAAGGAGTTGAGAGGATTCGAGACACCATGAGGAAAGCAACAATCCCAACCAATCAGAGCCCCCAGGGTCTAAACCACCAGCCTGGGAGCACTTAGGGGGGGACCCATGGCTCCAGCTATATATGCAAGGGAGCTATATATAAGTGGGAGAAGAGATCCTTGGTCCCATGAAGGCTGGACGTCGTGGGGGGGGATACTCGAGGGTGGGGAGGTGAGGTAGAGGGGAGGGTGGGTGGGGATACACCAACGTGGAGGCAGGAGGAGGGGGAAGGGATAGTGAGTTCCTGGGAGGGAGGGGGGAAATGGGGTAAGGAGAGAACATCTGAAATGTAAAAAAAATTTTCCAATAAAAAATTTCCAATAAAAAAAAATCATTCTATTTAATGTTTATGTAACTTTTTTCTTCCTCAAGAAAACTTCTATCATTTGATGAATAATTTTTAAGGAAATCATCTATATAAAATATTAAGCAATTTATAATCTCTCTCTATAACTATGAATCAAGTCACAAGAAGTCCTGAGTTGATGATATTATCCTTGATAAAACATCAGAAAATAAATCAATAAATACTTATGGCCAGAAGAAAAGGCAACATGGAATAAGATGGGAGAAGAAAATAACCCAAAAGCTAAACAATAAAGAGGTGAAAGTTCGAAACTATATGTTTTGAACAGACATTACAAAAGGGGGGAGTTTTATTTTATTTTTCATTAATTTATGTATTTATTCAGTTTACATCCTGAATTCAGCATCATAGGATGCTCCTGTACCTCCAACAAGCCCCCCGTCTATCACCCCTTCTTTTCCTCTGAGAAGGGAGAGGTACCCCCTGTGTATCAACCCATCTTTGGATATCAAGTCATTGAAGGACTAGACACACAAGAGGCAGGTTTTTATGTAAATCACATGTACTACAGCAAGTATAGTATTGTGATTGCTAAGCTATTTAATAACTACCTTGTAAAATAAAGCATAAATCATAATAAATCATATATTCAAAACCTCAAAAAAAAACTGTCTTGAGAAGATGCTAGTTTTGATATACACCGAAAACTATTAATGAGGAAAATTTTCAATTTGGGCTCAGTTTCAGTCAAGATCAGTTTGTAATCAGAAAAGACTTCTAAGACTGTTGGAGCAGGCTTCTTATAGTTGGAGAATAAAATACTCTTTAAGGCTTATGTGTCCAAGGTTTTATGATGGAATATTCCTTAATCATGACAAGGCATTGTTCCCTGTTTCATCATGAAAGCTTCTTCTGTTTAGTTCATGTTAGTATTGTAAATTGTGAAAATTAAAGTGGTCATGATAATTGACTGTGTTAATTACTAAGTAATTAATTAGTAATTAATTAAAGCCATAGTTTTATTATCTATTAGCCTGATTCTATGTTTACCCTTGAGCGAGGTCTTCCCTAGGCTTAGCCTGTAACCGACATTTTAGCTTTTATCTCAGTACCAAAATCTGACCATCTGTCATAGGACAAAAAGCTAGCGAAACTGACCAAGTTTGGAAAGTTGTAGGAGTTTGTTACATAAGTTGATAATGTAGGAAATTTTGTCAGAGAATTCCTCAATTTGGCCAGTTTATCAGTAATTCATTTTGTATTTACACCAATTTTATTAATATATTATTTTTTTTACTACTGAGTAATTAACAGGATAGTAATTCAACTTTTAACTTAAATAACTTAAATCTTTCACTTAATTAATGAATTCTAAGCTAGATGGAATTTTTTGACTAAGCAAGTTACAAACATATACTTAAGAATGTTGTAATAAAAAATCTAATTCAGATATTTTGCTTTTGATGAAAATGTTATTATTTTGTAGTTTTACGGACAAAATACATGGTACTTTTTTTTTTCTTCTATCAAAATTAAAAATGCATAAATAATATACTCTCTATTTTACATTAACCTTTGTTTTGAAGATTTTCAAGGCCAGTACTGCATCTCCTTCTGAACTTGTTCTCTGTAAACATTGTTTCTTTTCTTAACCTTGTTAGTGTTTGATCTTTTGATTAGCATTTATACTGTTACCAGAAGGGAGAAGCTTCCTTTTCCCTAGCAGAGCTTATATTAACCTGCCTTCTTTGTGTTTTATTAGGACCAGCATACATGATTTGGTGTAATGTTATCATCTGGAATTAAGATTTGCTTTAAAGGATTTTGCCAATAAACCAATATGTTCTGCACTTTTCACGTTTAACTTAAATCTCTAATAAAATTAAGAGTTTACCTTTGACAACTATTATGAGTATTTAAAGATTGTCACAGTGTAATCATTCTTACTCCATATTTATGATAACCTAACTACCTAGAACTGTATGAGACATTCATATAATTTTAATTAAACAAATACTCACAGTGCATGCTTTTAAGTATGTTTTAAAATTTTATTTGTACTTATGAATATTGGAACTGTAGACTTGATATCTATAGTAGACAGGAAAAGATGGAAATTATTTTTACTTTAAGATACTTACCACCTACATCTGAGGGACAACAAAGGATAATAGCAATATCCCGTAATGTTTGGGGCCCTGGTGAACAACCTGACTAATTTCCCAAGGCATCTAAAGTCTTGAATCTTGGAGCCACCAATTTACTTCTCCACGTTTTCCCTAACTACATTCTAAATATCTGTTCTTATATCCACAGATAAGTGCAGCCCTCATTCCCTCATCAAGCAAACTTCTCTGTGTAACAGACAGAGACCACTTAAAGCAAAATAGTAAAGATACAGTGTTGTGGAGCCAATGCCAAAGGACATATTCTAATAAGGCTCAGGAGTCATTCCATAAGGGGACAGAAAGATTGTAAGAACTAGAGAAACATTTGGAGTTTGTTTGAGACATGTGTCTTCCAGGAATGTCAGAAGCTATATCCAGGAAGTGTCACAAAAAAGAAAATCCAAACATGAACTGAACAACTGTAGAAGGCATGATAACATGAACAAAGGAAAGCCCAGGATGCTTCACTCCTACACAAAGAACTATAGGCAACTGAGGAACTGAGAGCATGAAAAATAGTGTGCTCCAAGAATAAACTCACCTATCAATTACTAATACCACATGATCAGCTCTGAAAATATGTACTGTGCATATTTTATGTATTTAGGATTATACATAAAAATTTATGTAAATAGATTAATTAATTAAGGAGCAATGAATTTTAAAGAAGGTAAGGAATCATATATGGGAGGGATTGAAGGGAAGAAAAGGGGAAATGTGATATAAATATTTTAAAATCTCAAAATATAAAAAATAATTGAAAGAAACCGAAAATATGCACAATTGAATAGTCTCCATGTGTGGTGCATATACTGGCCATATTTTCAATTGTCATCTCTCAGGTGGATATATTTTGACAGCTTGTCTTTACTTTTGACTAAGCAATATTCATATGGAAACACATTTATTTGTTTTTTCAACTAGAACCAATCAGTAAGCAAGTGTATAAGCAAGGTTATGTGTGAAGTTTGTCATACAATAGGCTTAACATTGGTAGAACACATTGCTCTCATCATGCAACTTTTAATCTTCATGAAACAGCCATCTTTACAATTAATCCATTAGATCACTCTGCCTTTATCAAGTCCTCTTTAGTTATGAGGTAAGTCTTTAATAGCACAAGAGGATAATAGAAACCTAGTGTAAAGTAAAGTACTTAGTACAATGTCTAATAAGATTTAGAACTTGAGGATTATTGGTTATTAATATTATCATCATCAATAATAAAGAAAAGTACATTTACTTGAAAGTATCTGGTCCTATAATTTGTAATAATATTTCTCCAAACATGATTTAAAACTTTAAACTTCTACTTGGATAGTTCAGATTTCCACATCTTTCAAATATACAAACACCTCCATAGGTATTTTTAAGTATTTTGGCTTTTTAGAAAGTATTCACAAAGTTAACAACATCCTAATAGATACTTTGAGATCATTGGAAAGTCATTAGGATTTATTCACCTGAGATTACAAGATGAATATTGATCACCTTCCAAAATTACAATAGTCACCTTTTCTTATTATATTTGCCATCTTTCAATAATATCAAAGCTTGTAGTTTGGTTTTGCAAATAGAATCACCAAAGGTCAAGGAAATCCATTCTGAAGGATATTAAAATGGGAGATATTACATTCTGTTGTTCATCATAGTGATTATTTGTTCATAACCTGTGTATTTAATTTTCTCTGTTCTGCAGATATCTATACCTAAAGGTATATAATTTAAAACACAATTCTCCCAAAGTTAAGCTTATTTGACCAGGGATTTGCTTCTTTTGATTAGCTCTTGATAATAATAACATCCCTTTTCCTTTTCTCAAGACTGACATATTTATTTATTTATTATTTATTTATTTATTTATTTTGTTTAATAAATCTAAATAGAATTCCCTGAGGATCTGGAAAACTTATAATTAGTTGCCTTTACATTTTTCATAGTGTGTCCCATGTAGAGTGTTCTAGGAGCATTCACAGCAATCTTTCTGGCCAGCTATAGGCTATGGTCTTTTATTTTTATGCGTATACAGTTCAATAGCTGGGCTACTGGCTAACCTCCCTCCAATAACCCAAATTATTACTTAATAAATTCTATATTCTATCTTGGTTGCTCTGGACCCAAAGGGCTCCCCAACTGGGCCAAGCTCTGGGTCATGCTCTCCTGGCTTCTTCATGTGGCAGCCATGCCTCTTTGATATATCTTTTCTCTCAGATATATGTTGAACATCATTATAACAAGTATGTAAATTGTAAGGTACAATACATTTATAATATCCAGTCTATTATATTTGGCAATTTAGATAAAGTATTCTATCATTCATCCTAATTTAAAGAATTTACAATTCTATACTTGAATTGTGTTTGATTTTAATTTGCATTACCATTTGAAAACCATCCTTTCAAATCTAGATCATCTTCTTTAACAATAAACAACTTAAGTATGATTATGAGACTATAGCTAGTCTTCAAATATGTTAGAAATATGAGAAGGAATTAAATATTACCTGAATATGTAGGAAGCACAAAGTTATAGCTTTCAAAACTTATACAATTTGTAGAGACAGCTGACTGCCTGGACAGTCCCCAGTATGCCTATAACATTGGAACACCTGTCCTCAGCCTTCTAGCTGAAAACCACCTGATAGCTCTTGTAAGTGTAGCAGGAATTATGAAGGACTAGCTTAACCTGTCTTAGCAGACTTTAGCAGTTGATTATCCCACATCAAATTTGTCTTTAGTAGATGGTATTTTGTCTGCGGATTAAATTAGCACATTTCGTACCCAGTGGCTAACCAGCTTGTCACAATAGAAACGACTCCAATTGGAGGTAATAAAAAATAAAATTTAAAAAAAAAAAAAAAAAAAAAAGAAGAAGAAGAAGATAAAGGACCAAAGTCCAAATAACAGTGAGACTCGACCACCATTCCTTCGGGACTTCTGCCTGGTGTTTTGTGTACAGTTATTCAGACAATAAAAGGCTTCTGGGACTTAACCTTTTAAAAATTACCAGAGTTCTGCCTTTATACCAAGCATTCTTCAGATAATACATGCTTATTGCAGTCCCTAACAAATTTACATGAGATGAATCGTGTATGAGAAGACTATTGTAATCAGTTGAATCTCTACACAGGATCTTAAGGACTGAAAGATAAGCCTCATGTTACTCTGCTTTGTAAGCAAACTGCTGTCTTGTTTAGCAGATGCTGGATAGCCGGGCAGAGTGCACACCTTTCATCCCAGAGCAGGTGATTCTCTGAGTTCCAGGCCACCTGGGCTAACATGGGGAAACCCTCTTCAAAAAAAAAAAGATACTGGATTTAAAACTTCAAAATAAAAAAAACAAAATCATTCAAAACTAATTCTTCTAGTTTTTACATATTCAAACTTTGACGGAGTATTTGAATCAATAGATGATGAAATTTAAGTTTATTTAATGCATAATTTGTGTTGTGAATGTGTTTTTGTAAAGAGCTGTGAGTAATTTGTGTTATTTATGAGGACATTGTAAATCACCCCAGTAAGGATTATTGTAAAGGAAAGGAGAAGGATAGGTAACAGGAAAGTTTTCTTGGATGTTAATGTTGATTTCTTGTGGAATTTAATGCAATTTGTCATTCTGGAAGCTTCTGGAACAGAAAATATTGCAATAAACAATACTATGAATGAGATGATTGAGTGGTTTCATAGATTTGTAATTTTCATCCGAATCAGTTCTGGTTTTAACAGTTGGCAAAATAGGTTATATTGTTAAAATACTAGAGTCTTGTATTGTTAATGTATCTAAACTGTCCCAATAATTCTGGATAAGCTGTGATTGAATTAACATGGAGAAATCATTTTGTGAAGGAGTCTATTTTGGTAAAGTCACAGAACAAAGAATCTCAATATAAAGTAAGGCATTCCTGCTTTCTGTCCTCCTGACCTTAGCTTCGTGTGATTAGAGTCATCAAATGGGGCAGCCAGAGTGCTTCTTTTTGTTCCATATTTATTTTTTAATCATTTTGACATGACAAAAACTTGTCATTTGTACTAGGATGCTGAGACAGGATAATAGTTTGCCACTTTGAAAGGAAATGTCTCTAGAGCTTTGCCTGTGGGAGATCAGAGTCCTGTCAAAACATTCTATTCTGTAGAATTAATGTTTTAAATATGTTAGAATAATTCCATTTATAGAACTCTCTTGTGACTTGCAAGTAGTGACATTCAGATCATAAGTGGATTGATAAAATTCTTTCCATGATTTAATGATATAATTTGAGCAATCCAAAGAGACATATTTTTCCAGTGTCATATATACATATAACATAAGTTAAGTTTCAGGTGTCCCAATATATTTCTTTGGTCTCCCTTCTACTTTGTTTTTATGAAGTTCTAAAATATTAGACATTGAAGTTCATAACATATATACATTAGGTGATATCATATATAACTTCTGTTTTAGGATAGTATCATCTGAAGAAAGATGTTTCTGCTATTTAAATTTCACTAACCAGGTACTAAAGATAACGTTTTCTAATTCTAATAGCATCTATAAACTGCATGAACATTTTATGTTAACCTTATGTGATACAACTAACCATAGTAATCCTCAAATATTTTTTTAAAAGAGTCTTATAATCACCTTGTTACAATGTTACCTTTATAATTTTAATTCAAATAGCTGTTTATACAAGGATACTGACTAGGATTAATGACAATCCTAGTGAAATAATAGTACTAGAATGAATAGAAATTATGAATGTAAAGAGAATTAAGAGACAATGATTTAGAAAAATTTTACATCATAAAATTATGCAAATGTTTCTATTCAAATTCTTATTGTTTTATTTTTACATTCCAAATGTTACTCACCTTCACAGTGCCTCCTCCAAGATGTCTTCACCCCATCCCCCATTCCCTTTGCCTCTGAGATAGTACTCCTGTTTCCACTCCCCACCCATCCACCCACACAGTCCCCACCACAGCCCTCTCTGCATTCCTCTTCCCTGGGCAATAAGTCTCTACAGTATTACCTGTATCTTCTCACACTGAGACCAGACAAGGCAGTCCTCTGTTATATGTGTGCGGGGGTGGGGGCACAGAGCAACCCATGTATGCTCATTGGTTGATGGCTTAGTCACTGGGAGTTCCCAGTGGTCCTGGTTAGTTGATATTGTTGGTTTTCCTATTGGGTGGTCATCTTTTAATAGATGAGAATATGGTTTTCCCACTTAAAATTAGCTACATTTAAAAAAAAACAATTGTCAAAGAGTTACTTTTAGGAATAGAAAATAGAATTTCAGTACTTTTAGGTATTAGAATTAGGCAAGAAATAGGCACAAAACAAGACTCTTGTTGTTTTACTGGCTGTTGGCTTGGAAGCATTTCTGAGACCTCCCATTGGAGGGGACTCTTTGGTAGGGTTTTTGCTGAGTAGAGCCTGATTCAGAATCAAGAGATCTGAAAATGGGATCTGTAGGAATAGCTAATGAGCAGAGGAAGTCCTGCAGATTTTTAGCTTCAGAATCCGGCAGAAGATGGTGCAGCACAACAAATGAATGAGCTAAACAGCAAAAAGCTTATTTAGGGAATGCTCAAAGTCTTATGGAAGAGAGTAGAGATATTTTAGTGAATCCTTTCCCATCTCTATCCCCCTTGAACCTTCCTCTCCGTCATTCATATTACACCTTTATGTCATCTGTGTTCTCTTAGTAAATATTCCTTATGATCATTGTTTCCTATCTCCACCAATGTTTATTTTCTAGTTTCCTGAATTCTAGATAAGTCCAAGTTAAACCCATAAATCTGAAAATTTGATGGTAAAATAATGTAGTGAAGTTTCATGAGATTCTGCGATGACTGTGCAGTCTGTTTCTGTTGGGTGAGATATTCTGCAGCTATCTGTTACATCCACCTGATCTGTGGTATAGTTTAACTTTGAAGCTTTTTGTCTATTATGTTTTAAATAGCCTATATAAATATAGAAGAAAGCCTGAAGTCACAGAATAGTATTGTATTACAATCTATTAGATGTTTTTGTCTATTGGTATTTTATGAAGTTGGAACCTCAAATAGTAAGTATATACTTCTGATTGCCATGACTTTTTCAATACTTGAGCCCTTATTAATATAGATATTAGCCTTCTATATCTGTTTGACTAAACTTAACTTAGTCTACTTTATTAAATGTCAGAATAGTGTTTTTGGTTGCAATTCACTTGAAAATTTTGATAAAAATATAACATAGAGCCCAGAAATTCTACAACTAATTAAGTATGAAATTATGGTATATAGAGACATAGGCATGCAGAAATATTATTTAAATATTAAAGTGGCTTTACTAAAATTTATTCTGAGCACACCACACACTTGTTGGTAGGGAATCTACAAGTACCAAGTTTCTAAAGGTAAGATTTAAGAACAATGTGCATTAGGACATAACACAAATAGGTTTTTGAAGGATGGTGGAGTAGTTTTTTGTAGTTCTGTGGAGTGAATGTTTTAATGTAGTATAAATTTTATTGTTACAACTTCAAAAAGAACAAATTTTGTACTTGAAAGAAGTGAAGTGAAAGTGAATATATCTCACCTATAGCCGAATGAAAGTATAAAATAACAAAATCAGATTGGTTTAAGAAGACACTTTTATTTTGCTTTTCTATTACATAGTTTATGTTAAGAAAACCTGCTTATGGGATGGATTATAGATAAGTTTTTCATTACTTCTCTTAATGGACTTGAGGTTGGTCTACAGTTGCGCTACTGGTAGCTTTAGTTTTAGGTCCAGAGAATCTATACCTACTTACACTATATAACATACCTGTACCCCACATAGATCAGTACAAACAGATATAAATAAGAACTATGATTAAAAAAAAATGAAGAAAAGATGAATGATAGTTAGTTGTTCATTCAAGTGAGAAGCTGATGTTTTTGCCAACGAAGAAGCAGTGGGATACTCTGTTCCACATTCTGCTGGCACAAAAAGCATATTGGGAAAATATTTTAAAGCCACCATGGTGGGAGGCAGGAATCACCCTTTAAAATCCCCATATGTCAAGATTTGATAACAGAAATATGTAGGTAAAATAATGATTTTTGTTTTTTGTTTTTTAAAAAATCCTTTAAAAGTTTCCATTTTCTTCGGCTGGATCTGTGGCTAAACTCTTAGTAATAAATCAAAGACAATAACTGTACACAAATATTTTACAGCTCCTAATGTTTCAGTTATTTATTGTTCCATAATAAATGACCTACAATTTCCTGCCATAAACAGTGATAATCATTTGTTTTACTTACAAACTTGCAACATGAGCATAGCTCAGTGGAAACAAATCATGTCTGTCTAGCAGAGTGTCACATAGGGCAACTAAGTAAACTACTAGATACTAGAATTGCTTGAGTATTTGCTTGCTTATATTTTTCTGGATAATGTTAATATTTTCATAGGCATTTTGCTGGGTCTGACACTTAAAAAAATCATATGGAAGCTATCACAATGTATTTGCATCCAATATATGTAAACAATGATCAAAAATAAGAATATGAAGACATAAATTGGTAAAGATTTGAAAATGCATTTCTCAGTGACATTGCCCATGTTGCAATCTATGAAGCTGACACTGTCTATTTCACAATGGCTATTTCAAAGAGTCAATCAACATGGAAAGAATGGGAATTCATCTCTGTCAGGAACAGATATAAAAAGAAGGTGCTCACTAAAGGCACACTAGGGAGTATGTTAGGACAATGAAATTTTATCTTGCTAGCCATGATGATTACACAGTACACATTTATCAAAGTCAATGTGTTACTAAACTGAATACTTTTAAATTGATTTTTGTATTTGAAGAAACACTATAAAGAAAATTGAAGAAGTCATCAACTGAGACGTAGACATAACTACCATGTATAGCAGACTGTTCTATGCATGACCACAAAACAGGAATCATTTTACCTAGGCAAATCACAGGACTCTTATTTTCAAAACCTGTATATGTAAAAGTATATTTTCTGCTTTCTTGAAGAATGATCCAAGAAGGTGTGAGATTGCAACAACTCAGAGAAATAAAATGTAATTGAAATAAAGAAAAAAAAAAGACAAAATGAAAAATCTAATTTTAATGGTCTCCAATGGAATTCCATCTGAGTTTCTTACTAGGAGATCAAATGAGTTAAATCTACTTGTGAATAAAAATCTTGTTTTTTGAAAAAAATGCATATCAATAGTGTGTCAAATGTAAAGGGTTTCCATGAGGATCAGATGAAATAATACAATTGTAAAGTTTTAAACTTTATCAGTTTAAATTACTAAATTATTGATATTCTGAATTATTTCTTTTCATAATAAAAAGATACTTTCATGTTATTTTTTCTCAGATTTAAAAATATTTCACATACTGTATTTTTTGATTCAGGAGACACTGTCAAATTCACAAAATTCCATTAATAATATTCTATAGAAACATAATATATAGTATACTTTAAAACTGTAGTTATTTGTTTTATAGTGGTGTGTTAGACAATTCTGAGATTCTTTATTAATTTTGAGTTCCCCATTTGACCTGATAAAACCACAACTACAGCATGTTTTCATGTTTAATAGATATGTTCAAATACTTATCAACGTTGTAGTGAGATGGCACAGTGTTTAAGAATACATACTGCTCATATACATATATGAGCACATTAATACTTATATGTATGTGCATAGGTATGTATGTATATATGAATGTATGTAACTGTTCATATGTGCATATATATGATATATTGAACAATTAAAGAAAACAGAGGCTACGAAATTTAGAGAAAAGAGATGCACGTACAAGTAGATGAAGAAGAAATGGGAAATGATATCAGTTAAAAAGGTTAAAATATTTTAGAAATAGTGCATCTTGCTAAGTTCAATTTCCTGCACCCATCTTTCAGGGTTTACAACCAACAACTTTTCCAACTCCAAGAATTCTGTCACCTCTCCTTGCCTCTGTAGGCACTACAATCAAGTACAACCCTCTCCCCCCCATACACACATATTGGCATAATTAAAACAAGAATAATTTTCCTGGATTGCTTTTGTTATTAATGATAAAACAGACCAAACACAACTATAGGAGATATGGGCTCATTTGACCAACAGGACATAGTTTATCACCCATCAAGGAAAGCCAAAGCAGTAACTCAAATCAGGAGTGTAAAATCTCCTTGACTATTTGCATCTATTATATTGCTAGTTCCTCAACCTAAAACTGACATTAATACTTGTATGCAATTAAAATGGTATGAAAGCAAAAAGGAGGAGGGTGGACGGGATAAGGGGTTTATAGGGAGGGGAATGGGGAAAGGGAATGACACCTGAGATATAAATAAAATATCTAATGAAATATAAATAAAAATAAATAAAATATCCAATAAAAATTTTAAAAGTCAGGTACTAAAACAGAGGCAACAGAAAAATTGTGTGTTTTTTTTTTTTTCCTGATTGCTTCCCATGGCTTGTTCAGCTTGCTTTCTTACATAACACAGGGACTACCTGCTAAGATGTGATACCCTTCCACATGAATCATTAGTCATGACAGTTTTCAAAAGTCATGTCCAGAGATCAATCTGATGTAGGCTCAGTCTTCGTTGAGCTTCCATTTTCCAAAGTGAATCATGCTTGTGTCAAGTTGATGAATTAACTAACACAGTAACAAAGTACCAAAAAGTAAATCTGTAGTACTTGAAACCATTATGTTATATTTATTTTTATTTCTCACCTATAAAATCTTATGAAATCAAATGTCATTCTTTGATTTTATGGATTTTTCTTTTATAGGAAGGAAGATTTTTTCATGTAATATATTCTGATTATTGTTTTCCTATCACCAACCACTCCAAGATCCTCTAGAATCTTCCTGCCTTCCTTTTCACTCCTATTCATATCCTTTATCTCTCATTAGGAAAAAAAAAGTCATCTGAAGACTAATAATAAGATAAAATAATATAAGATTACAAAAATCACACAAACTGTAAAAGGACAAAACAGACAAGCAAGAAAAATCATAAGAAGTATATATATATATATTTGAAAATGAGAAAAATCACAAGAAGCACACAAACATACACACACATGTGTGTGTGTAAACATGCAGGTTCACAGACAAAGGAATCCAGTATGATTACAGAACTAGAAGTCACTATGTGTGTGTGTGTATGAGTATGTGTATGTATATATATTAAAATAAAATGTAAGGTTAAAAAATTTGAAAAGAAGAAGGAAAGAAGGAAGGAAGAAGGGAAGGAAGAAAAAAATCTTTACTAAAGTTTTTTTGACAAAACCTTCCGTAGACACCATTGAGTTTGTTTTGTGTTGACCAATACTACTGCTGACATTAGGCCAACACTTAAAAGTGTTTTGTATCCTCACTGAGATTCCATTGAAGGAAACAATTTTGTTTTCATTTTTGTGTGGTTATCATTTGTGGACATTTCCAGAGTTATGAATTGGAGGATTTGTTCCCTTCTCATCTCAGCACTGGGATCCCATCTATCATGCCAGTGCAGGCCCTGTGTATGTTGTCAGTCTCTGACACCAGTTGAGAGTTGGACTTACTATATTTCCATTCTGCCATCCATCCCCTCAGGACTTACAATATTTCCCATTAAATGGTGATATCATTTTGATCACACACACACACACAAACACACACACACTCATATATATATATATATATATATATATATATATATGCAAATTTCTACTATATTATGATTCCATATGAACCCTCAAAAGGCTCTTAATTTTAGCTACCCTTGTATTCCCTTCCTTGGCCCCTCTTACATCTCCTTTCCCTTTTCATTACTCATTGAACCCTGTTCCTTGCCTATCCACAATCATCTATTTTATTTTCCCTTATTAGGGAGATCTGTACCTCCCTATTCCATTACTCTATATCTAAGCTGTGTGGTTTTATGGATTGTAGCTTGCTTATTAAAGACTTAACAACTAACATATGTAACAAATTTATAAGCAAATGCATATTATATTTGTTTTCTGGTCCAGGTTACATAACTTGGGATGACCTTCTTCTAGAGCCCAATCATTCACCTGTGAATTTCACAGTTTTATTGTTTTCAACCACTGAGTAATATTCCATTGTGTAGGCACATAAAATTTCTCAATAGTTTTTACCTGTCAGGTAAAAGAATCAGATACAACCATGGAGAGGTTGAAAAACAGTCCTTGTACCAGCTCTCATCTTTCTCTTTCTCTCTCTGTCTTTTCTCTGGGCCTTCTCTGACCTTTTTCATGTTCTCTTTAACCATCCCTGTCTTGTCTATGTAAGGGCAACATTCTTCTTTAAGGGCTGTACACAGTCAAGAGCTGTACACAGTCTTTTCTACTGTAGAAGAGTAAATCAAGTCGATAAAGTCCTTTGCAATTTTTGGAGATCATTTCAGACATCAAAACGAGGGATTTCTTCAGATTAGTGATGTCAATACTTGTCAGTACTTGTGAAGACTGAACTGATTTCAGAAAATGTATCTTTTTCAAAGAACAATTCTATCAAAAACTTTTTTGTTTCATTAGCAGCCATGATTTAACATCTCGGACTATGAGATGAATAAAAGTGTAATTTAAGAGTAGGCAATTTTCATTTTAGCATATTAGGGCAAAGAATTTTCTGGTCCTCAGTAATATAAATGTCCAGATTGCACTTTAAGACATGACCTTTACTATACATAAGTACTTTTTCATTGCAAGAAATAACTTTTTGTGTAAAATTTTATGTATTTCCATGCTTGTCTTGACTACAATAAATCTTTTACTGAATGAGTCTCAAAGCAGAGTCAAGAGCACACAAAAAGTTAGAATATGTAGGACTTAGCAAATCCTATGAGATGTTCTATTGCTAAAGAGATTTAGATTTTCTAAAATCTAGCTGACATGAGAATATTATGCAGTCCATTCAGGCTTTTAAAGTAATAAAATAAGCATTCTTAGAATGAATCACATTCTGGAGAGTATGCTATAGGCAGGTGACCTTGACATGAACGTTGTATGGATATTTAAATGGTCCTCCATTTTCCTGACTTTGATCAAATAATTTAATCTCTTAGGATGTCAATTACTCTATTTGTAGAATGAAAGTAAAATATCATATTTGAATCATATTTGTAGATATAACTGTCACCTGTAGGAAGCCTAGCTTAGGTCCTGGGCATTAATATGGGAGTCATCAAAGATACAATGCTTCCTTTTTTCTTTAGGTTTTTTGCCTATTTGACAGTTTAATGATGTATTCTCATTGCACTATTGTGTGAGGGTTATAAACTCTTACACAGTATATTTTTCTCAATTGGATTTATAAGTAGAGTCAGTGATATATTTCTTTGAATAATTTTGATCAATTTAGCTATAAGAATGAAAAATAAGAAACTTTAATTTCTATCTGAAAATATGAGGACTTTTGGAAAGTTCAGGCATGTCTATTCTGCATCAAATAGTGCCACGTGCATTCTCCCTTTATTTATCTTTTCTGGTGTTCAATATACATTAAAATATTAGTGTGTCCACCGGAGTAGGAAAATATATATAGGTAAAAGTACTAGCTTTTAAAATATTATCTTTTTAACTATTGTTGTTAATTGTTCATATATGGAGGAGAACCTGAGCTTTCCAAAATCAGATCTAAATTCAGGGGTTTATTGGTTGTCTTCTCAAAGGATCCAGAAAAAAATAAGAGTGAAAAGGGAAATACAAAATAACTAACGCCAACTACCTGTCCCATTCTTGTTTGATAAAATTGCTTCTTTATAGATCTATAACAACCAGGATGCATATGCAGCCTTTTTAATCATGAAGTAGTTGTGGCTTCTGGTAGGAAAAAAAAGACATCAATACCAAAAAGATTCTGGGTGGCATATCAAATCATCCACCAATGTGGTTTCTTGACCTTTTTTTATATTATTACTTAAAATTATGTTCAATCCATGGAAATGTGAAGAAAATGGCCTACTCTGTTTTTATCTGCTGATGATAGCTTCTCATCATTTCAGCAGTCCCAGGATCCCCAGAATGATAATTTACTCTCTTCAAAGACCTTAGACGGAACTCATCTCTCAGGAAATTACTTGAAATCTTCATATTGAAAGAAATTTGGCTCTGATCTTTCAAAAAATACCTCAGCAATTCAACCACCCATACATAAATATAATATCAAGTTGTTCTACAACACTTATTAACAAGTGTGTACTCATGTGTATAGAAAGAAGTAGATGTAATCTTTTATCAGTGTTCTTTTAAGTATTATAGAATGAAAAACCTGCAGAAGTACACATGAAAGAACTTGCTTTATTCAGTGTAAAAGATACTTCAAATGTAACAAATAGTATTTTCAAATTTAGTATCACTTTAATCTGGTAATATAGGATTTCTTCTTTTACAATAGAAATAAATGTTGTTTCTAAGTTTCCTCTACTTTGTACAAGGTCATATTTGAATTTGCTAATCCTGCTCAAAGAACTTGGACCAGCTGAAGCATGTGATCAGTTCCTATTTTCTACAACTTTCAATTTATCGGAATTGACTAAAGAATAGTATATTAATACAAAATAGAAAAGATTATGAAACAGATGCACTTCATACATCCCTTGATTGTTGAAAAACAGAATGAGTCCAAGTAGAGTACAAATGAAAGAAGATAGGCAAAATGTGAAGGAGCGAAAGACTGTGCATGAGGTAACAAGAAATTCTGTCACCCTGTCACACTGTCAGTTTCAAAATACCAGGGAACTATTTTTTACTTCTCATTTGTATGAGAACATCTGAACTAGTATGGTCCTGTTATTCAGGACAGGTGTTTCCTCATTACAGAAGATAGTCTATCTGCAGAATGGGCTCATCTGGCTTCCTGAATAGGAAAAATATATAAAAGTTATTTTCCCTTTGAGATATTCAGTTGGAAGTTACCTAGATATCATTTTCTTTTTTTTTTCACAATTAAATTCTTTATTTTTTAATAACTGTCCGGATCATTGATAGACACCAGAAATATATTCACTGTTTGTTTCTCACCTATTATTCCAATAAATTAAATGTAAGGTCTAAGACAATTGTATTCACAAGACTTAAGACCATGTCTAGTAGAGTAAGCTCTTCATTACATTGGAGAATGAGAAAGGTGGGGAGGTCCTCTGGGTCATCTGAAAGGCTGCTTGGACAAATGGACAGAGATCAGGAAGGCATCCTCCCCTTAGAACATTTACATTTAGGAAGAACACAAAGAAGTAGGGAGACCAGGGCCTGATGGCAACAGCCTTGTGCTTATATAAGTTTTCCAGATACCCAGAATTGTTTCTGAGGAGAAACAAATCTAGTAAGGGCTGCAGGTCCTTCACTGGACCAAGGAGAGCTCACAAGGCCCAATTGTGAAGTATTTTATTTGGTCCAAAAAGTGCTTAATGCATAATATTCTGATGTCTTGAAATATTATCAACTAGATATCATTTTCAAGAAAGATACTCATACATACCAAGAAATCCCATACATTGTTGATCTTTAATGTCACAGAATACATTTCTAGTAACCTTTAATATCCTGGAAATAAAAGAAGTTATCTATGTACAATAAATAAAGGAAGATGCTACATGCCAATCTTGTCACTTTCTAATTGGAATTTTCCAGTTAAGAAAACATCAATAATTTTACATTGACCTTGGAATCTGAGATAATTTGTGTTTAGTAACTTTTTTCATGAAATTTTTTATAAGTGTAAATAGGCTAGCATTCTTTATTTAATGAAAGAAGGAAGGTGAAGTGTTTTATTGTGACACTGATTGGCACAGATGCCAAAGAAAATATGCATCATGGAAACAAATTAGCTGTGTTCTTTCAGAGTGAAGTAAAGAGATAGTGAGGGTGGCCATGAAATCATGGAATTAATATTTTTTTTCCATTTTGTTGGTGTCTTACAACACTTCATTTTCTTCCTATGTTTTTTTAATTATTTCATTAATTTTACCTATCAGTATGAACGATAATGCTCATTCAGAGTATGACGTTTCTCCATTTGGCAAATGGTTGTTATAAAGTGTATTATCATTTTGATGTTGAATTTGATAAAATATCCCGCTTAAACATTCACATTTTATATTCATATAGATTTTATACATGAGAACGTTGTGTAACAAATTTGAACTTATAATATTTTATGCCATCAAGTATTAAAAATAAAGAAAATTATATGGAAGACTGAAGTAAAACTGAAAGGAATGGGTTGAGATTAAAAATAAGACTAAATCTACTTACAGAAAAATCTCTTTGCTAAAATAAGGTAGACAAATCAACAAGGAAAAAATAGAATATGTACTGAATATATGTCAGATATCCAAAAGGGTACCTGATTGTTAGTTTCAAAGGACTGACAAATAATAATTAAAATATTTTATGTCTAGTAGAAACTGTAACATTCACAACTCAATTATATAAAGTGAAATCCTGAAACTGTCATTTTTAACTAAGATGCCAATTTAATCCCAGGATACATTAGAATGAAACAATAACTACTAATACTACTAATAATTAGATTGTAGACTAGAATAAACATTTCCTGAATTTTATCACATAGAAATATAATCAAATGCATTTGTTAAGTGTATGGATTTCAACAAAATTAAGAATGTGTGTTTATATTTTTAATAATGATATAAATCTTGTCATCAAAATCCAAGATAATATCTTCAATAGATCCACTTGATAGGACTAAAAATATACTGTGAGTAAATATTATCCAATTTTAAATAATTTTTTATTTAATGTGCGATGTATAGTTGATAATTAAAAATAAAAGTACAGTGTTACCCTGTGTTTCTGTCTAGGATCTGCTTCATATTAAAAAGAAAAGATTTCAATAGCAGAATAAAAAGCTTCAAGAAATGGTTCATCCCTAAATTGAGAAGATTCACTTTTACATTTAGGGATAGTTAGGGATGGAAAATTACTTCCACTGTACTCTCCCAGTGCTGAGATCTCATGTGGCTTGAACATGTGCAGGTCACTTGCAGGATTGCCACAGTCTCTGTGAATTTATATGCATACTTATCTTGTATCTAGAAGACATGTTCTCTTGGTATAATCTATCCTCTCTAGTTCTTACTGTCTTCCCATGTCCGTTGCACATATTTTCCTGATTCCTGAAAGAAGGGGTTAAATAAAGTTTTAGGAGTGAGTGTTGTTAAGTCTCGTGTTCTTTGCAAATTGTCCAGTAGTGTATCTCTTTGTTAGTTCCAATGAACTCTAAATGAACACTGCTCTTGTTGATGACTGACTAAGGTGCGATCTATGGGTATAACAGAATGTCACTGGAGTGTCTTATTTCTCTATTTACATTTTTGTTGGAAAAATAGTTTTCTCCTAGGCCTGTCATTTACCTAATCTCATGCACTTGGCCACCTGAGCAGTGTCATGCATGGGTTTCATCTCATAAAGTTGGCCTACAATATGATCAGAGAGTAGTTGGATACTCCAACAATATCTATGTAACTATTGAGTCAGTATATCGTTCATGTAGGTTGTCATGGTAGATCACAGGGTTTCTAGTTTTAAAGATGGTTACAGCTGTCCTCTGGTAGCCTCAAAGTGCCTCCCAATACAATGAACATTATTCAATAGGAATGATGCTTCTAGTTGGGCACAAGCTCAAATTCTCTGTGTTCAATAAGATATAAAACTGTTGTCTTCAGTAATAGGTCCTTACTACCCACTGTAGAAAGCAACTGATAGCCTGAGTTGTTTGAGAGTTTCGACATTACCCTTTGGCCAACAAGAAAATTATATGAGACTGACTGGAATGGGTTAATTGGTAGCAAAATATGTCTAATTGTGGAATTGTCTCCCTACTATTGGTGACTCCATTTAGATTTCTTTCATAGAAACAAATTATATATATTATACATATAATGTTTTACAGTAGTAGGTTTCCATATAACCTCTAAAGAAGCCATTAATATATATTGTTTTTGTCCTATTCCTCTTTTTAACACCCTTTTCCTTCCCCTTCTTCTTTTAATCTCCAAGCCCCTGCCCCCTCCCCCATATTTATAACTACATATTTTATTCCTTATTTCTCTCCCCAACAGATAGTCCACTTCCCCTAATCCCTTATTCTATCTAAATTCTGTTTTCATTAGATTTTATGTGTTTACCATAGGCTTAACAGCTAACATCAACATATAAGAGAATGCATAAAATACTTCTTCTTTAGGGTCTGGGTTAATTCATCCAGGATGATTTGTTTTTATAGTTCCATTCTTTTAAATGCTATTTCTAATTTCATTTGTCTTAAAAATGAGTAATACTATGTTGTTTAAATATTTCATGTTTTCTTTATTCATCCGTCTATTGATGGACTCTGGGATATTTTTAATTGTTGGTTATTGTAAATAGAATATCTGTGGACATGGATGAAAAAGTTTCTCTACAGTATATCTACTACAGTAGAAATAGTGTCCTTTGCATATATACCCAAGAAAGTTATAGCAGGATCTAGAGATAGCTCTACCTTCTTGAGAAACCAACAAACTAAATTCCATAGTAGCAATACAATGTTTACAATTCTATTAGCAATAAATAAGATCTCTTTTTCCACATCCTTACCAGCATGAACTAACATTTGATTTATTGATCTTTGTCATTCTGACTAGCGTATGATAAAAATCTCAAAATAGTTTTGATTTTCATTTCCATTCATTTATTAATCATTTTATTCATTTACATTTCAAATGATATACCCCTCTTCAATCTCCACAAAACCCCATCCCATCCCCCTTCTTCCCCTCCCTTTTGCCTCTCTTTCGACTCATTAAACAGTTCTTAAAATGTTTCTCAGCCACTTTTGTTTCATCTCTTGAGACCTCTGTTTAGTTATGTTCCCCATTATTAATTGTGTTATCAGCTTTCCATATATATACTCTTCTACTTTCTACCCACTGTGTAATAGATAAAAGTCTTTTCCCATTCTATAACCTGGTGCTTTGTCCAAATGATGGTGTCCTTTCCATACAGAAACTTTTCAGTTTGACGATATTCAATCCTTAAATTTTAGTCTGTGCTATATGGGTTCTGTTCAGAAAGTCTTTTTGTGTCAATAAGTTCAAGATTTTTCAATAATTTCACTTCATTTTTATTCAAGGTATCTGGCCTGAAGTTGAGGTGCTTGATGCATGAGTTTGATGCAGAGGGGTAGATATTAAGCTCATTTCATTCTTCTACATGATGCCATCCAGTTTGAGCAGTATTACTTGCTGAAGATCTTTCTATTTACATGTGTATTTTTGGCTTCTTTGTCAAAAAATCAGATGTCCATAGGTGTGTAGAATTATGTCTGAACTTTTTCTCAGTTTCTGTTCTAACACTATAAGAAAACTCCATGATTAATTCACCTTTTAAAAGGAAGCATCAAATTAGTAGTCTGTGTTCATTGTGGTAGGAAATATGGTGGCGGTAAGGCAAGCAGGCAAATTTTTAACTAATTCCCTTTTTTAAAATTTATTATTATTTGCATTTTATGCATTTGTGTGTTTTGCCTACATGTATGTTTGTGTACCAAATATATGAAGTGCTTATAGAGGTCAAGAAATGGTGTTGGATATGTATAGAACTGGAGATAAAGAATATTTTTTTTATTTTACTATGTGGTACTTGGAATGGAACCCTTATCCTCTGAAAGAGCAGTTTGTAATCTTAACCACTGAGTCATTTCTCTAACCACAATCATATAACTTTTAGTATATTCTTCAGAGATCCAAAGTATATCTTATCGTCTACCACAAAAGAATGGATGTTGTTAATTTCAAGAAGGGAAGAAAACATGACTATTGTCTGTATTTTAATGTTAGTATTGAAAAGTACTTAATATTAACCTAAAATTGAACACTTATTAAAGTTATTTCTAGATATTTCTCAATGTAACATATGATCATATCCTAATAACATCATCATAAACTTAAAAATATATGTAGATTTATCATCTTTTGGGGTTGTTGGAAGATTACTTCCTTGCTTTTTCTAGGTTATAGTTTCCTTCCTTGTGTTGGTGTTGAAAAGCAGCTGAGACTTGGCATTGTGAGAGGCCATGGAAGGTCATTGGTAAAGGAGCAGCCTTGGTTATAGTTGATGGTCCATGACCGAAGGGGTTGTGCAAAGAATTTGAGGATTGGTACCATGAAATGAGCCTATGTGCGGTGGATTGAAGATGCTTAGCCCAGGGAGTGGCACTATTAGGAGGTGTTGACTGGTTGCATTGTGGAGTATGTCATTGTGGAGGTGGGTGTTAAGAACATCCTCCTAGCTGCCTGGAAGTCAGTCTTCTCTTAACAGCCTTCAGATGAAGATGTAGAACTCTCAGCTCCTCCTGCACTGTGCCTGCCTGGATGCTGCCATGCTCCTGCCTTTATGATTATGGACTGAACCTACAGGAGCCTAGCATAACTTCCATCTGAGTGACTTCATCCAGCAACTGATGAAAACAAATGCAGAGATGTACAGCCAAGCACTATGCAGAGCTCAGAAAGTCTTGTGGAAGCTCAGGGATTGAGGGAGCTGGAGGGGTCAAAGATATCACAAGAAGACCTACATATCCAACTAACCTGGATCCAAGGAGGCTCACAGAGACAGAACCACCAACTAAAAAGGCCTGGACCTAAGGTCTCTACATATTTATAGCAAATGTGCAGCTTGGTCTTCATGTGGGCTCCCTAACATTTGGAGCTGAGGCTGTCTCTGACTCAGACTCTGTTGCCTGCTTTTGGATCCCTTTCCTCTAGCTGGAATGCCTCATCCGTCCTCAGTTGAAGAGGATGTGCTTAGTCCTGATGTGACTTGATATGCCAGGATGGATTGGTATCCATGGGGGCGTCCCCTTATCTAAGGAGAATGGGAGGGGAGATTGATGGAAGTGTTGTGGAAGGATGGGACTGGGAAGAGAGGAGGGAGAGAGCTGCAATCACAATGTAATTTGAATAAATAAATTAATCAATGAAAAAAATTTGTGTAGAAGTTAAACAAAACACATTGTATTCCATCAAACATAGATGGATAACAGTAGATTTGAAAGTCGTGGTTGTCCATCTTCTTGACAGCAGAGACTGAGAATGTGGCTTTAAGCTGCCAACAAAATCATGACAAAGTATTTTTACTAAAAGCATTCATCCCACAAACATTTAACTTTTCATAATTCAAGGTAAGATTTTTTTTCATTTCTATGATCATAAGTTAATATGTCATGATGATGAAAGTATACAATACACTAAATGAGTTTTCTAAATAGAGCATTTTGGACTGTGGCAAGTTTGTCCCCATCTGAAGTCAAAGAGAATCTACAATGAATGTTAGTTAATAACTAAAGTAACAACAACTCTCCCAAGTCAATGAATTAACAGAAAAATTGGAAATTTAATATTTAATTCATAAGTTTTCTTTGGCAAGCAATTTCTCTAACGAAAATACTGGTAAATTTGACCATACATCAAACATAGTCAATTTAAAATATAAAAAATTCATGTAAGGTATTTATATAAATATCAAGCTATGTCTTTAAAAATAGCAATTTGCTATTACTAGTGTCAAGATTTTTTAAATATCTTGAATCTTGAATCACATGGATAGACAAGAGTTAAATTTTGTCTTTCTTCCATAAGTGTAATTATAATGTAAAATTCAGACTTTTAAGAAAGGACGTACATTCTTTCGGCTGGTATGATGTTTATAAATGTACAAATGCAATACTTCCATTTATTTTGATCCCCATATATTCTGCATGTTAATGACAATCCATATATTCCATATATTCACTGTCATATTCATATTAAAGTTAAATTGAGACAATTTGCTTGTGTACTGCTTCTTTTACTGTCTTCACTTGACCTGAAAATCTATTATCAAAAGCTGTACAAATCGAGTCATTAGAGTAACTTTAACTGCACTTTTTAGTTCAATGTAATATCTCCATTGCCTCTGAAAGCAGTTGAACTGAAAAGAAATCATGGCTTAATACTTTATGAACATGTAGACTTCCTGTCAAGCCAATGTGTTATCAACTTACTTCAAATACTGAAACCAAACTACCAGAACAGATTCATTTCTATCTGCAAGTCTCACTTCAGTAGTCTGGCGAGAGTTCTGATTTCCAAAATGCTCCATCAAAATGACCTCCAGTAGAGGTTATTCCATCTCTTCCAAGTAGTGACTCTTCAGTGACACTGATAGTGAGTTCACTTTCAGCAATTGTCACTGTGGATTCTGCCATACTAGGCATTTCTTTTGACATTCTCTGCCTGTGTCCCTGTCTCTCTGTTTCTCTGCCTGTCTGTTTCTCTGCCCTGTATCTCTGACTCACTCATCTCTCTAAATGCGTCTCTGTGTCTCTGTTACTATTTCAATTTTTGCTTTTCTATGTGTGCCTCTGACTTTGTCTCACTAAGTCCTCTGTCTCTGAATCTCTACATCTCTCTGTCTACCTCTCTCCCTCTCCCTCTCCCCTCTCCCTCTCCCTCTCCCTCTCTCTCTTGCTCTCCCTCTCTCTCTCTCTCGTTCTTCCTCTCTCTCTCTCTCTCACTCTCACTTCACTCCTGCTCTCTCTCCTTCTCCCTCTCCTTCTCCTCCTGCACCATCTTTCTCTGTGTGTAATGATTATTTGATTTTGGTTACAGTCTAATGAACGTCATAATTTTAAAAATTCTATTTAAGCCAGCATTAGTTTCATTGCAGATAGAGATTTACAATAAAATATAATACCATGCCTACACCAATTTGCAAGTTGTTATCAAAATTAACGAAGTAAGCCTTTTCTGTAGCACTTAAAAGCACCAACTTTTGTCTTCTGAGCAAGCTGGCTTGCCTACATCTCTCCCAGTTTCTTTATTGTGTGAGGGAGCATATCTTCATCATATCAAAAATTGAATTTTATTTGATAAAGTTTGCTCAGCCCATTTCTGGCAAGATGTAGGCTACTGCTTTAGTATGAAATTCCTAAGATCCTTCTCATATATTAAAAAACACTTGCTGTTGTGATTATTATTGTCACTAGAAAATTTTAGAGTTCCAGGAAAAACAATCTGAATCTGAAAATTTCTACCATGCTTTCTACATTGTGAAGGTCATTTTGTCTAATAAAGATATTGAGCTCAAGACAGCTTAAAAAGAGTCATCATTATTGATAGAATGATATAAACCTGACCATTCGTACTAATTTAAAATTGGCAGTGCCTTCACTGCTGTTAACAGGGTATGACAGAAAGGCTCAATTTGGGAGCCATAAAATATTAAGTCTCAGTTCAAGGTCTAGAGCATTCTTATTTTATCATAAGTTAAGTTTCAGTAAATTTCCTGATCATATCAACCTTCAAAAGATAGTTAGTTAAAACAAAAACTAAATAAATACTAATTGTTACGAAACTTGTGGCATATGCACTGAAAACATGTTACACTTTAATAGGAGTGTTTTGTTCTTCTTTGCTAGCTGCCATCATCATCATCATTATCATCATCATCATCATCATCATCACATCATCATGTTCATCACAGATTCTCAAAGGCCTCAGGTCTAGGCTGTTTCATCTTTAAGGAGAAATTGTCAGGAACTTGTGCTTAGAGATAGGAAACAAATGTGCTAATCCTTTCCTTCTTTTGGAAACTAGGCTCTTTGATTAAGAGCAATTCATGCATTTTTTTCAACTTGGTCATTAAAAAATATGTAGGTCTACTTTTCCATTGAAAGGGTAAGGTAACTTGTGTTTCATAGAATTTCTCTAAAATACATTTTATATCTTACCTTGTCTAAGGTTTAATTGTTTTACAATCAGAGCTACTTTCCTGTCCAGTACTTTTCACTGTCAATCTCATTATATATAAACTCCTTCTTTAGATTAGGCGGGTCATCTGTTGGCTATACTATGTTTTCATTAAAATATGTCAATGACTCAGTTGAAATTAAATTCCTGGAAGTTTTACAGTGTCAAATTGTCACAACACAAAACACATTACAGTGTGTCTGTTTCATTCTCTAAGTCATGCATGAGAATGTCTTTATTTTTAAAATTAAAACATTTCTGAAGTTCAACTGTATAGAATAACTAGGTAGAAAATTTATAAAATGTTTATAAAACTTAAAACTCTATCCAGTGATCTATCTCTAAGTTATTCATGTGATATTAAGAGGATTATGCTGATATCTTTGATATTATCAAAGGGCTAGTATCTATATTGGAATTAATATGTACATGTTTACAAATATCTATTATTTTGTCATAGAAAGGAATCCCTCTATTTAAAAAATTTCCTATATTTTTCAATTTATCCCTGCCTCCTTTGTTTTCAAATGCTTGATAATTATTTATTTTCTCACAAATTTCTATAATTTTACCCTTTTCAGGTTGTCATGTGGTTGATCTCACACATGCACACACACACACACACACACACACACACACAGATACACACACACACATATACCTTCAATATGCTCTTTTGCATAACATATAATTAATTTTTATCATTGAAGAATGTTATACATATAACATAGATTGTTGACCATTCAGTTATTAGAGGATATCTTACTTCTTTTAAGTTTTCACAAAGTAAATTAACCTGCTATGCTATACTCATCTATGTACAGGTTGTTTTGATGTTATAGACAAAACTTTAGGTCATCTTGTATCAGACATTCACAGTAGTATTATTCTCATAAATTTATGTGACAGTTTTGATGTGCAGGGTACTCAGTACATTTAAAAATTCTGAATGCATGTTAATCAAAAAGGCAATTTTAAAACTGTAGTATGTTTGTTGAGCTTTTATTTCAAATTTTCCCTTTTTTAAAAAAATAGATTCTTTTTGCATGAAGCATATCCTGAGTATAGTTTCTCCTCCCCCTACTCCTCCCACTTTCTCCCCACCTCCACTCCCATCTGAATCCACTCTGTTCCTGAGTAGAAAAAAACACAGGTTTTGAAAAGGTAACAACAAAACAATATAAAATATAATGAATTAAAACAAAAATTATCATATAAATGTTGGGCAAGGTAAATGAACAAAAGGAAAAAGCCCCAAGAGAAAACACACAAATTAGAGACCCACTTAATCTCCTACTCAGAAGACCCACAAAAATAGTAAATTGAAAGCTATATTATATATACAGAGAACCTGTGGTCAGACCCACTGAACCCCTGGGTTTGCAGCTTCAGTCTATGCCAGTTTTTTGAGTTTTGCCAAGTTATTTGTATGCCTTAAAAATAAGCGTAGTTCTCATCAAGAAGCTTCCTTTTGCAACAAAGAACCATTACAGAAAGAATAACTGGTCAAATGTGGCAGAAACTAACTGTTGGGTGTTTATTCCCAACTGATACTTTAACACCATGATGGCTACCCCTAGGTTGATGGAACATCCTGGAGAAGGTAGGATAATTGAAACCCAAGGCAACCGGAAATGTGTCATGAGATCATTCTTTCTAACTATGACCTGGATGTGTCACCCACACAATCATAACAATGTGGCTGCCTACATAAGACCTGGGCAATGACAGCACCAGCTGACATGCAAACAGGGATCAGGGAAATATCATAGACTCCACCCTTACATGAACATACCTAAACTTATGGGACACAATGAAAGAAGTGCTAAGAGGAAAACATAGCTATGAGTGCCTCCATAAAGAAATTGGAGAAATCATACACTAACAGCTTAACAGCTCATCTGAAAGCTCTAGAACAAAAAGAAGCAAATACACTCAAGAGGAGTTATTTCCAAGTAGAAACAAGGAGAACTATACAAAGAATCAACAAAACCAGGAACTAGTTCTTTGAGAAAATCAACAAGATAGATAAACGTTTAGCCAAACTAACTAAAGGGCACAAAGTCACTATCCAAATTAACAAAAATCAGAAATAAAAATGGAGACACAACAACAGAAACTGAGAAAATTAAAAAAAAAAATCAGATCCTATTACAAAAGTCTATACCCCAAAACACTGGGAAATCTAGATGAAATGGATGGTTTTCTAGACAGATACCAGTACCAAAATATAATCATGACCAGATAAACTATCTAAACACTCCCATATTCCCTAAGGACAGAAGCAGTCGTTAAAAGTTTCTGAATCAAAAAAAAAAAAAAAAAAAAAAAAAAAAAAAAAGCCCAGTTCCAAATGGTTTTAGTCCAGCCTATATTTTTCAATTTTTGTATCTTACTAGTATTCTACCCATTAAATAAAAAATTGTAGGAAAACAAATGGGAAAAAAGTAATTAGGATAAGTGTGTGTGTTGTGCCTGTGTGTGTGTGTGTGTGTGTGTGTGTGTGTGTGTGCTTAGTTTAAAGAAAACACACACACACTTCTGGCAGTTTTGTGAGCTAAGCAAAGGTCTCTTTAGGTTATCATGACCAGGTATGAGGGAAAGAACTAGTGTTGACAGATTTATCAGATACTAGTTTATTTGAATCTAACTTAAGATAAATAGGAAATTAAACTGTATGACAGTGAATCCAGTGATATCAGGATGATATCCATTGACACCACATTTATTGTGCAAACAGAAAGAAGAAATAAATGAAACAAATCTGCACTGGGATTTTTGGGTCAAGTTATTGAGCAAAGTAATCCTGAATGACATTTGATCTAGTAAGTGGAATGTATAATTAAAATTTTTAAAAATAAACAAGTCTAGGGAGGATGGCTTATGTTAACTGTTTAAGGTAATTCTCTTCCTTTCTTTTCAGGTGGAACATTAATTCAAAGGGATCATGTATAGCTGCTGGTTGCTAAGAAGAAATCTGGAAATCACACATGATGTAGACTTTTTGTTTTCTAAATAGAAAAACCACATTTGCAAACGTTATGTATCTATCTTTTTGAAGAATGAAGCATTTCAATTCAGGATACCGTCACACTAACAGCAATGTGCTGGTTTTCATGTATTTGGCCCACTGCCAGACATGTTTCTCGTGTACTCCAATACTACCCTGATCCCCAGAGTATTACTAAAAGCTACAGAAACATATTCTTTGAAACCCTTTTGTCATAAATAGAACAGAAACATTTTGAATACCATTTATTTATTCACTGATTCATTAATATTTCATTAACGGCCTTTGTTGTAAGAGTATATACAGTAGACTGTGTGAATGCAAAAATGAGTAAATGCCATTCAGACCCAGGCCTATTCACTGATGTATATTTATTTGTACATGATGATCATGATACTTTAATATATTCAAAATAATCCTCCATGGTATATAGAAAGAATTACTCATGTGGAAGGGACCTGTGCTTCCGTGTGAAAAGAAGTTCATGGAAGTATAGGAAGGAGATATTGGGAACAGTCATTAGAAAAAAAATGGTAGGAGCTCTCATGATGAGCAAATATCATTCAGAAACTTAGAGCTTTACTCTGGTTTGTTGTTTGTAAAATTATTTTCCCAATTTGCTTACTTACCATTTCTTTTTTCAAAATGTTCTCATATATTCTTTTGTTTTGTCTTTATGACTACAATTCACAATCATCAAGCTATACTTGACCACTATCATTGTGAATTATGGTTATTTTCAATTAGATGCATTTGTATTTGAAAATATTTGGGAATCAGAAATAATATTCTAGTGAATATTGTCTTTTTTAACCAACTTGTCTACATTTTCTTCATTTTCATTAGCATATTCTTGGCATACGTACTATCAATGTTTGTTAGAGCAATATCATTCTCTCATACATGAATGTTTATGACAATAGAGTAGCATCTCAGTTTGCCTTACATGCAAAATTATATCTCTACTATTTTTATCTGTTTTGCAAAATATACTCATTGAGGTTGAGTTAAGGTCAAGTTGGAAGAAGTTATGTCTAAATTTGTGTTAAAATAGTTTGCTACTATCTGGAATGTCCTAATATTATTAATCTTGAATTTAATGATTGAGTGATTCATTTCACGTATGTCTTCAATCTTCTTAGAGAAAAATAGCAAATCCATAATCATTTCTCCCTCCTTATGTCAAGAATAAATCATAGAATTTGTTCCTCTCAACAAGTTTTTGTTGGGTAGTCATTATGATGCTTTATCCATAGTCAAGGAAGTTGAGCATATGTAGTAAAATCTATTTTCTACACTTAATGTATGCTCTCTACTCTAATGTTTGTGCACTCATATGATACTGCATTTTTGAATTTTTACTTATTTTATTATTGTCGGTATTATTTCCGTAGCCTCACATTTTTATCCATGAATTTCTACTCAAATGACCACGTACTATTTTAAGAGATACAATATTATTGAAATATTCTGATGTTATTTGCATATATAAACACAAAATTTATATGTACACATTTAATTGCTTTATTTAAAAATGGACATAAATTTGAAGCAGAGTAATGAGGGGTATATGGGAGTGTTTGGATTGAGGGAAGAAAGAGAGAAACATAACTAAATCTTTAAATACAATCTTAAAAATGATGAAAAAATTAAGTATCCATAATTTATTTTGTGATGAACAGTTTTAAAGATGATAAGAATTGTAGTTCATATAACATATTCACTACTAAATAGTCTTCAGAGCAGTTCCTTCACAATTCCCACCATATTTCCTGTCTTAGATAGGGTATCATTGCTGTGAATAAACCCCCATGGCCAAGGCAACTTTTATAAAAGACAACATTTAATTGGGGCTGCCTTACAATTTCAGGTTTCAGCATTTTATTAACATGGCAAGAACATTCAGGCAGATGTGGGACAGAAGGAGCCGAAATTTCTACATCTTGATCCAAAGATGGACAGGCGAAGACTATCTTCTAAGCTAAGAAGGTGGTCTCAAAGCCCAACCCCCAGAGTGACACACTTCCTCCAAAAAGGCCATGCCTCCAATATTGCATGTACAGAGAACCTAGATCAGATTTCTAAAGGCTCCCTGATCTTCCAGAGCACCCATGAGTCCCAGTCAGTTGATTCTTTGGGGCATGTTCTTGTGGTATCTTTGACCCTTCTGGGTTCCTTTGATCCTTCCTCTCCCACCCCTCTTTGTAGGACTCTTGGAGTTTTGCCTACTGTTTGACTCTGGGATTCTATGAGTTGCTGGATGAATTCTTTCTGAGATCTCTGATGGTTATTCTGCTAGGCTCTGGTCCCAGAATACTTTGCAAGCAGGACAAACAGTAAGATAAAAGTCTGGTGGCTTGGTTGTGATCTCAATCCCTCTAGTGAGATCTTGCCTTTCAGAAGCTGACTGAGTCAGGATCCATGTACTATATACATTATTAGAAGTCGTTACCAGGATTACTCTTATATATTCCATGTAGTTTCTATTTAACTAGGTTTCAATCTTGCTCTGAAATGTCCTCTAATTCAAGTCATTTCTTCCAATATTTTCTCCCTGCCTCCTCCCCCATCTGATTTCTCATGTTTTCAACTCCATCTACCCCTTGTCTACTGATAAAATCAATTAGATTTCCCATTCCCAGGGAGATCTTTGTGTCCTTCCAAAAGCCCTCCCTGTTACTTAGTCTCGCTAGGTCTGTGCATAACTATCCTTTTCTTTACACGCATATATCCACTTACAAATGAGTACATAATCATATTTGTCTTTCTGGGTCTGGATTACCTCACTTGGGATAATCTTTTCGTAGTTCCATCCCTCAATTTTCATGATGTCATTGCTTTTGACAGATGAATAATACTCCATTGTGGAAGTATACCACATTATCTTTATCTGTTCTTTAGATGAGGGCTATCTAGGTTGTTTCCAGTTTCTGGTGATTATGAATAAAGCTGCTGTAAACATAGTTAAGCAAGTATCCTTGGGATAAGACTGATCATCCTTTGGATATATGGCCAGGAGTGGTATAAATAGTTTTGAGGTGATCTATGCTCAGGGTTTTAAGAAACTGGCAAATTAATTTCAAAAGTGGCCATATAAGTTTGCATTATCATCAAAAGTGGGAGAGTATTCTCTGTGTTCCATATCCCTGACAACTAGAGCTTTCAAATCTTTCACATGTGTTTATATTTTATTAATATATTATTTATTATTATTTATTTTA
The DNA here is from genome assembly GCA_021653895.1 of Mastomys natalensis. Lineage (NCBI taxonomy): Eukaryota > Metazoa > Chordata > Mammalia > Rodentia > Muridae > Mastomys > Mastomys natalensis. Next base: position 803,145 of record JAJTUV010000541.1, on the reverse strand, counting down.
TTTGCTCACTTTCAAACGTTTTCTGCCTTTCCAGTCTCTCTTCCATGTTCCTCCACCATATCCCCCTACACTTTTCCTCTAAAAGAGTGCTTGCCCAACCACACACCCACCCCCACCTAACCCCTCTAGAGTTCCCTTTCTCTGGGGCATCAAGCCTCCACAGGACTCTAACTGATGCCAGATGAAACAGTCCTCTGCTACATATGTAAAAGGAGCCATGGACCGGCCCATACATACACTTTGGTTGGTGGTTTAGTCCTTGGGAGATCTGAAGGATCCAGTTAGTTGACACTGTTGTTCTTCCTATGGGGTTACAATACCCTTCCGCTCCTTCATCACTTCCCCTAACTCTTCCATTGGGGTCCCTGGGCTCCATCCAATGGTTGGCTGTAAGTATCTGCATCTGTCTTAGTCAGGTGCTGGCAGAGACTCTCAGAGGACAGCCATACCTGACTCCTGTCTGTAAGCACACATTGGCATTTGCAATAATGTCAGAGTTTAGTGGCTCCAGATGGGATAGATCTCCACACGGTCTCTGGATGGCCTTTTCTTCAGTCTCTGCTCCATTTTTGTCCCCACATTTTCTTTAGAAAGAAATAATTCTGGGTTAAAATTTTTGAGATGGGTGGGCTGCTTCATCCATCAACTGGTGGCCATTCCTATCTACTGGAGGTGGTCTCTTCAGGTTCTATCTGTCCACTGTTGGGCATTTCAGATAATGTCATTCCCATTGGGTCCAGGGAGCATCTCATATCCTTGGAGTCCGAGACTTTTTAGTGATTCCCTGTGTCCTGTGCCCGACTGCTACATATGTCTATTCATTCTCTGGGTCCTCTGGATTTCTTTCCTTTCTCTTCCCATATCTGTTCCTGCCCTAATATTTCCCTCCATCTTCCAACCAGGTCCCTCCCTCTGCTTCCTATGATTATTTTGTTCCTCTTTCTAAGTGGAATTAAAACATCTATACTTTGGCCTTCCTTCTTGTTAAGCTTCATATGGTTTGTGAGTTGTTTTGTGTGTATTCTGAACTTGTAGGATAATATCCACTTACCAGTAAGTATATAGTATGTATGTCATTTTGGGTCTAAATTACCTCACTCAGGATGATAATTTCTAGTTCCATCTATTTGCAATAGCTGAGTAATATTCCATTGCCTAAATGTACCACATTTTCTATATCCATTCTTCTGGTGAGAGACATCTGGGTTGTTTCCAGCTTCTGGCTTTTATAAATAAGTCTGCTTTGAACATAGTGGAGCATATATCCTTGTGATATGGTGGAGCAGCTTTTGGATATATGCCCAGGAGTGGTATATCTGGGTCTTCAGGTAGAACTGTTTCCCATTTTCTGAGGAACTGCCAGATTGATCCATTTTGCCAGGTGTAACATAGCTTCTCAAAGTTGTTTTGATTTGCAGTTCCATGATAGTTAAAGATATTGAACTTTTCTTTAACTGTTTATGGGCCATTTGAGATTCCTGTGTTGAAATATCTCTTTTTAAACATGTACCCTATTTTTAGTTGGATTATTTGGTTTCTTGGTACCTAGTTTCTTGAGTTCTTTATATGTTTTGCAAATTGTCCCTTTGTCAGATGTGAGTTTGGTGAAAATGTTTTTCCATTCTGTATTCTGCCATTTTGTCCTATTGACAATGTACTTTGCCTTACAAAAGCATTTCAGTTTCATGAGGTATTGTGTATTGATTGCTGATCTTAGTGCCTGGGCTACTGGTGCTCCATACAAGAAGGTGTCTTCTGAGCCAATGCATTCAAGGATATATTCCATGTTATCATCTATCAGGTTTAATGTATCTGTATATTTTTGTGGTTTTTGATCCACTTGGACTTGAGTTTTGCACAAGGTGATAGAAATGGATCAACTTGCAATCTTCTACCTACTGATACCAGTTTATCATCTGTTGAGGATTCTTTTTTTTTTTTTTCCTTTGTGTTATATTTGGCTTCATTGTCAAAAAACAGGTATCCATAAGAGTGAATTTATGTCTGTGTCTTTGACTTTATTCCACCGATTAACATGTCTTGTGTGTGTGTCTATGTGTGTGTGTGTGTGTGTGTGTGTGTGAATATTATGCAGATTTTATGACTACAGTTCTGTAGTACAGATTGAAATCTAGGACTGTTATACAACTAGAAGTTCTTTAATTGTATAGATTTGTTTTATCTACCCTGATCTTTCTGTTTTTTAAATGAGGTTGAGTATTGTTCTTTTAAATCTGTAATGAACTGTATTGGAATTTTAAAGGGTAATGCATTGAATCTGAAGATTGCTTTTGGTAGTTTGGTCAGTTTTACTATGTTTATCCTACACTTGATGCACATGGGAAATTTTTCTTTTTTTTCTGATGTCTTCTTAAATCTTCTTTTTCAAAGACCTGAAGGTTTTATTATATAGGTCTTTCACTTGCTTGGTTAGAGTTAACCCAAGATATTTTATATAATTTGTGGTTATTATGAAGGTGTTATTATCCTTACTTCTTTCTCAGCACATTCGTCACTTGTATATAGGAAGTATATCAATTTATTTAAATTAGTCTGGTATCCTGCCAATTGGATGAAATTATCATATGAAGGACTTCTCTGGTAGAATATTTGAGTTGTTTTATGTATACTCTCATATCATCTGCAAATAGCAATACTTTGTCTTTTAATTTCCGGAAATATTGGTCCAATCTTCAGCTTTGAAACTTTCTATTTTCTAAAATATTATAAAATTATATGGAATATAGACTTCTATTGTCTAAGAAAAATATATTGCTAATTTATCTATATTCTATATATCTGATGAATGTATTGATTGTTGAGCAATATCAATTTGCACATTTATATTATCATTTACCTATTCACCTACTTATGGACATTGGATTATTTCTAAATATGAATTACTATTTACAATACTGCACTATACATTAGTATGTTAGTTAATTTTTACTTAATTTAATAAAATAGCATGAAATAATTGTCTTATATAAGAATGAAGGTTTTTTTTTTTTCTTTTAGTTATAGAGGTTTAAGGACCTTCATGGAAAGAAGAAATGACTTCTAGTGGTAGATATGGGAATGAGATCAAGAATAAGAGGACTCACATTCTCAACCATAAACATGAGGAGTAATAGGGTGATATTATAAATACAGAAAGCTCATCACCAGTGAAATAATTCCTTCTGCAAAGCTCCACTCCCAAAAGTTTTAAAACCTCTAAAGTTAGTGGTACTAACAGGGGATCAAACGTTCAAGTACCCAAGGATATTTCTCATGAAAATCATTATGTTCCAGCCTAAGATTCCATAGACTTGTGGCCATATCACATGGTAAAGAACACTTAATCCAGCTTCCCACAGCCTTTTACAGTCTCAAAAGTGCATAAAGTTTAAATTTAATACTCTTCTGAGATGCAAGGTTGTGTTTAAACTTTAACCCTGTAAAATCCTAAAGCAAAGAATGAAGGGTTTTTTGCTTACAGTTCTAGAGAACTAAGGTTACACATACGATCACATATATGATCATTACTTGATTACAATGTATAATGACATAATTAAGCAAAGGAATGAAAATGTAATGAGGACGTACTAGACCAATGTAAGAAAAAAAACCATCAGGACAAGCACCAAATCTTGTAGCCCATGTTCAATGTGTAGGACTTAAATCTCAAAGTATATAGATAACTCCATTCCTCAATACTTGCGTTAGCAATTTCTCTCTGTCTCTCTGTCTCTCTGTCTCTCTGTCTCTCTGTCTCTCTCTCTGTCTCTCTCTCTGTCTCTCTCTCTGTCTCTCTCTCTCTCTCTCTCTCTCTCTCTCTCTCTCTCTCTCTCTCTCCTCTCTCTGTGTGTGTGTGTGTGTGTGTGTGTGTCTAGTTCACTTCCCTGTATAAATATCTCTTTGGAAAATAACTCATGGCTCTGGTATCTCCAGTATCTTGGGAACTTCACTTTACCTAAATCTTCATTTCGCCTTTACTCTCAGAGTCTTCATATAGTGACCAGCCTGGGAGTCAGAAGTTCTCTGAACCACAACTCTTTCATTCTTTCAACATGTATACTATCAAGGAAAACTCATGTGAATGACACTGTCAAGTTGAGCAGCCAGTTTAGGATGGTTTACCCCTTTCAATACCATTAGCAGCAGCAACAGCACTTTCATTAAGTTGCTTCCTAAGAGCAGATCATGCCCCTATGGTTATTATGCATCATGAATTATAGCCACATCCCACACTCAGTGTTATGTAGCTTTAAATTTTCCTTTGCAAAATAAATTAGTCCATTACATTTTCATTTTACCTCAGACAATTTTTAAGGCATGGGGAGAAGGCAGACACATTATTTTCTAAAATATCATATGAGCAACCTCTAGCCTAGTTGTTGATACGGTTCCCCCGTGAAACCTCTTGAGCTTACCTTCCACAGTCCACATTGCTCTCAGCACAACTGTCTTTCAAGTCTCTCGTAAAGTGGCCTTGTAAGAGACAGAGAGAGACAGGGAGAGAGAGAGAGAAAGAGAGAGAAAAACAGAGAGACAGAGAGAGAACTCTGTCTGGAAATGGAATAGGCTGTTGCAATTTCAAGCCTTGTCCCTAGTCACATACTTTCACCAACAAGGCAAACTTCTGATCTTCCTCAAAGAGTTTCTACCACTGGGAGAGTATTCTCAAACACAGGTTCCCTGTCATCGAACATCTGACCAAATAGTAAGGAGTTATCATATACTTGACTTAAATTTTTGTTATTCCATGGCTTAACGGGGAAACATTTACTATCCAAATGAGATAGATGCCTTATAAATTTTTTAACTTATGTTATATAGTTTGCTCATAAACAAATACATTTCTATAGACTTTTTGCACATACCCTCTATTTTTGATACATGCTCATCACCCCAATCCTCTACCCTTACCTTGCTTAAACTCTTCTACCTCAGGTGTTCATTCCCTCGCTATACTTTTAAACCACTTATAATCTCCTGACATCTTTCCTTTGAGGCATCCTCTAATGGTTGCTTTCTAGCTCTCTCAACTATTACAAGTTAAATACACAGTTATAAATATTTAAAGTCATGATCCACACATGAAAGATAACAGTACATTTTTCTTTCTTTCCAGGATTACCTCATACAATATCTTTTCTAAATGTGAACAAATGGGAACCCATGCTACTACTTTTATTTTAATGCATCATTTCTTTATATTCAACTCAATAAGAACTTCAAAGTCACATATATTTCAAATAAAGCCTTGATATTTTGATTGGGAATTTAGATTTCTGTATAAATCACAATGTCTCTTGTAAGCAAGTATTTCAGATATGTACTTCCATACATTTTGTTTGTTTTTGCCAATGTGGTTTTGATTTCTCTATCTGGTATTCTAATATAGTTACATCATTTTACCTTTCCCTTTTCTCCTCCAAACTTTTCCAAATACCCATCCATACCCTCTTTCAAATTTATGGCCTCAATTTCTTTAAGAGGACTGAGTCTTTAGGTATTAGATAACCTATTGGTACTCTGTGCCCTAGGGAAGACTCTATCTGACCCTGCATTCCTTACTTGCTTCCAGTTCATTGTCTATGGCTAGGACTAGTGGTCCTTTCTCTATTGACTTTGCCATATCTATCATTGTTGTACTTGTTCTGCTCATGATTGTGTAGTCATGTTTGTGTGGCTTTATGGATGTAGCTTTTTAAATTACTAGTATTGTGTCACAACAAACTTCATTACCGTTTTTGTACTCACAGATGGAGACTGTTATAAAATATTTATATTTATCTTCAATGAACCATCTTCATAGTGTGACAGAAGTTGACGTGATTCTCCCAATCACTAACACACATAATTAAAGACAATTTCTTGGATAACAGAGGTATTTTGAATTAACTATACTTCTTACATGACTGCCAGACATGGCTTTTTATTGACAGGTGATTAGTCAATGTATACCAAATTATGACAAAGCCCTTCTTGCCAAACTTGTTACTGGTTTGCACAGCCTCAATGTATATCATGTTATAATTTGATTGTATACTTTTCTTTAGAGTGTTTTGTATCTAACTTCAATGGAAGTATTCAAAGGAATAAGAGAAATTTCAGAGTTAAGTATATTCATTTGTAAGCCCTAATTCAGCAGTATGCTTGGGAAACTTCTGGCACTTATTAACAAAACACTTAGCTGAGATCAATTGTATCTTTCTCAGTAAAACCCCAGTGCTTCTCTAGGAAGAACTGTGGTTAAAGAAAAGGAGGTGGATAAGTGAAGAATGTTAAAAAATTGCTTAGCTATGTCTGACATTTTGCCTTTTAAATATTAATTATACTGTGGGCTTCTTCCTATTTACATACTTAAGTGTTTGCTTGGGACATAAATGGTAGTAAATTGTCTTGAGAAAGCGATCGAGCAGCTTTGTTAGATAAAACTTCTTGCAGCTGGTAATTTTTGGCAATTAATATTATAAATGCTAATGCAATGGGGAGTGGGGAAGAGGCTTCCAGGATGCCACTTATCTTTGTAAAATGAAAGAAAATGTCAGAAGTGGTGAGCCTGCTGAGAATGTTACTTCTGGGAAGGAAATAGATGGCAAATGTTAAAATTACCATATTTATGGACAGGCTAGAATTTTAAGACCAGAGTATCTAATAAATAGTCTAGTAAATAGAATTTACAGTAAATATTTTAAATGCTTGTATTGTATTACTTATTATAATGATGAAGAACTTTTGAAAAATAGTTAATCTTGAGTATGTAGAGGGTCTTAGAAAGAAATAGTCAAGAACATATTCTCATGATTCAGTTCACTGGGTTATCTCAATAACTGCAAAGCTAACTAAGGGAAATTTCACAGATGTTTAGAAAACCTTTGAGGTAAATATTAAAATGTGGTTTTATATTGAGATGTGAGATGATATATGGAAAGATGTGACATACTTAAACTTGACAATATATCTTGCAACTATAAGACTTTCTAAAAACTCAGTTAAGAATTTTATCATTTAAGGGATATTTAAAATTATCTCTTTCAGTCTTCTTGCTAAAATATCCTCATTTAACTGTATAGTTTAGTACAAGAATATACATTTCTGTTTGGTGTAAAACTTGGAAAGTCTAAATTTTAAGTTTTTTTCATAGCCTCAAATTTCCACACTATTAATATAATATAGGATTGCATTTTTACTGATGCAAGTGTTTATTTATAAAAACCTGTAAAGACTGTTCAGCCAGGACACACACACACACACACACACACACACACACACAGAGACACTTAAACACACAGACATTGCTCACAACTTACTATGCTCATTTGTAGGTAACATATAATGATAAAGGATGGCATTTATGTAAGATCAGCAATCATAACTTTGTTGAGATGTGTGAATCTTCAGTTGCTTTAATCATCTCTGACAACATTCAAAAATAACAATGCAAAGATAACAAAAAAGGATATAAGAAAATGTGCCCTGTCATTAGTACATTTGATCACTATGCTATTTTGTGTTGTTTATTTTTTTGTGTCTTTGTTGTTAATGTTATGATTAGTTTGATTTTCAGATATTGAAAGCATTTTCATTATTTTTATTTTTATATTGTGTACATGGGTGTCTTCATGTGCTCTGGTTTTATTTTTATTTTTAGTCTATAGCCCACTTAGTTTTATCTGAATAGGTCATTTATTAAAGTGAGAGTATCCTCTTATTTTTTGCATCAGAAAAGAAACTGACCCTTTCTCCTTGGACAGTCATCAATTGCTCATGGGTCTTGACAATGTAGTAGGAATTCATAATCAGTATCACACTGCATTATCCATCCTGAGATTTTATCTGTCTTGATCTTGATCTTTACTGAGTGCTATCATGACCTCTTTGAAATCTTATGTACTAAAGCCCTGCTGATTGTGGAGAAAGGGAGACACTTATTCACTGATGAAGAGAGTGTAAAATGCTTCCTCCATCCAAAGTATGAAAATCAGTAGTATATGCCTTAAAAAGTTAAAAATAAATTTTCAATGTAATCCAGACCACTCTTGGACATATTCACAAAGGACTATCTGTATCCTACTATAGAGATATCTGTTCATACATGTTCTTTGTTGTATTACTCATATATCTAGAAAATGTAAACAGCCATAATGTCTATCAAAGAATGGATGGAAATAAAAATATGGTCCATTTGCACAATGGAGTGATTTTTCAGCTCTTAAAATTGTTATAAAACTTGTGGGTATATGGATAAATCTAGAAATTGTTCCTCAGACTGAAGCAATGCATATCCAGAAAGACTTTATATGTCTTTATATGTGGGGCTAGCTTTGAGATTTTAAAAGTATGTATTTGAAAGTAAATATTATGAAGGAGGTTAACTCCTATGTTTCCTCCTCTGTAGTAAATAATATAAAGTTAAAGTGATTAGTATATAATGAAAAACTTTTAAAATTATTTCTTGTTAGGGCATACTAAGCATTGATATTAAAAGCCAAAAAAAAAATGTACACCAGTATAAAATTCTAGAGTAAATAAATAGTTGATATTGCTTTGTAATGAAGAAAGGATAATTAATTAAATATTCAAAAATGAAAAAATGGAGAAAATTACAGATAATAAAAACATAGGATTATAAACAAAATAATCTAATACAATTATGAAAACTGACAATGAACAATTTCATATGCTCATGGTACCAGAGACAGGAAATGGAGGCTTACTTGCTTCCTAAACAGAATAAAGTGGAATATAAAAGGAAATAGTTATTTTGAAATCATACCACTAAAATATCTTTTTAAATTTCAACAAGAACTATTCATTTTTATTATTTCTCTTTTATGTTTTATCTATAGGGAAAAATAATGTCAAATGGAGCTATGAGAAAATAATTTTCTGACATAGTAAAGTTTGGTAATATACCTCAGAACTGTAAGGCTTTCAGAAAACCCAACTAAGAACCACAAAATGATGACATATCTGAATCATTTGAGGGACATCACTTCCAGGCTTCTTGCTAAAGTATTCTAGTTTAACTTGTGAAGTCTGGTGCTATAGTGGGTTCTAAGTGGCTTTAGAGGAATCAAAATGATTAAGTTTGAGAGTGTTGACTGATCATCCCATATATGAATTTGTAATGTTTGACAAACAGTTACACATGGTAAGAACTAGAATTGTACAAAGTTGCCTTTAAGTATAACAATTTTGTATTTTCACTCTCAAGATATTGAAGAAACTTATATTTTAACTTAGGATTATACTCATACAAACAATTGAAAGTATTGAACCAGCCCTAAGTAAAGATTAAGAAAGCAATCTGGCTTCAAACCTAGTACCCTTATAAATTCTATCTCTCCCCAGATTCCCTCCCTCCCTCCATCCCTCCCTTCCTCTGTTTGTGGTTATGTGATCTCAGCTGCTGTTTTAGTTGCCTCACTTACTGCCTGCCTCTTCCACATACTACCATAGACTCTAATCTGTTTGGAACAATAAATCCAAAGTTCAAAAACTTGCACCATCCATGGTATTTTATCACAGTAATGCAAAAGTAAGAAGTGCAATTTTGTTTTTGTTTGTTTTTTGTTAAAATAAGTAGAACAGAGCCCTTTTCATTCATCATCCAAAACTTCCTTGCTTCCCCAGACTCACGTTTGTAGGAAAATCGAGAAATAAAGCACATGAATATCTCTTTACTTAGAATAGTTCCAAGAATTCTATAACATATGGTACACAGATCTCAGTAAAATATTTTTTAAGGTCCAAGATAAATTAATATTTTTTTAAACTTCAAAATGATGTAGAAATCTGAAGTATATTTGAGAGCCTTGCAAAGACTTACATGGTATTGATAGTTTTGATCCTCTTCTCCCTTTGTAAATATTAAACCTTTGTATCATTATATGCTAAAAGCATCATGTGTCAGATGCACTTAGATGAAGAAATACCTGTTTCAAAATTCATTAATGATGAATTTAAGGTAAATTTGTACACTCCAGGTGGCTACTTCAAATGGAATATAAAACTTGACACAACTTTAGAGAAAAAAGAGTTGTTTAAGAGATAATAATTAGTAAAAATTATAATGATTCTAGACACAAAATAAAACCAGAATTAGAGGGAAGCACAACAGCTATGACCATCAGATTGTGATGACAATCTGAAATATAGAGGGTCTTTACTTAGTGGATACTTAAGAGAAGGTATTCTCTTCAGCAATAACCAAGGCTATAAGTTTGTGGAGGGTTTTGTCTCATTGTCTGCATGGTGTTCAAAAATATTGAGTTTTTAATACATACTTAAAAAGAAACATTGATTCTAACAACTTAATACCATAATATAAACTCTTTGTTTTGAGAAATGTATTTATCTCTTAATTTTCTATCTTTTACTTTTATTATCACCCAGACATAATGTGAAAGTTTGATTTTAGATGACTCTCTTGAGAAGCCAGAACTCACTGTATGGACTGCTATTGTTCTCTTTTTACACATACCTATTCATTTTCTTATGATCTTTGTTTAAATTTACATTGAGCACATTTATTTAATAACCTCCAAATTATCATGATGAATGACATCAGAGATCTTGCAGAGGCTAAACTTAACATCTGGGCAAAATTTTAAGTAAAGGTAAGAGAAATTTATACTAAAACCTTAGTTTTAATTGTCTAAGTTTAATTATCATTGACCATTGTTAGTGTCAATCTGAACTTCATCTTTGTAGGTAGAGAAATTCATACTATTTATGTGGTAAAAAGTATATCATCCTGATAATCTAACTATAATAGCATGCTGACTACATTCCAAGAACAGAGCCCTTACAGAATAAATGGATAAATGTTAAAAAAAAAAATGAGGTCCTATAAGAGGTATGGTTAAATAGTTAAATATAGCCTGCAGAGTCTCTGGAAGTTAAAAAAATATATATAAAGTAGTTGTGGACCAATATGTACTTAGTTTTTTTCATAATAAATTTAGAATAACAGATTCAGAGACTAAAAACTTTATTGAGACAACACTGTCAAAATAAGGCTGGACAAGGCAAACCAATAGGAAGAAAAGAGTCTCAAGAGCAAACAAAAGAGTCATAGACATAATTGTTTCCCCTGTGGGAGTTCCAGAAATGCATCAAGTTAACAGCTATAACATATGTGCAGAGAACATGACACAAACTCATGCAAGTCGTGTTTTTGTTATTTCAGTCTCACTGAGCTCTTATGAACCTTCCTTAATTGATTCAGTTGAACATGTTTACCTGGAGTCCTCCATTACAATATTTTCCCCTCTTCAGGAGGGTTCCCCGAGTTCCAAGGGGAAGGTCCTAATGGAGACCTCCAGTTTAGAACATCTACATATGATCTGACTGTGTGCCTCTGCACCTACTCCCATATGCTCTCTGATGAACACTGGAGGTGGTCACAATCTATAAGTATAGCAAAATATCATTAGGTTTCATTTAATTGAATTTTCGCCCAGCATAGATTGCTTCTACCCTACCTAAGCCTCTGGACTGTCCAGTCTCCAGTTTCTGGTCTTCCAGTCAGTGTAAACCATGGGCCTCCTTTCATGGAACAGGACTAAAGATAAACCAGGTATTGGTTGGCCACTTAATGTTGTTGTTTTTTCCGTATTTGCTTGTTGTTTCTTAGGTATCTGCTCTTTTCTGAAATGAAATGGAAGGGACGTAGATCTAGGGGAGAAGGTATATGTGATGGATCTTGGGGAGGAGTGGAGGGAAAAAAAACCTGTGATTGAGATGTACTGTATAGGAGAAGAATCTATCTTCAAGAGAAATTTATTGAGCTAAAGGTATTACTATATAGTCACCTGCATTTCTATCAAGATGAGTTTTAAATTTGCATACATCTAACAACATAGGCATAATATAATTAAATATAGCTTCGTATAACTGCAAAAAGGCAACTAAGACTACATAGAGATCTTATAGCTTTTAAAAATTTATAAATCAAGTAGGCAGAAGCAATTATAAATGTAGAAAACTTGAGAAATAATGAAATGGAAAGTTTTACTCTATTTTATTTATGAATAATAAAATTGATAGTAAATGTTGAGGCTAAAAAATATTTATAAGTATTTGTATGTAACCTGTGTTCTTACAATTTAAGGAAAATGTTCTAAAATTATTAGGAAAAAGCATTTAAGCAAATACCTAGGAAAAGCATTGAGAATGGGCAGTTGTCATGAATTGACCTTTGTCAAGTTACAGTTTTGGCCTCTAAATCACAGACCATTAGTATTAGAGCAAAGCAGAAACAGATTAGATGAGCATTATTAAACCATCTCAGGTCTACTGAAAAATTTCACTTTAAAAGTTTTGAAATGGAATTAAACTATATTCCAAGAGCATTCATTCTACATGTCATGTAGCTGATTCAAAGTAGCATAAAATACACAAATTTGATGTTCCATAAAATTAAAACAGGCATTGCTTTTCATTTCTTTTTAACTGAATGAGTTTTTAATTTTCTTTTCATAAATGCCTATATGTATATGCTTGTACACACACACACACACACACACACACACAAACACACTCACACACATGAAGCAGATCTTTATGAAAAGGATTATACCAAATATTGAAGCAGATCTTTATGAAAAAGATTTTATCAAATATTGAAACAGGTAGGTGCTCAAGTTCCAGAATTTTTTATAAAGTACTCAATACTGTGCACAATAAAGTAATAAAATAAGAATAGTTTTATTACTAATATTTAAGCTGTTATTGTAATGCTAAGAAAACCAGAGGACTAAGTCAGGATATCCAAAATGCTTTTTGACATCACATATAAGGGAATCATGCCTGTCATTGGAAACCTAGCCTGTGGGTCAACGAGGCTGCAGCCATGGAGGTTGCCTGGTCCCACATCCAGGAGAAAGTCTGGAGTTCCAAAGGCTGGAAGCTTTGGCAACGGCAGGCCTGGCAGGCCCCAATGACATGAGGAAGTCCTTGGTTCCAAAAGGGTTTATTGTCATGGCAGACGGTGGATGGATCTGGATGTACCCCCTAAATACAGGGCAGACCTGAGTTAAGTAGGTAGGGAGAAAGGGGGAGGTTCTGGGGGCGGTTTAATTGGCTCTGCCCTCTGGCTTTCATTAGTATGTAAATCTCTAGGGCCTGAGGCCTGTAGTCACACCCTCTACCTGTGCACTTTGGGAGGGGCTGTAATGGCCTTCATGACTGAACAATGTAGGTCCATGGAGATTAGACTGCTTGTCAGGACCCTGGGTTCTGGGGACATGGCCAAACTCCTGCCTTTTCTCCCTTGGAGTCTCAGGGTTCTAGGCCCATGCCCAGCCAAGAACCAGGATACCCTTATGCAGTCCCACACTAGCCAACTAAACACAGATAGTGAAGTTACTTATCAAGCAGAAAAACTTACAACAACCACTTTATTAAACCTGTACAATACCTAAACAAATTCTAAGTATGGTCCTTTTAACCACAGATAAGTGTGGTTCTCTTGGATAATTATGAAAATTTCTCTTGCAACAAATAGAAAAATTTTCAGAAAACCACAATCACTCAAAATACAGCACTAGGGAGCCTAGTCTCTACTGATGCATATACAGCTCTTACACCTAAGACTTAGGAATCATTGGGGGAGAAGGTACAGTAAGATTGCAATAGGCTGAATAATGAAGAGGAAGACATAAGTATATAAAAAAAGAAAGACATAATGAAGATTATCTCTCCTAGAAGCTATAAGCATAACATTTCTACAGCATGACTGGCTAAACATTAACTAGACAAGAAAAGTAACACTAGATATGTCAAGATGAATGGTGAAAAGCCCATGAGACTTCAACCCTACACAATGAACTACAGAAACCAAAGAATCCTAGTGTAGGAGAAATAAAATTCTCCAATGGAGAGTTCACCAAATATTTGTACAATATAAATACTAAATGATCATTGAGAAAACACACACCACACCACACACACACACACACACACACACACACAAACACATACACACACACATACACACAATATATATATATATATAAATGACATGTATGTGTGTGTTATATAATAAAGATATTTTTAACTTTTATTTATATTCCCTTGCAGTGCTAAGCCTCGCAGTCTAAGCAAGAATTCAGATCACCAGTCAGAGGGGGTTCTGGATGGTCTCTCTCTGCTTGGTCTAGGGGCAGAAGTCCCCTCTTTTAGGTTTGGTGGCGATGAGTTTTGGGAGCACACTGGAGAGATTAACAACCTCATCTTGAGTCTCGTGATCCTCCATAGCTAACTTACGATAATGTATCTGAATAGATTTTGCTACCAAATTATCTATCTGTTGCATCACAAAGTTAGTCAGTCTATTTAAGGCCCAGGGACCAAAAGAAATCAGCAAAAATAACCCAATTAATGGTCCCAAGATGGGAGGAAGTAGGGTTGACAACCATGGAGAGGTTGAAAATCAATTCTTGTACCAGCTCTCATCTTTCTCTTTCTCTCTCTGTCTTTTTTCAGGGCCTTCTCTTACCTTTTTCATGCTTCTTTAAACATCCCTGTCTTGTCTACATAAGAGCAACATTCTTCTTTAAGGGCTGTGCACAGTCAAGAGCTGTACACAGTCTTTTCTATTGTAAAAGAGTAAATCAAGTCCAATAAAGTCCTTTGCAATTTTTGAAGATCATTTCAGACAGCGAAACAAGGAATTTCTTCAGATTAGTGATGTCAATCTCTATCTGTTCGGTGTCCTTGTCAATGCTTCATCAAAGGTCTGAGTAGTATATGTCTAGAGGCCAGCATCAGGATTAGAACTTCTAACAGCAGACATCACAGGTGTTTCATTTTTACCTGGAAATGAAAAAGAAGGGAATTCTCAGGGAGATTTGTCTTCCCTGGAGGTCAATTGTTATTCATCTTGTTTATAGTTGGGCCTGGCTTTGTGGGGGTATCTATTTAATTCATTAATCTTTTGCAGCATTTAGCTGTGCCTTCTGTGGTACAAAGGCATATCAGCCCAGCCCCTTAGAACTGGGTCCGGGCCATTCCATTAGGTAAGAGGTCTTCCACATAGCTATGTATGTCTTTTTTTTAATTTAAACGAGTTTGATATAATTTTTATTCCTATGCAAACTCTCATAACAGGCATGCAAATGTGAGGCTACAGTAATAAAAATAAAATTGAAGCAAAATTCCATATGTAGTTGTTACAGTTGGACAATAGAGGGACATCATTTTAATAAAAATTAAGTATTTAAACAGATAGATTTCAGTTAAGTGGTATGTGATTATTATTACATTCTCCTTTCCACATATCTGGTATAACTTTAATATGATCTTATTTTTTTTAATTTATTTTTGTTATTCACTTATACTGTCTTTATGTCTCAGCGATGCCAGAGGCAGTCAGCAGCAGATTTGCCATGAGCTTTCAGTTTTAGAGAGTTAAAAGTAAACAAGGCATGATGGAGAATGTTTCAGGAGACTCCCTAAGGGGAAACAGTTCCCTGAGGGACAAGCCTGACTACATAGAGGTTGATGTCAAAAGTATCCCTCTCCAGGAAAAAGACATCGGGATCGGTTATGGCCCTCATGCCCCACTGGACAATGACAGGAGGACTGGAGACATTACAAGGTCCCCTTCAATTACTGGAGATAAGGCCTCTATCCTGGCCTTTGCAAGATTAGAATCGCCACGGCCCTTCTATACTTAGAGAAGGGGGGAGATGTCAGGGGCAGTACTGCTTATACACTGAAGGCCTAAAATCAGCCATAGGCCTAAAATCAACAATAGGCCTGACATACAAACATGCTAACACAAAGTCTTGGGTCTCTGTGGAAAAACACTGAAACAGCAGGCTATAAGCTACTGTAAACAGGCAGCTTTTGTGGAAATTTACGAGTCTGAGTAGTCATAGATCTTGTAAATAGGTGCCTGGGACAGTACCAACTTAGATAAGGACAAGTGAATCATAGGCAGAGTCATATTGACCTGTCCTCTGAACCTTCACCAAAAAGCCCCAAAAGGGTCCACTGTTGGCAAGGACTGGCGAGCTTTGTCCCTTCCTGAACCCCCCCGATTGCAAAAGTTAATCGAAAAATGTCGGGAAATTTAATCCGGGTTTATAAAACCCCAAAAGAAAATTACTTTGTTTTTTTTTAAAAATCTTTACTGATATCAATACTCTCAGCTCTGTGTTTTATTGTACAACCCCTCTTATACCTAACCCAATGTTGCCGTTTGTCATTTGTATAGATATGTACTATTAATACCCCTTTCTCGTTACATCTAGGACTCTCCGAAAAGCGCCCGAGAGTACCATTAATACATCTCATACGACTATTTTTCTATACATCGAAGCATAATCAAGTTAGCAGCCAGCCTGGTTAAACACAGCACTCACACCAACTACCAACGGCATGTCAGACGCGAAGAACTTCCCTCCCTCTCAGTCGCGCCTCACCTACCCTGTGAATATCCCCCCCCCCGCCCCCCTGTAAATCATATCCCCCCCCCCCCTCATCCTTGACAGAGCTTGACTACACTAGAGGTTGGATGTCAAAGTATTCCCCTACCACCGCCCCCCCCCCCCCCCCCCCCCCCCCCCCCCCCCCCCCCCCGAAAACCAGATCATCGCGCGCATAGTATTCGAGATATGGGACACTTGTTCGCTCCGACTCCCCCTCACTCCGGCTAACATGACCGTCGAAGGATGGAGGTGACCCATTACTTACCAGCCGAACATGTCGGACTGCCCCTTCTCATTATTTATAAATAACATATCACGCCATCCAACCCCAACAAACCCCTCCTCCACACACTTATCCCTAAAACACACCTTCCCCCCCAATCCCCATCCCCATCCCCTCTCCACCATCTCCCAATACTCCCCACCCACTCACTTCCAATTATTTGTCAGCTACCGGCCCAACCCCTCTTGTTTCCTATGCTCGTATCACTCGCGCCCTCTCCCACCCCCCGCACCGCACATATCATACTCCACCGTCTCCCCCCATTCCTAAAATTATATCTTAAGTGTCGCGTACGAATGCTCACACGTTCCGTCAGTAATACGTCTATCTAGTCCCTTATAAAACCTCTGAACGCGCCCCACTCACACCATCCATTCCCACCGAGCACACAACCGTCCACATATAAACAATAGAAGAGTGTGTCCCACTCTCCACCATCTCTCTCAACACCAAATTCTACGATACATGCTATACTCGTGTCACCAACCCCCTTGAACAACACCATGTCCCATTCGCCTCTGACTCTGACACTTCTCACTATGTGTGCTCAGTGAGTGTTACCCTCGCTAATATATTAGTCCCCCTATGTGTCAGTTTTCCCTTAACTGATTATAGTTCTTATGTGTGCTCAAGTACATAGATGCTCACGCCTCTCTCAGTCTCTACCATATGTATACGTCCCCACCTCAAGATAAATATACATAGTGAGACAGCAGTCCTAAGCCTGTGTTGTATCACTACTATGTACCAATGTCACATCTTGACCTATGCGTCCTCTCATGCCTCGCCTTGCTGAGACCTCCCTTAGAGAGAGGAAGTCCGCTAGCTCCCATTGAGAGTAGCCATAGGCTCCCCCCCCCCCCCCCCCCCCCCCCCCCCCCCCCCCCCCCCCCCCCCCCCCCCCCACCCCCCCACACCCCACCCACACCAAACACCCCCCCCCCCAACCAACCCAACCCCACACCCATGCGGTCCACCACCCCCCCCCCCCCACCTCCCCCAACACTCCCCTGCCCCCCCCTCCCTCCTGTCGCCCCCACCCCCCCCCCCCCCCCCCCCCCCCCCCCCTCCCCCACCCCACCAACGCCGTGATGTGAATAGTGGTGACTCATGTACGATTATGTGATTTAAATATTTAAATAATTTAAAAAGTAAAAATAAACATGAGTAAGACCAAGAACAGCTTAAAAAAGAGAGTACGCAGCCGAGACACCCACGCGCAGTCGCTGCTCCGCGAATTGAGAGACACTGTCAGGATAATCGCCGTATGAAACGTAGATATGGCCAATGTTCATCCGAATGTTGTAGATCTATCGTTCAAGCTGTTTGAGTGGATACGTATAATCGGACAAACCATTGGGTAAATAGGACAAGATGTAGCTTGATTCTGTATTTATGTGTGTCGTCACTCCTACTTCGAAAATACTGATCAATCTGCTCACCTATATACAAGCTCTTTGGGTGTTATGTCCTTCCTGTGAGTGTCAAACGCCACCACAACAGAGACAATAGACTCGAAAAAGATTTGCAACTGAGAGCACCATTGAAGGAAGATCAGAGATCTATTACCCAGAAAACACCACCCCTCCAGCACTGACTGATACCCCACAAATCTGACAACCTCCACCTACACCCCACATTGTGTCCCACCAAATTCCCTGACATGAACCCCCCCCCCCCCACAATGTCAGTGACAGTATGGACTTCAGTCAGTGTACTCAAAAAGAGCCTGGAACACAAGCGGTTGACGATCCGGATAACCCGAGTTTGGATTATTGAAGTGTGAAAGAAAAGAGAGAGGAGTGGAAATTGATATAATTATATGCACTCAAGGCGTAAAAGGCAAGCACCGTAGTGAGGATTAGAACAGAAGCCCAAGTAGTGCATGGGGCAGCTGTTAACCTCAACACACTCCCTCCCATCCCAACCACCACAACCCAAGACTATCTCCATCACATAAGTTCGACTTTGGGTATCTGCTCCCAATGAGCTCGCGGAGCTTGTGTATTAGTGAACTAGAAGATGTTACTCTGTACACTAGTCATTTTGAGTAGAATCGATGTACTGTATTTTTATGTCCCATTCCCCCCCCCCCCCCCCCCCCCCCCCCCCCTCCCTATAACTTCCCTCTCAGTTTCTCCTCCCCCCCCCCCTTTCCCCCTCCACCTTTCTGTCCCCCCCCCCACATGTTATCTCACAAACAAACCAAAAAAAACCCAAAAATTAATGAAGAGGAGTTTTCCAAAAAATACACCAAACACCGAACAATAATGAAAAAAGGAAGAGGATTAGATTTCAAAAAGGAAAGGGAGGTTTGGAAGACTGAAAGAGAAGGGAGAAATGTTATAATATATGCTCAAGGAAAAAAGGAAAGTATTTAAAAAAGGGAATCAAAGTGCAGCTGTAAAATACAAAAGAATTGTTTACCCAGGTGACAAAAAGAAATAAAGAATTTTACTGTACTTCATATTTTGAATTTTGTATAATTTTACGTTTCTTTTTTCCCTTTCTGTCACATGTTATCAAATTTTCCTTTTTAACATTCTTAGGATTTTTTTTCCCAAATTCTATTATAACAGTATGTTCATCTATGACAACTCGTAACTCCATTGTGACATCGTTGTCTCAGTTTTTAAAGAAAGTTATTTAGTTCGTTTTTTAAAATCTTGCACTTGCCATCAAAAATTTTAACTGTGATATTACAATGCTCCAATTTTCACCTAAGAGCCCTTCGGTTGTTATCAAATTTTGCAATGCAGTGTGGCTCGTATCTCCATTGTGGCTACAATGCTCTTTGTGCATAACAGCTTCCTGTCTGTCATCAAACTTTTTTAATTTTTACATGGCATTATTAAAAAGTGTGTCAAAAAAAGACTAATTGCTCCAGCGTCTCACTCCCAAGACAAATGAAATAATTTACTAATACTGAATTAAAATTTTTTGCTTAATGAATTTAATATTTTTAATTGTTACATTTTGATACTTGTATAGTTCTTGCTCAGTCCAATATCCATTGTCCTACCTCCCCAGCTACCCCTCTAACTGGGTTTTTATCTTTAAAAATAGTTCTATCTTCTTTCTTCCATATATTCATATTCATGTTTTCTCTCTCTCTCCTGCGCCTCAATTTTTCTTTTTTCTTCTTGTGCCATTCTTTATAATGTCATGACTATAACACTCAGGGTTTTAATTAAATTGGTTTTTGATCTGTTTCATGTTATTGAAATGTTGATATCGATCAGTTGTAATCCCCCTGCATATGCTATTAATCTTTTTGTTTAATTAAAATAGAATTATTTCTGGCCATATTTTCTTTTTTTTATTAATCTATTGATTGAAATGTGGTTTGTATAACCAATAAATTTTGAATACTCAAAAATCAACAAGAATTTGTAGTATGTCTATATTAGGACTTGAGTCCTTTTATATAGGACCCACAGACTGTGGAATTGCTGGGTTGTAGGGTATTTCTGTTTTTACTTGGGAAAATATAATCCATACTTATTTACCTAATGGCTATCCCAGATTATACTCTGAACCACAGTGAAGAATGGTTTTTATTTTTACATATAATCACCGTCATTTGGGTTTTACTTTTTGTAATGTATTATAAGCAATATTAATAAACATATTCACAGTATTATTTTATATATATATATATATATATATTTATATATTTATATGCTATTGCAGCAATTAGTGAAAAAAAAGGCCATACGTTTGGAAAGAGAACGAGGAGGAATGGAAGTCTGATGTAAGTATTGAACTTTTTTGTGCATTATTGCATCTTTGAAAATGGTAGAAGAGTTGTTTCTCAGGTATAATCTCTGTTCATGCTCAATGGATTCAGTATCAGTACCGTGCTATACTTATGTTATTCTCCACAGACAGTGTAATCTGGCACCCTCCCTCAATGAAGCCCATAATTGTATCCTGAACCCCATTCAACCCCTCTCTAGCTCACTATGTTTTTTTTAAATTTTATTTATTTTCCCCTTTCATTGAAAAAGAATCTTTTCTCCATTATTTTGAGACAATTTCTGTATTTTAGTTTTACTTTGCTGTTTCCTTTAGCTCCTCAAATGCCCCTCAATTTCCAAGGTTTCTCCCGATTTCCCCCTTCTATCCACCCTCCTCTCCACTTCAAAAACCTGCTACTCCCATTCTTCCCCCCACCTCTAATCCCCAAAAATAAAATTTATTCTATTTCCTCCTCCAGGGACCCTCTTGTTTAAACCCCCTAGTCCCTTTCTTCGGTAAGTAAACCTATCTAGGTTTTAAGGATTATAATTGGCTATCTTTTGCTTTTTGGTTAGCATCACTTATAAGCAAATTTATACCACATTTATCTTTCTGGATCAAATATTTTATAGCTGTTCCATTTGCCTATAAATTTCATGATGCAAATTTTTTAACAGCTGAGTAATACTCCATTGTGAAAACTCAATATTTTCTTACCTGTTCTTTTTTGAGAGGAAATCTCTGTTATTAGTTACTGTATTAGATATGGAGTTCTAAAATATATTTCCCTTTTTGTGGGACTGTCACTTTGTCAAATGGACAGTGTCCTTTGGTAGGGCAAGATATTTTCACTTTCATTAGTTCCTTTTATTATTTATTAATTTTAGGGGCTGTTGTATGGTGATTTGTTCACAAAGTCTTTCTAACGCTCCATGCCAAAACTGGATCCAAATTAACTAGTCATTACCTAATATACTTATATAATGTGCTCATTTATGATTGTTTCGGGCCCCAAATGGAAAAACTCAAAGTTGTTTCGCCACAGAGATTTTTGTTGATCTCCCTTGGCCTTATTTCTTTTTTCCTTCATCCTTAATCATGTAGGGTAAAGAACTTCTCACCTCCTTCTCTTCCTCCTCCTCTCTCTCCTCTCCTCCTTTCATCCTCCTTCTTTTCTCTTTCTTCTCTCCTCTTCTCTTCTTCTTCTTGCTCTTCCTCCTTCTCTTTTCTTCTCCCCTTCTTTTTTTTCTCCTTCTCCTTCTCTCTTTTCCCCCTTTACTACAACTTCCTACTTTCTTTCCTTCCCTTCCCTCCTTCCTTTAAATCATGATTATACAAAGGAGTTTTAAATTTTTCTACTATTCTAGTCAGAACCATGATATAAAGACTTATTTATTCTCAAAACTAAATAAAAACTTTTTGTAAAGTAATTCCCAATATCTTATTCATATATATTTAATATGTATATTTGTATGACTAGACCCATAATTATGAGAAACAAAGCATAATGATTACATTAAGAAAAATTTTATTTAAGTAGTTGCTATAAGTGATTATCAAATAACTGGATTTGTCTCATGTGCATAGAAAATATCTATTGTTCCTATTTGAATATCTGAAAAACTAACTCTAAAACTTTAGAAGGAAGAATATACTCACTTTAGTGGTGTCTTTGGAACTCATAAGACATACTGTTGGAATGTTGGGACATATAGTTCAGTGAATGAGATACTTACCCTTTCATCCTATAATGTATTGTTTTAGGCCCATTTTTCATATAAATTCTTCAAAAATAAAATAAAGTTTGAATGACCATTTTTGTTTATTTGCAAACACTCTGCCCATAAGGAATAAAGTAAGAAGCATATTTTCTTTCATTTCCAATGAAGATGTACTTTTGTGTTTTAAAATATATCTTTACCTAAAGTTTTGTTTTTAAATTTTATTACTTGAATTTAAATAATGACATGATCTTACTTAGAGAAAGACAAGTTTAGAGTTTAACCCATAAATTTTTTCTATAAAAGAGAAAAAATGAAGTAAAAATAATCAAGTCAACTACTGCTTATCCATGCAATGCTGTTTGGGTCACCTATTAATTTCCAGAAAGGTCCTCTATTTTTTGAGACAATTTCCCGTAGGAGAACACACTACTATGAGACTCTTGTGCCTGTGTAGGAAGGAACAGGTGCTACACAGAGTAGTATCAGAACAGATTTTAGAGATGAATGCTGAAGGATATCACTGGAGTTCAATTACTGCAATTGCCATGAGTACCTTGAAGCTAAGCAAATAGGAATGATCACTATAAACCACTGCCTAAAAAAAGCTTCAGCAAATGTGGCCCATGATAGCGAATGATTTGCATCTGAAGAGGTCTCCTAGTATCAAAAAATAATAGAATTAACCTTTTCTTCACAATTCCAAACCTCTCCTCCAAAATCAATCCCTCAGTCCTATCCATTGCTATCACTGTAACAGAGTATCTGTTGCAGACTTCTTCCCACCTATGCCCACATCTTCTGTGGAGCTCCCACGTCTCTCTCACCACTTGTTTTTTTATAACACATTCTCCAACTCCAGTAGTCTTCTTGCTAGCTCACAGGCTGCTGCTGCCAGGAAAGCAGGTAGTATGATATAGATCTTCCACTTTCTTTCTGTTTATCTAGATCTAACCCAAAGTTTCAATACCCAGAACTATAGCACATCCCCTTGGATGATGGCTCCTTATTCTCTCACCCAATTTCAAAAGGATGTATTTATAAACACCTTGGTTGAAACTTTTCTTTCCTATCCTTGTGATTCCTTTTAGATCCATAGCCTATCTCCATTTCTAAGTATCTGCTCCCAATATCCAGAAGACTTTGTACCTGGAAGTTAGTAGACATAAACTATCAGGTCCAAACCAAAATTTTTAGACCAGAACAAGAACAGAGTATTAAACTCACTGAAAATCAAAAAAGGAAATGGAAACCAAGAAACAAAATACCTACACAACAAAGACAAATCCTGAAATCAGCATCTAGACTAGTGTAATTGTAATCTCAGATGTTTAGATGCCAGCACAACAACACAATCAAATACAGCCTAGGTAATGTTTCCACTAGAGTCAAGCTACCCTACCACAGCAGAACCCAAATATTAGTGTAGCTGAAGCAAAGAAAGAATACCTTAAAACACCTATATAAAGATGATAGAAGTCCTTAAAGAGAAAATGAGTAAATTCATTAAAGAAATCTAGAAAAACACAAACAGTACGAGGAAACAAATCTCATAAAGAAATCCAAAGGAAACTAATACACTTCTTCAAGATTTGAAAATGGAAATCAAATAAACAAAGAAAATTCAAGCTTGGGGGAAATCTTGGATATAAAAAAGATTAGACATTTAAACAGGAACTTATAAGCAAGCTTCAATAACCCAACTTGTTTTAAATTTTGACACTAGCAGCATTAGATTCACCTGCAATACAGGTACAAAAAAGAATTCTAAGGAAAAAAAGAAACTATACTTCACATATAAATAAATGCCAATTGACTTCTCATACATTGAATTTAACTTCATCTCTTATTTTTAATATTATTTAGATTTATAGATTCTTAAGAGTAAAAATGTATAAATATGAACATGCATACAGTACCCGTGAAGGCAGAAAGAGAGCCTTTGATAAGCTAGAACTGCAGTTGCTTAGATCTTTTGTGAATAGAGTTTTATGATTGTCATTTCTTTTTCTATATCTACTACTCAATATTTAAGGAAAATTAAGATCTATCTTCATATCCTTCAAAGACAGAGAAAACACGTATGTGACAAGTGAATAAATTTACATCTATTTATTAAATCTCTCCTCCCAAGTCAACCAAGTTACCTTTATGTGTGTATTGTGTCTTTGGCATCATCTGCTAACTTGATGGTAGGTCAATAGATTACATAGATTGATTAAATGATGATAAATGATACAGTGTGTATATATATGTATATATATGTACTTGTATATATGTATGTTTGTATATATGTTTATATATGTGTGTTGATGTTTTGTGTATGTATACATATACATGTGGCTAGATAATTGAAAACAGAAGACTAATTAAGATAAAATCATAAATACTTGATAATTAATAGCTAAAACCAGACATACAGATACAGTGTTTATATACCCAGGGCTTTCATGGTCTAAGTAATAGGTGGAAGGTAAGAATACAATGTCTGTTTACTGTCCCTTTCTCTCAAGATACAGTACAACGCATCAAGTGATAAATAATTCTTGAAATAATATTTGAACAGATGAGTAAATGTACCTATTTCAAAACAGACTTGTCTTTTTTTGATAAATTCAGTTTATGTGATTGCATTATCTCTGCAGAAATTTATCAGTATAATCACACTATTTCAACATTTTTTCTTATGCTCCAAGCCTTTAACTCCTAACTTAACCTTCATTTACAAATTTTAATTGTGAGCACTATATACCTGATAGGTAACTTATTAAGTGTTTCTTTAACAGTGTTCTTAATATGAATTGCTTAGGTAGGAACAAGCTGGAAGAATGTTTTGCTATGTCAAGATGCCCTAATAAACAATGACTAATGTGAAGCCATAGCTAATTTGGTGACTTGTGAATTCTCTTCTCTTTTACACAGAATGGCTTAATTAAATGCTCAAGAATTATTGCACTAAACCTTTGTCACTTCACTGCCTCATTCTCTCAGCCCTAAAACAAATATTGTATGCTCCTGAGTTATTTGTGATAAAAAATTTAATTCCTCAGTGGTAAACTGTATTTAAAATATTTTGAAACCAAATCAAGTGCAAGAAGGCATATCTTACAAAACTTCAAAGTTTTAAAGAAACAAGAAGCCAAAGTTCTTGTCATAGAGATCTTTCACTTGCTTGTTTAGAGTTACACCAAGATATTTTATATGATCGTGGCTATCTTAAAGTGTGTTGTTTCTCTGATTTCTTTCTCAGCTCATTTATCATTAGTGTAAAGGTGGGTTACTCATTTCTTTGAGTTAATTTTGAATTCAAACCATTTTGCCAAAGGTGTTTGTCAGCTGTAGGAGTTCTCTGCCAAAATTTTTGAGGGTTGCTTATGTATACTATCATACCATCCATGAAGAGTGACACCTTGACTGATGATTCTACAAGGCTTGTTTATTGGGTGTTGGAGTATTTAGTATTTATTGAAGTACATTAATGGTCTAATACCTCCAAATCTAGAAAAACTTTCAATTTATAGCATTCTTTAGCATCCAACCATATACAATCATACTTTCTGATTGATAGTATCCTTAGTGAAACTGGGAGTTGAGGAAAAATTCCATGCTGGTATTGATGATAATTTGACTTCATTGTGTAATCTTGTCAGAAAGAAGAGGAATAATTTATAAACAGCATCTGAGAAGTATGGTTGAAGTTTCTGCATCTTTTAAGAGATTAAATTAAGGTGAGTAAGAACAAGAGTTCTCTTCTTGCTTGGTAGTTTTCATAAAACCTAAGAGTCAAGGGAGGGAGGGGCCTTAGATGAAATTCCGTACAGTGGGGAGAGGCTCTACTTGTAGAGTCTACCTCCAGCAGAAAGACAGGGAATCAAGTGAGAGAATTGCCATCCCACATCAAAACTCTGACCCATTATGTTCTTCTCTGAAAGAAATGAAGGGATGGAAATGGATAGGAGCTTGAGGAAAGAAGGTTCAGTGACAGACTCAAAGTGGGATTCAGCTCAAGGGGAGGTCCCAAGGCTTGACACTATTACCGAGGCTATGGAGCACTCACAAAAAGGGGCCTACCATGACTGCCCCTAAAAGACGCAACAAGCAGGTGAAAGAGTCAGATGCAGATATTTGCACACAACTAATGGACAGAAGCTGCTGAACCCTCTGATTGAATTAGGGGAAACTGGAAGAAGCTGAGAAGGAGAATGACCCTGTAGGAAGACCAGCATTCTTAATTAACCTGGACTCCCAAGATCTCTCTAACACTGGACCACCAACCAGGCAGCATACAGCAGCTGATATGAGGCCCCTAACACATATACAGCAGAAGACTGCTGGATCTAGGTTCAATCAGAAAAGAGGCACCTAACCCTCAACATCCTCATTGAGATGGGGCAAGGAGAAGGTATGGGAGGGGCCACAGTCAGAGGGTGGACTATGAGCAGAACAAAATTTGGAGTATAAAAAAAAAAGATTAAATAAAATTTAAAAATCCCATAGGAGTCAGTGCTTAGATTGGAGGTATCCATGTCAGTTTGTGCTTGTCTCCTACAAGTCTTTTGTTCTAAAGCAATAAGGCTTCAACTTAGGGGATGTGATCAAAACCAACAGCAATAACCATATTACTTTTGGGCTCTCTTATACTCCTGTGAACATTTCAGAAGGATGTTTTTCATGCTTGGCATTACGTTTTTATTAGATTGCCTATGGCTTTTTATCAGAATCATTGTTACTCCAGCTTGTGACTATATTTACATATATTATATATATTTTTCACTAAAACACAAAATATTTCCCAATGGTTTGTTTAATCATGTTTGGTGATCTTTACCCTTCCTCACTCTTTCTGTCAGTGATTTTCTTCTCTCTTTCCTGTATACACAAATCTTGTCCCCTTTTCCCCAAGTTCTGTTTCATAGTATCTTTGTCATATTATCACCCACTACAGCTACTTTTCCAGAATACCACAGTCAATTTTTACTCTCCTGGTTTCTGTATTTACTCTAGGTTATTTTTTTTTAACATTTGAAAATGTAAAGATAGGATCCATAAGTAGAAATATTATATAATCTATCTATCTATATATTAGAAATATATATATAATAATATATATTATATATAGGCCTGTTCTGCAAGCCTGTGTGTTTTTATTGGAGAATTGATTCCACTGATGTTGAGAGATACTAATAACAGATGATTGTTAAATTCTGTCATTTTGATCTTGGTGGTGGTATGTGTGTGTGTGTGTGTGTGTGTGTGTGTGTGTGTTTCCCTTCTTTTGATTTTTCTGATGTAGGTGTTATTACTATCCTGTGGTCTTTTGTGGGGGCTGTAGTTAGCCACCTTGGGTTGGAGTTTTCCTTCTAGTATCTTATATAGCACTGGATTTGTAGATAGATATTGTTTAAATTTGGTTTTGTCATATAATATCTTGTTTTCTCCATCTATGGTGATTGAAGTTTTGCTGGGCATAGTAGTCTGGGCTGGAATCTGTGCTCTCATAGGGTCCCTAAGATATCTTCCTATGTCCTTTTGGCCTTGAGAGTCTCTATTGAGAAGTCAGGTGTAAGTCTGATAGGTCTGTCTTTCTATGTTACTTGCTTTTGTCCCCTGCAGCTTTATATATTCTTTCTTTGTTCTGTACAGTTAGAATTTTAACTAATATGTGGCAGGAGAAGTTTTTTTCCATTCCAATCTATTTGATGTTTTGCAAGGTATGATTTTTGTTGAAAATATTTTCTGGGTCTTTAATCTTGGAATCTTCTCCTCTTCTATTCCTATTATTTTTAGGTTTGATCTTTTCATAGTGTCCAAGATTTCTTGGATGTTTTGTGTCAGGTACTTTTTAGATTTCATATTTACTTTGACCAATGTTTTGATTTCATCTATCATACCTTCTACTGCCTGAGATTCTATCTTTTATCTCTCATTTTCTGTTGGTGATGCTTGTGTGTGTAGTTCTTATTCTTTTCCATAGGTTTTCCATCTCTGGTATTCCCTCAGTTGTATTTTCTTTATTGCTTCTATCTCCATTTTCAGATTTTGAACAATTTTATTTATTTCCTTCACCTATTTAATTGAATTATCTTGCATTTCTATAAGGGATTTATTCATTTCCTCTTTAAAGACCTCTATCAACTTTACATGACTTGGATTTAATGTCATCTTCTTGTTCTTCAGCAGTGTTAGGATATCTAGGACAGCTGCAGTAGGATAGCTGGACTCTTGGGGTCCCATATTGCCCTGGCTCTTGTTGATTGTGTTATATGCTGACTTTAAGCCATCTTGTTGTCCCTGGTTCCAGCTTGCCACCGAATGTTCCAGATGCTGTTAGGACTCCCAGATGCTCCTGGGGCTGGCAGAGTTATTATGCAGATAATGGAGTTTAAGGGACAGAGTACAGCTCACAGCTGCTGGTTGTGCCCCAGAGGGACACGGTGGGCAGAGGATTGGAGTGGAAAGGGTCTAACATGATTGTTACTGGGGCCAACAGGCCTCATTAGAATAATAGACATAATAATGACCAGGGGATAGATCTCAGGAAACAACACAACTCACTTCTGGTGACTGTGCCAGGAAGGACCAGCAGAGGCATTGGGTGGAGGATTCTAACTTAGCTGTTCCTGGGCTTCTCAGGAAGGCAGACAGAACAGTTAGTCAGGGAACAGAGCACAGCCCACAGACTCTGGCTCTGCTACAGAGACACACTGGATACTCCTAAGGCTGGGAAGCTTCCTTGGGAAGGCAGGCAGAGCAGTGTCCTCCTTAGTGAGCTTACGGGACAGAGCATACATACCAAACAATGCTGGCTGTGCTGCACTAGGTCTATTACTGAGATCTAAATCTTGTCAAAATACAGAATATACATGTCTGTGGTTTCCCAAATGGCAACTGATATGTCTGCAACACAACCCTTATAGTTAACCTTTGGGAAAATTACAGAAGAGGGTGTGAAAAAAATCTAAAACTAGGAACAGGATGTATCTGGGAAATAGTATCTCTTTATATGACAGGGAAATCTCAACTATGAATTCTCAACAATGTGCTTGCATGAACAAGACCAGCCAGCATAAGGGCAAAACCAGTTGAAATGGCAATGCAGACTGTGAAAATATCATTTGGTTCCACCCCTAGATGAAGAACTACAGGTGATAAATGCCTACTTAGAAAGAATCAGTATCTACTAAGAATGAGATACAAGCTGTCCAGTTCCAGTCATGGATAAAAAAAATATGAAGCTAGGCTAAATGAACTCAGTAGGATATATATGTGTGTGTGAGTGTGCATGTGCGCACACGCGCACAAGTAGAACTAGTAATCAAAGAGGAGATAATAAATTTGGCATAGGGACATGGGAGGGGAGGTCAGGGAGTGGGGAGAGCAGCAGTGATTTAAATGTAGTGCTTGTATATGAAATTCTTACAGAAAAAATACTTAACAGAAAAATAAAATTATTATTTTAAAATAATGTGTTATAACAATTTGAGGATATCTGAAATATCTGAGGTCTCAAAGAGAAAGAGTGAGAGAATTATTCTTGCCACACAAGGATTCCTCATTGTGCAAATAGTTTAAAAAATTTAGTAGAGTTTGTTTATGCATTTTCTATGTGTCTAAAGTATCACAATTTTCTTGAATACATGGTTCCATGTGCATTGGTATATAATTCACCAGGTAACTGACAATATTAAATTATCATTTGATCTAGTTTCTTCTTATCTGAGACACTTATTTTCTCCTATCAAATTCCAAGGTGTAGTTACAAAGTCCCCAAAGCTGGTAATGGAATGAGAATAAGTGAACATTTTCTTAATTAAAGAACATGCTTCTTCTGAAAGCACATCAAATATCATCACAAAGTTGTGGAGGTCAAGGCAGAGAAACAACTACATCTATTCATGGTTGCCCTTAAGGGCTCAGTGAAGTTCCCTTGCCATTTTCCTCACAGCTGGATAAAAGTGGAGTGATGAAAAGAGGTCTATGTTCCCTCTCTGCAGCCTTCTGGCTAAATAAAGCTAATGAAGTAGAAAAATGATATTGATAAAACTGGCCGCGTTTTGTAATACAGCCCATCAGCTGGAAACTGTTCAGTGTTTGTGTTTAATCGCTTCTGACCTCAATCATTTTTTCTTGGCTTCCAAATACTAAATGGGTGACTTGTTATTTAGCTTCAGTAACTTAAAAAATAATCCCACTCTCAGTTCTCCAACATTTCAATGCGATGTACAAAGGCAAAATCAACAATATTCATGAATTTTTCTTTTAGGAGATAAAAGGATTACATGGATTTTTCAAGACTGATGCTAGAATTAAGTGGTTTATGTGATAGATTTAGTATTACAAATACTTAACTACACCACTATAATAAAAATGATTTTTATAAAACTATACAAGTATATAACATTTAAAAGTAAATTTCAATTTTATGGAAATTATCGTTTCAATTAAAATTACTTGAGAAAGGAGATACCTTGTTTTCCAATGTATCTGCATAAAACTGACAGAATACCAACACTCATTTGGTTCACAGAAATAGTCATATAGTTTGCAAGAATATAGAAATTTACTACCTAATTATTAGTTTTACTAACTATTTATAAATTCATTTCTTTAAATACTTCTGCTTCTATTCCAAATTTTAATTCAAGTATTCGCATTATTTGCCAAGAAGAGAGGTATTTTTTAAGCCATATTCTCTAAATGATGGAATGGAATGTGAATGATAAATCTCCTTCACAAGATCTTTTACATACTGGCTCTTAACATGGGGATTGGTTCTATATCAATTCACAAAACACTAGAGAAATCTCACAAGTTCACTGAGGAACTTCAAGCAGGGATAAATCAGTTTCAGGGCTTTTCATTTCTATCAGTCTTGTGCTAACTAAATTTCTAAGACCTAGAAAGTTATGGAATTATTTCCAACCAAAGTATCAGATAGAATTATCTGATTATGCATAAAATACACGCAGAGAATTACACCGTGTTTTGTGTCATTTAGGTAAGTGTAACATTAAAAACCTACCATTTCTGTTGTGGTTTGAACATCGAATACTCTCATAAGGCTAATGATTTTGAACACCCAGTTGACAGCTCCTAACATATTTTGTAAGGTTGTAGTTTATTTGGGAGGTAGACTTTTCAGGGAAGAGTAAGTCACTGAGAGCAGAACTTGAGATTCTATGAAAAAGACACACTTCCCTTCTGAATGTCCAGACGGCAGACGTAATGCAACCACATAACCATGTTTCTCCTGCTATGTCTTTCTAATCATAAGGTATTGTGACCACTTTACAATATAAACCAGAAGAATCCCTTTTCTCTTTCAGTTGCTTTGTCAAGGTGTTTTGTCTCAGCAAGAAGAAAAGTCACTAAGCAGTTTCAAAGTACTCTAGAGGTAATAAGAACTACAGTTGAGCAGTTTCATTGAAACATACACAAAATTGCTAAGATTTGACTAATGCTTCTAAGTATCATCAGCACAAGTTTATGCTTGGACATCTAACTTACACAAAACTATTTTGTGCTAAATAATGAAATTTGAAAAACACCTAGATATATAAACTTCTTTTCACAATCTGTCGTTTGGCTTTTGAGAAGAGAAAATTTTCATTCAAATATTTTACTGGTATTCTTCAGCAATGTTTTTGGTTCCAACTCTCTTGTAGGATTACAAAAGGACATTCAGTTTTCTGATGAGTGTCATTGGTAACTGCTATCCCTAGTTATTAGAGAATTCCCTTAAAACTTTATTGCAACAAGTTACTGAACATAAATTCTGACATTATGATAACAATTAAGCAAAACTTGCATTTAAATAGTCATGAAAATACGAATATCTTCCTCTATAAGAGTTATTGACAGATCTGAAAGCAGCAGCCATAGGAATAGTAGAAAATAAATAATTTCCTGTATTGAAGAATCTTTTTTTGAAGAATTAAAGAAACAACATTTATTAAAAATTGTGATTTGTAATAAACAATTGTAAAGATTCCATTGAATATTAGTTATTTTACATTCGCAATTGTTTGGTACTATACTCCATCACATATTTTACTTTTAGCCCATGGAGCTGATAAGGTGGTAATATACAAAGTAGTTGTCTGTGTTAACATTGCCAAAATAAAATTGTGCTCCACAAGCTCATCCAAATGGATTTTTGTCAAAACATTTGTCACAATAAAATCATGAAGAGACCTTGAATCAAAAAGCCTAGGATATTCTTTAGTAATGAGTACAAATCTTAATGGCTTAAAATGATAACTTTTGTTGTACACCAAATCTGAAAGGAAGCATAACATATTATATTCTATTACAAGAGAATGTCACATTAGAGCACACTACCAAGCTTTATAAAGAAGGTATGGTTACAGAAACCTCCAATTTACTCCAAGAATACAAGCAGACAGAATCCAGCCTGCCATAACTTTATCAAAATTCGTTTTCTCAATTAATCTTGTATTTGTCTTATGGGATAACAATTTCACTTGCTATAAATGTTGAAGAATGTCTCCCAATGCCTATGAGAATGTACACGTAATCAAAAGTAACAGAAACTAAAAAGTACCCACAGTCAAATGCTCTATATAAATTCAGCACTTATCCCACATATTCACTAAATACTCTTTTATATAAATATACCTATGCTTAGATATCTATATGACGATAGGTCTCATAGGAGAGTGTTGATTAAAGGATGTATGTCTCCTTATGTCGAATCTTTTAAGGTAGCTATTTTTAATCGGTCAAATGGATCTGTAAGTTTTGTTCTGTTTTAAAGCTTTAAGTACCAGACATTAGTCTGTGATCATATTGATAAATAGGAACTTGAGTGATGGGTTAGCAGTTTATAGTATTGTTCCTGTTTCTGTGCTAGCAATCATCTCAAATTCCAGTTTCAGGGGATCACGCTCTTCTGACCTCTCCAGACACAAACAAGCAAATGATACCCACATATGCATAGAATTAGAACAGGTATACACGTAAAGTAAATGAATGAATCTTTAAAAAATGAGTAATATTCACTGAGCATTGATCTTTATCACCATGAAAATTTCACATTTTTTGTTTCACATAACAGTCATCAATTCAGTGTCATTATTTGCTCAAGTTCACAATGGTTGAATCAATGGATCTTTAAGCAGAACTAGGTTCTGTCTTAGTTTGTAGCTATATATTTTTGTGTATGTTTTAGAATTAATTATGAAGACTAATGAGATGACCATGAAAATCTGTTTACCTAGAAAACTACTCCTTTTTAAAATAAGCAAAAATATAAGGAAAAGAAATTATCAAATCACCTTCTCTCAAATTGCATTTCTCTCTAATGGAAATGAGATTTACAAAAAAAATTGAAGTTGGAGCAATGGAAATTTAAATGATTTATCATTAATATAAAAGTAGCTATTTTAGTAGTTGTCACTTCTTAGTAATATATTTTGCTGTGAATCACTATTTCTTGCCTGTTATAATAAAATGCTGCTTTACAAACACCTAAAGGAGGTACAAGTGGACTACAGGGCCCAGGCAGGAAGGAATTGCTGTGAAGCAGAAAATCAAATGAGAGTGTTAAGGACAAGGAAAGATAGCTCATGAAGAATTTCTGAAAATGTACAGGCTGGGTTAGCTGAGTGCTAGGAAATTTTACATTTAGGGCAATCATAAGACTTGAATTATATAGTTTAAAGCAATTTCAATTAAGTATAAATCTTATGGAAGAAAATGGCTACACCAAAAAAAGTCAAATATACTTTTGGTAAATTTACAGGTAAAACAAATGAGCAAACATATATTTGTACTGGGGCTACAGTTTTTTCTAAAATGTTGTTACAATTATCTGAACTTAATTATTGTACTTTGGTTTTATAGTATGATTCTTTTGTAAAACTAACAAACAAAAGATTCATGGTGAGTAGTCAATGGTGTTTATCTTTCCTAAATTTTCTCATAAAATACAGAATCAAATATATGAATAGCCACCAAGATTGTTTAATTTCATGTTTTCCAATTGTCTATTGATGATTAACTGTCATTTTCCTGGGACTGTTGTATCAGTGTCAATTCCTCCATTGGATAATTTACTGGTTTGTTGACATATTTTGGTTTTGGCATATACCAATTCTGAACTGTTATCTTCTTGAAACTTCACTTTTCATGAAATGTTCTGTTCACTTTCTTTACTCTTTTTTGCTTGTTTGTTTATTTTCATTTTATTCTGTTTGAATGCTTTTTAAATTTTTTTGATTTGCTGAAAATAAAAATTAAAAAAAAAAATGGGCTACGTTTGATTAAGTCTTGTAGCATTTTGGAATTTTGTGCATTGTAATGAAATGTGTTGAATCATGATTCAATTACATTCCTGTGTCTCCTGTATATCTTGATCTTCTTACTTTAGTGGATTTTATACATCCCATCTACAATTTTTACTGTGTCTTCCATGGATTGTTTCTTAGTATAGCACTCTTTTTTTCCTGTTTTGTGAACTGTGTTTAGTTTAGCTATCTTTTTATGTATCAGGTAGCTAAAAGTTTGAGCTAAGTCAATACAGAAAATGAAAGTGTGTGTGTGTGTGTGTGTGTGTGTGTGTGTGTTGTGTGTTAATTCTACTACTTAATTTGGGCGTATGCTTGCTTCAATGTTATTCTTAAAAGGGAAGTAAAATTTGCTACTAAGTATATATGACATTCTAACCGAGCACTGATACAATGGTAACAATATTTCAGTAGGTTATGTTTAACCAAGTCTCCATTTCTTCTCCAAAGTAACTTCTCTCTTAAGACTATTTTTCATGCTTTAGTTTGTTTTTCTTTGTCCAGTGTTTGTATGTCATTGGCAAGAGGATCAACTTCATAAACATTAACCAACCAACCCACATTGTTTCGCTCTTCTTTGTGTCTTTACTATCCTTCTTATTTCATAGCTATATGAATCTTTGCCTCATGCAGATATTTTTTTGATTCTTTTATTTCAGTATCCTTCTCATCATAATGAGTTACAAAATATGTGAAATTTGCAATTAGGTGTCTATTTAAACTTACAGTTATCCAAGGAATGACTTGAACTGTCAAATATGAAAAGATCTTCTCCACAGAGATAAACACAGCAATGTGTAGTCAGTTTTTCTACACTAAAGAAAAGACAGACAAGGTACTTTCAAAAAAAACAAATCTTATTCATTTATGGCTATGACATTAATATTTGACACCAAAACAACATATGTTGGAAAACAGTCATGAATCTGTGCCTCCCTCACATTATTAATAACAAACTTTTGCTTAATTGGAATTAATTTTAAAATAAATATCAATTTTAATTTTGACTTTGTGTTCTTTTTGTTGCTTTTCTCTTCTTTTCATTTAGGATGAATTAGTAAAAAAAGAAAATATTTTCTTCCTATTGTGAACTATGTCTTATTTTCCAACTGTCTGGTGGCACTTCTAGAAGAGACTTGTTATTTAATTCCAATCTGTTTTCTGAATTCATACAGTTTTTCAAATGAAATGTATTTATTTTTCTTAATGCAATTATATCTCTTGTGTTTTATAAACTACCTTACCTCAATTCTTTAAAGAAACAGACATTGATGTTAAAATCTACTGAGTCCTACAGTGACTCTCAATGTTACTTGTGCCATTAATCTGCTTGGCTGCTATGTTATATTGCTCTTTCTTTTTACTTCATTTATTTGTGCTTCATTTCTCCATATATGAGTCTAAATTTATGACTCAACTTTGAATGTTCTCAGTTTAATCTGGGCCTGCAATTTAGGTAACCATAATCCCTTCAGTAAAAGGGATTTTCATTAGAATGACTTATTCAAGGGTGAAAGTATTGTATATCCAGGGATTATAATTAAAATTGCTTAATTTTTTATTACTTTATCTATAGAGTTAGTTGTTGGATTTGCCACATAATCCTTAAATTCCTAGAATTTGTCATCAAAACAACTAAGAATATGTCCAACATGGACATTTTTAAAGTATTTGTTTTATGCATTCTATTGTCTTTTTCAATAAAGTACTTTAGTACTTTAATATTTATCATGGTTATGGAATTATTTTTATAATCTCCATTTATAAGTGAGTTGTTGATTAGTTGTTACAAGTTTTGCCAAAATCTCAAGTAGAAAGTGATATCAACTATAACTAAGACAAATACATAAATCTACATATTCCAACTCTGAATTATGAATAATTTGCTTTGCATTAAAATATGTAACTCCATTAATCTGTTTTTGAAACTAATCCTTTTGCTTTTTGACGTTTAAAAGATTGCCTTTACCTTTAGTTTCGCATACATAAAGGAGGTTGCCCTTTGGGATGCTGATATTTCTTTGCTTACTCTTAAGTTTTCCCCGTGTATGAAAACTAAGCACCATTCCAAGTAACCTTTTGAAAGTTCTTGAAAGTTTCCATGCATTATTTTATTCTGTGGCTAAGTAACTTACTGTTGTCTAATTGTCTCTGTTCTCCTTGCATTCCTGAGGCTTCCTGTAAAATGAACAGCTCATCAGATGGCACTGGACAGTGAATTGTGAGTAATATGATATGGACTTTTAGGTTAAGTCTCTAAATACATTCCAATCCTTCTTTCTCTCTGCATATAATCCAGTGCATCGTTTCACATACCAAGGAACTATCATCATTTTGCCACAATCTATCATTACCCACGTACCTGTTGCTACTGGATCTTTATCTTGAAATGGTGATAACAGCTACACTTGAAAACCACATATGAACTGTATATTTTAATAATTTGCTGCATAAAATATAATATATTTTGTAGTAAAATTGTCTGCCTATTCATTTGTGTGCCTATTCATTTGTGTACCAATTCATGCATTTATCCATCATCCATCCATCTATCCATCTATCCTTCCATATATTCATCTATCTGTTCTAAAAACAACTAGGCAAGGATTTCCATTAATAAAGGTACTGGAGACATTACATTTATTGATAAAAATTATGAGAAACTATTTTTAATATTTAATGTTTAAGTGGTTTACAGGTATATTTACTTTAATTTAATTGTGAAGTGTATTATGGATTTGTAAATGATCAGATAACCTTGAATGTCAGTGATTAACTTTAAGCTTATACATAAGACACACAGCTTGTCACTGAATTTGTCTAGTTTTTAAGTCATATTATTGATGTTACTTTGCTAAATGATGTCTCTAAAACTAGCCTGTTAAACACCATACAAGAAGCAAAAGCAGCAGTGTTAAGACTTCTGCTTCACGCTAACCGGACACATTATGCATTTGTTATGTCATACATTTGTGATTTTTAAAGCATTGTTATACTAACAAATTTTTGTTTTTATTAAAATAAGATGCGAGAAACTAGAAGGAAATAGTTAAACACAGATGGAATTGGGGATCTGAAATGGGAGGATCAAGTTAGGAAAGGAAAGGGAGACGGGTTGCTTGAGGGAATACAGGGATATACTGCTGAGGGATATTTGAAGGGTATATGGAAAACAATACAGTAGAAACTTCATAAAATATATACATATATGAGGGTGATCTAAACAAAATCACTCAATAATTGTAGAGAGAATTCCAAGTGGCCATTGCTTATCACCTAACAACATTTCCATTATGGGTATTGAGTTACAGCAAATTGAGTTGTTGGCTATAGGTATCAAGAAAATATACAAACAATCCAGGCTAGTGCCAAGACTATATGTTGTTCTCTACAGTATGACAGCAAGGCCACATTGCTGAAATCAACAACTGTATTGAACATGGAGATGCTAAGGTAGTGCTTACATAAAACCTTCTCCCCTCCATTCCTGCATCTTGGGTACAGGAAGTACTCAGGACACTATCAGTTAAAAAAAATTATAACACAAAGACAGTGAATTGTATTTGGCTGAATTGTTGGCAGAGCGGAGTCCTGTAGAGATCTCCAAACAACCCAGCCTGACACTAGGTGAGAGAGTTCCTCTCCACAAACTGACAGTAAGACCCCATTGCTGAGGAGAGCATCCAGTTTGTTGACCATGGAGAGGTTGAGTTGGTGCCAGCATGGAATCTTTACCTCTATATGCTACTCAAAAGATAAATAAATAAGTAAATAAATAAATAAATAAATACATAAATAAATAAAAATAGTGTAGGAGGTTTCTCTTCAGGCTACCAAAAGAGAAATCTGGACACTAACTCACTCCAAAACCTTTGACTGAAAGTCTGTCCTGCCTGTACTGAGGTAGCACAGAACTTGTGGGAGTGGCTAACCAGTATTTGATTCAAATCTAGGGCTACTTCAAGGGACAAAGCTTATGCCCAATATTGCATAGGGAGCCAGAAACAGGGGAATGGATAGCCCAGAGATCAAGGTTAGAACCAAATAGGACTGGTTGGGGGCAGGGGGCAGGGAAATCAATGAAGTGATTCCTAATGAGCTTCTGCTATACTCATAGACCAATGCCTTGTCCAGTGGCTGTCACAGAGGCTTATCTGGGCAACTGATGTGAGCAAATACAGAGACTCATGAAAACAGAATTTCAATTGGATGTCCCTCCCCTTGGCGCTCAGGAAATCCCTCAGAGAAGTGGTCAGAAACATGGTAGGAAGCAAGAGTGATGGAAGACACCAAAATTAATATGGTGCAATTGAATCAACTAAGCAGGCCTCATATGAGCTTCCAGAGACTGAAGCAGCAAGCATGACCCTGTAGGAGCCTTTGTCCAAGTCCTGTGTATATATATTGTGGCTGGTTTCTTTGGTGTTTTGGTGGGATTTCTAACTGTAGGAACAGGTGTGCCTGTGATTCTTTTGCCTGCTGTGGGGAGTCTTTTTCTCCTATAGGGTCACCTCATTCAGCCTCTGAATGAAGGATTTTGCCTTGCCTTATTGTATTTTGTTATCTGTAATTATTGTCTCTCTTAGAAATCTGCTGCTTCATAAAGGGAAGTGGAGGAGAGTTGGATCCAAGGGAAAGGAAAAGTGGGGTGAGCTGGGAGATTAGGAATGGAGAAACTGATCAGGATATATTCTTTAAGATAAGCATCTATTTTCAGTTTAAAAATATATGAATGAATGAAAACCTAGCCACTAGCAAAAAAGGTAATAATTAAACTGTCACTTATATCCCCTTGGAAGGAGAAAATGTGTTCTCCACTGGCATAATACTGGGTATATCAACCATTGCAAGAAGGTCTCATATTCAGGAATAGTTGACAAATATAAAATGGACATAATTTTTGTTGCATTTTATTTGGTTCTTGGTTTTTATTTGTTTGTTTATTTTATATTTTTTGCATTTTGGTACTTTTGAGTGTGAGTGTATGTATGTGTTTGTGTGCGATTTTATTTGATTAAGGATTGGTGGTTTTTGGTTTTATTGGAGATAGTCATTTTATTTTGTACTCTTAGTTTTGATGCCTTTTATGATTAATTATTTATTTTATTTATTTATATCCCAACTGTTTCCCCTTTCTGGGCCCCCCACATAGAATTCTTACCACCATCCCTTCTACCATTAGCCTCTAAGAGGGTGTCCCAGAGGCATCCTCCTTCCTTGTGGCATCAAGTCTCTACAGGATAAGGTGTATTCTTTCCCTCTGAGAGCAAATAAGGGAGTCCTCTGCTACATAGATACCAGGTGCCTTGGACCATGCTGTGTGTGCTCTTTGGTTGGTGATTTAGTCTCTAGGAGCTCCCAGGTTTCTAGCTTAGTTGACATGATTAGTTTTAATATTGGATTGCCATACTCTTCATTTCCTTGTCCTAACTCTTCCATAGGTGTCCCCAATCACAGTTTAATACTTGCGAGTATCAGTATCTGTCTCAGTCAGGTGCAGATAGAGCCTCTCAGAAGATAGCAATGCTAGACTCCTGACTGCAAGCACAAGATAGCATCAATAGTGTTAGGATTTGGTACCTGGCTATTGGATGGATCCCAATTTGGGCCAGTCACTGGTTGGCTAACCTTTCAGTCTTTGCTCCATTTTCATCCCTGCATTACTTTTATACAAGAACAATTTGGAGTCAAAAACTTTGAAGAAGTTTTGATGTCCCCATCGCTCCACTGTGGGCCCTATATAACTACTGGCAGTGGTCTCTTCAGGTTTCATCACACCTCTGCTGGGTATTTCAGATAAGGTTAAAAGGCCATTTTGATTTGCAGTTTTCTGATCACTAAGGATGTTGAATATTTCTTTAAGTGCTTCTTAGCCATTTGAGATCCTCTGTTGAGAATTCTCTGTATAGTTCTGTACTACATTTTTAAAATAGGTTTATTTGGTGTGTTTGTATTCTACCTCCTTGAGGTCTTTATATATATTGGATATTAGCCATGTGCCAAATATAGGGTTAGTACATATCTTTTTCCAAACTGTAGGATGCCATTTTGTCCTATTGATACTATTCTTTGCATATTAGAAGCTTTAGAGTTTGATGAGGTCCCATTCATCAATTGTTAATCTTAAAGCCTAAGCCCTTGGTGTTTAGTTCAGAAAATTATCTCCTATACCTGAGTTTTGTTGAAGGTGATAAATATGGATCTATTTGCTTTCTTCCACATGTAGACATGAAATTAGAGCAGCACCATTTGTTGAAGATGCTTTATTTCTTCCATTGTATGGTTTTTGTCTCCTTTGTCAAAAATCAAGGTTTCATAAGTTTGTCGGTTTATTTCTGGGTCATTGATTCAAATCCATTGACCAACCTGTATGTTTCTGTACTAATATTTCTCAGTTTGTATCACTATTGATCCATAGTACATCTTGAGGTCAGGGGTGGTGATTCTTCCAGAAGTTCATTTATAGTTTAGGATTGTTTTAGCTATCCTGAGATTATTATTTTTCCATTTGAAACTAATAATTGCTCTTTCAATATCAGTAAAAATTGAAATTGTTTTGCTTAGCATTGAAACTGTAGATTGCTTTTGGTAAGATGGCCATTTTCACTATATTAATTCTACCTATCCTTGAACATGGGAGATATTTCTAATTTCTGATATCTTCTTCAATTTATTTCTTCAGGAACTTGAAGTTCTTGCCATACAGACCTTTTCCTTGATTGATTAGAGTTATACCAAGATATTTTTATAGTATTTGAGGGTCTTATGAAAGGTGTTGTGTTCCTAATTTCATTCTCTGCCAGTTAATCATTTGAATAAAAAAGGCTACTGATTTGATTGAGTTAATTTATATCCAGCCCCTTTGCTTAAGTTTTTATCAACTGTAGAGTCTCTGGTAGACTTTTTGGACTGCTTATGTATACTATCATATCATCTGTGAATACTGCTACCATGTCTTCTTCCTTACTTATTCATATCCCCTTGATTTCCCTTTGTTGTCTTATTGCTCTATCTAGAACTTTAACTACTATATGGAATAGGCAGTGAGAGATTGGGCAGCCTTTTCTTGTCCTTGATCTTAGTGGGATTGCTTCAAGATTCTCTCCTCTTAATTTGATTTTTTGTTCTGTTTTTGTTGTTCAAATTTGGGTCAGGAAACAGGAGGAAAGTTTATGGAAGGACTTGGGGGATGAAAAGAATGTGTTCAAATTATATTTAAATTTAAAAATTGTTTTGAATAAAATGTATTTTTAAAAAAATGGAAATTTTTGAAGAGCAAAGGGATTTGAAATAATGTATATAATTTTAGGAAGATTCCAGAAAAAATTAATAATGTCATATTGATCATTTGTTGTTAAAACAAGAGAAATGTAGTAAATTTATCAATACAATCCCAGTTCCTGTCTCTACCATCACTATTATATAAGAAAATCCAAATATATTAGCTATAAATACAGTATAGAAACAAAATCAAAATAAAGCAAGATCCTAGGCCATGAAGGGATACAGATAGTAAATGAGTATGAGAGTACATTCTAGCACATAAAGCAGCAGGAGATGCATGCTGCTTCAGTCTGTCACTTTCCAGTCTCAGATGCTGCCAACACTGGCAAAATTTCCTTTGAAAACAAAGCACTTCCATGCCCCAGTCTACCATAAACCTCTGGACTATTTATAGTGGTCATTCAGAGACTGTATTTGATGACTTTTCCCTTTTTGTTTTCCCATCTCTGAAACTCTCCAGTCAACTTGCTGATATAAAAGTCTGTGTACTTTCTAATGTAATAAAAAGTGTAACACAAAGCCCACAAGCCAGTAAACATCATCCTTGTCTCTGATGCATGGCAGGAAATTGAAGTAAATAGATTTACAACTCTGCCATCACAGACGATGAGATTAAAGCCATTAGCAATCATAAACCCATTAGAACTCTGGGCACCAAAAACTGTTATGGAGATATTTCTTGACCACATTAAAATAAAACATATTGACAACAGCCTACTTTTATTATTTAATAAAAGGTTTTATATACTTTGCTGTGAGTATTCAATTCTTTTCTGTAATGGTTGTTATTAAACAGAAAAAAAAAAATATTCCAACAAGAAGACAGGGCATCAAATGAGGGAGGGGTTGCCACCCCACAGTCAAAAGGATTACCCATAATTGTTCCTGTCTGAAAGAACTGCAGGATTGGAAATGGAGAGGAGCCTGAGGAAAAGAAGGCCCAGCGACAGGCCCAAAGTAGGATCCAGCTCAAGGGAGATCCCAAGGTATGACAGTATTACTGAGGCTATGGAACATTGAGAAAAAAGAGACCTATCATGACTGTCCTCAAAAAGAGCCAACAAGCAGCTGAAAGAGTCAGATGCACATATTTACATGCAACCAATGGACAGAAACTGCTGAACCCTGTGGTTGAATTAGAGGAAAACTGGAAGAAGCTGAGAAGGAGGATGACCCTGTAGGAGGACTAGCATTCTTAATTAACCTGGACCCCGAGATCTCTCAGACACTGGACCACTAACCAGGCAGCATGCACCAGCTGATATGAGGCCCCCAACACATATACAGCAGAGGACTGCTGGGTCTGAGTTTAGTCAGAGAAGATGCACCTAACCCTCAAGAGACTGGAGGCCCCAGGGAGTTTACTCATCTGGTAGAGATGGGGCCGGATGGGGTGTGAACATCCTTGTAGAGAAAGGTGGGCAGGGAGAAGATAAGGGATGTGGAACAGTTGGAGGGTGGACCAGGAGGGGAATAAAATTTGGTGTTTAAAATAAATAAATAAAATTTTAAAATATTCAGAATGCTCTACAAAGTTAAACTATTTAAAGACACAACGAATATATATTACAGAGATGGCTTAGTGGATAAGAGACCTTGCTACTCTTATTGAGAACCAAAGTTCAGTTCCCAACAAACTTGAGGATAACAATGACCTATAACTCTGTTCCCAGAAGACTTTATGCCCTAATGTCCTCCAAAGGCACTGCACATACACACAGCATACACATACACAAGTAGAACACACATCACATAAATTTACCAAAATTATA
This sequence comes from Mastomys natalensis, assembly GCA_021653895.1. Taxonomy (NCBI): domain Eukaryota; kingdom Metazoa; phylum Chordata; class Mammalia; order Rodentia; family Muridae; genus Mastomys; species Mastomys natalensis. Next base: position 759,603 of record JAJTUV010000541.1, on the reverse strand, counting down.
TTAGAAAACAAGCAAGTATGTAACAGAGGGCACTGTTTCAGTGGCATTACAAAGGAGGCATCGTTGCGTCACTCCACTTCATGGATTGGAAAGCTGAACTGCCTCTGTTTTCTGTGGCAGCTTGCTTAGTCCTTCCTCATGGCATGTTGTTATCTTCCCAACCTATTCATAATTAAATGGGGGCAGCTAGAGCAATAACTGTCATTAAAAGTCAGCCTTAACACTATATCTATTTGTAGGTTAATTGTAGTAGGTTTTCCCTTAGGGTCTACTTTTTCATCCACCAGTTCTTGACCCTAGCAAAATTATAAGTTTCATCTCATTGGATGGGAATTTAATCCAATAGGAAAGTAGTTAGTTTATCTCATGATGTTCATGTCACTCTTGCACTATTTGGCTTGTCTTGCCAGAATAGTCTTTACTTTACCCCTAAAATTATATTTCATTAAAAATGATGATTATATTTTACTTCTGGGAACATATATATCATTTCCCAGCATTACAGAAAGTAGGCACAAGGGGTTTATCTTATAGGTTAGTTCTAGTTTAATTTCTCCATGTCTGTGGCTCAAACAGATGGAATCATCAGCAATAGCCTCTAACCATCAAGTTCTGGAGGACAATTATTAGCAATATTTGTGGGTCTATGGAATCTTAGTGCCCAACAATTTCTTTAAAAATAACCCATTCCTGAATGTATGCTTTTTTTGTGAGTCTCGGGTGTGTAATTGGACTATTATCACTCCATTGTAAAGAGAATTCCATTTTAACTATTTTTATCTCTGTCTGTCTGTCTGCCTGTGTATGTCTGTCTTCTATCTATCTATCTATCTATCTATCTATCATCTACTCTATCTATCTATCTATCTATCATCTATCTATCTAATTATGTGTATTCTACAGTAGTAGATAGGGTTTCATATAAACTTTTAGAAAAATTTTAGTGCTATTTATTTCTTCAAAAGATTCAGCTATATCACACTGTTGGCCATAGATTACAAGGTATCTGTATAATAATATAGAGACACCAGATTATCATTGTTCATTGCTATTCTTACAATAAACAAAAATGAAAATGACTGTCAATTGATGAATAGATATCAAAAATAATGTGGCATATCTACACAAAATAATAAAATTATTAAATTAACATTTAAATTGATGGAACACTAAACAATCATTCTTAGTGATATAATCTAGACCTATAAAAGACAATTGTCATATGTTGTCTCTCATTTATGGATATTAGCTTTGAATCTTTAGATATGTATGTCTCTTAACATATCGACAGAAGTTAAATAAAATTTAAAAAATCACATGGAAAGGGGAACTTTCAAGAAAGATGTAAGGACACAGTCATATAAAGACTTAGAGGATAATAATGGAATAGGAAGGAAGGATTAGATTGGTATGAGAAAATGGAATAACAGTGTAGAGACAGGAATACAAGGGGGACAAATAACACTATCTCATATTTAAAATTCAAATTTGATTCATGGTGTAGAAGACAGGATGCCTTAAATTACAAGAGCAACATTTAATATAGGGGAAGAGTACTTTGAATATATTGCAATAATAATTAATTGTTTAAAAAAATTGAAATTCAGTGTTTATCAACACAAGTAAAAATTACTATTAAAGCAGTACAAACTTGATCTGGAATATTTCTTTTGCTACCAATTAGTGTATATTGACAGGAAAATAGATTGAAAGGATCTTAGATTAAACTTAAAATGGCTATATCAACACTAACAGTTATTTAAAGTTAGATTTTTTTAAATTTAGTAGTGATTGGAGGAAACATATTACTTCATACAACTTAAAATGATTATTCATTTAAAAACTTGAGTTGCTTTATATTTTCAAGGGAAATGAAAAGAATAGTTAAATCTGCAACCTATAACTAACAGGGCTTTCTAGTGGGGCCCAATATCATTGTAATCGTTATGTAGTCTGAAGTGGGGAATATGGAAATATTTCTGTTATTACTGAGCAGCAAGTAGGCTACCCAGTCTTCTGGATCTAGTTCTGGCTTAACTCTCAGAAACTGTGTGCCTATCACTTGTTTGTGGAGGACAGAGTCCCTTGGTCCTATCATAGTTTTCAGCCAATCCATTATAAATGTGTGGAGCACACACAGGGTGTTAATTGGAGTTTGGCATCCCCCGGTGCATGACAAATTAATTCTCTACCAGTTAGAAATAAACAAAACCCCAAAGGGCTTTTAATAACCAGTATGGATTTGGTATTATTTAACCCCTTTTGAGCAATTTTCATTTACTTGCCATTTGTTTAAGATAAATCAGTTTTCTATAGATACTTGAATCTAGTCCAATTAAAAAGTATTTTAAAGTAAATTTCCACTTAACAAAACTATTGTTTGATGTGCTTTATCTGTTGTATGTTATGCTTTTTAAACTGAAGCTACTCCAAGGGTGTTTTATGGTGTATGATGAGAACTGAATGACATTATTTGTTAAGAAAATATCCAAAATGGAAGACAGATCTCTAGTACAAAATGTGAAAACAGGCTCTAGCATATGATATCAAGAAACTTTGGTTCACTCTGCTGTTGTTTGCAAATGGTTTAGTGTTGCAGTGAAGATTAGCTGCAAACCAACATATATTGTTAAATAAATAGCCTCCAAATATGGATCATAACTATTTGTGTGAGAAGTCATATATTCAGTGAACAGAATTAATTATATATTCTGGTTTTGATCAAATATTAAATCTTAAACCAAACCAAACAAAATCTTTGGCAAGACTGTTACTTCTAATCCAGTTGATGTGGCTGCCAGAATTCCCACAGTAAATACGTGTGAACACATGACTCTGCATGAGATTATTTCCAGGAGTATTTTATACCAAAGTAAAAGTCTCTCACTCATCACTCTCCTACCATCTCAGTTTTGTCCTTCCCAGTACTGTCTCCATCCACCATTCTGGTCCTGGAACACAGGATTGCTTTTGTATCTTCCACATTTACCAAAGGAGAAGCTCTTATTGCTAATATTTTAATTTTGGTTTCCCAGTTTTGTGAATGATTCAGTTATATATTTCTTTACAATTCTGTGCTATTTCCACCTAATCAGAGGCCTTTACTAGCCTCTTTTATAAAGGAAGCATCCTCTATCCAGGATTCTTATTATTTCAGGGATTTTCAGCCTGGGAACCATAGGCAACATGTGTCTCATGACAGCCATGAGTACAGCCAAACACATTTATAGAAGACAACTTAATATCATACTTTCACAATGTTGTACATCTAATCCTATAGATCTAATTTCTATTTCTAAACTTGTATGAGTACTCAAGTTACAAGGTATCAGCAAATGTCCCCCATTGTAACTGATAATAGAAACATAATATGAATTTAATTCACAATAAAGTTTGGCTGCTAGTTTATTATTTTCAAAATGTTGAGTTTCAGGACCACTATTTCTGTGTGGGATCCAGCCTTCTAGGAGTATGAGGGCAGAATGCAGGAAGGATAAAGCCACCTATTCGTGCCCAGTTTAGGATGTTTACACGTTAATTTATTTATAATTTGATTTTAAACATAAGCATGCACATTTAAAGACATTAAATGCTATAAGGCTGAAATATTGCTTTTGACAGACAGAGAATAATGACCATTACACTAAGTCTCATTGCACTTACTTTGATCAAATTAAGGAGAATAGGAACTGGTTAGGTCACTCTGAAAGGCTAGAGCCAGTGCTTCTTCTCCTAATCTTTTCTATTACATTCTGTGTCTTGATGTTGTTAGTGGTGTAAACCTGCTTTTAAACAAAGAACAACAACAAAATATCTATTAAAAACAATTTACTTTCTCTTTAAAAAGTAGAGTTCGGTGAATTTCCCCTGTCAATGGCATTTTCTGCCTCTAAGCTTTCTCTGAGCTATTTCCCTGATCTGTGAGGCAAGGGATTCTGCCTGCCAGCTTCCTGAGTAGATCTAGGGGAAAATTAACACATCCACCGCTGAGCTCAAGCCTCGCTGACATCTGGTTTACTCACTTCCACAGCATACTTGTGTTGCACCCTATTGCCTTCTTCTTATGCACTGTTTTATCCTGTGGCCCATTTCAAGAAAATGCATTTAAATTTTAGGTACTACTCGGTGGTACGAAGTGTGGCAAATAGGAAATAAAACACCCTTGAAAGCGCATTTCCACATAGATGCTGCTATGGTAATCACTGAATATCAAATCTCAGAACGTATGCTCGTTTTCATAGATGCTTATGAAACCACAGACATTGGAGAGAGAGCCAAAGAAACTGATCTCACTCATCAAGACATGTCTCTTTGCATGGATTGGAGCTTATTCCTGTTGTAGATGGAAAATAAGGAATTTTTTTATGTCTATTTGTTTAGTGTTTTTTTCTATAAGAGCCAAAAAATTAAAATCAGAGTTCAAGACTGGGTTTCATTTTCAATTATAATTTGGAAAATTATATATTCATGGCTTTGTTAGTAATATAATTGGCTCATAAAATAAAAATTGAAAAATGATGTATCCTGAAAGATGAGTCCTATTCAATCTAGGTATCATGAAGAAAATTATATTAAGTACACTTTTCATCTTAGATAAAGGTTATGTTAAGCAATTTGTGTTATAAACAAGACTCACACTAAGAAGTTCTATTAAAAATATATTTTAGTATAACTTTCCAATGGGAGATAAAATGAAGACATGTTCAGAACTAACAATGAATCAATGAATACCTTTGTTGTCACTTATAAATTTAAATTGTTCTCTAAGTTTAATACAAAGGAAATAATACATAAAAGTTATTTTTATTTTGCATTTCATTAATTGTGATTTGGTTTTTCAGAGAGAGAGACAGAGAGAAAGAGAGAAAGAGAGAGAGAGACAGAGATAGAGACAGAGACACACAGAGAGAGTGTGTGCTTGTTGTTTTACATGTATATTTTCCTGTGGGTATAGAAGTATGAGCAGCTGAGGAGCCAGATGTGGTTAAGCTAAAGTTCTCCACCTTAATTTTCCAGAAACTCATGCTCATTGAAACCAGAGCTCACCATCTGCAGTAGACTGGCTGACTAGCACTCCCCAGTATCCTTTTGTTATCACCACCCAGTATCAAGATTACAGGAACATGCTGTCATCCCTGGCTTTTTACACAGGTGCTGTGGATCAAACCCAAGCCATCAGGTTAAGCCCTAATCTCCTTAGCCCCAGGAGTTGGTCCTGTATTAATCATTACCAATACATTGGATAACATTCTATTTTTAAAACAATGATAATTTCCATCATCCTGCATAATTAAAATATACTGGAATATCAACTAAATGCCATGATGCTTTTGGGGGGATGTATATGATTTAAATGACCAATAATTACTGTACCATATGACTGGTGAGGTAAACATTAAAAAAATATATATATTAAGAAATAAAATAAGCAATAGGGCTTAAATGTTGACCCTGTGGTTAAGAACAGTTGAAATTTTTGCAGAAGACTCAGATGAAATTCATAGTACTAACATGGTTACTTACAATCATTCTTAACTCTAGTTCCAGAGAACCCAGTGCCTTCTTTTGGTTTCTTCACTCAATAGCCATTCATGTAGTGCATTTACATACACACAGATAAAATATTAACACAAATAAATACAGCATATTAATCTTTTCTCTTTTTCTTTTAAATCAAGAAATACCCATTTATGTCCAAAAGCCAAACTGAAGAGTAATCACAATACTCTATGTTGTTTTGAAGAACTCTGGGCCTCCTATATTGGTTAAAATATTTATATAATTGAAATAAGAAAGGCAGGTGCCACAAGTCAAATATTTTGAAGATAGTCTTGATGACTAAGTCCTAGTCTTTTAAGTGATATAGCATTCTATCTTTCTGAAATATCTGTAGCAAATTACTAAGTTATTTCCGGTGTTCATTACTATTGTATAATCCATTGGACTATGTATACCATTGCTATTATTTACCACAAAATGTGTATTCTTCCAATTTAAAGACTATTTTAGTTGTAGGAATATCAATAAAATCATGAATGAATGAAAAATCACATTACTGTGTGTGTTCTGATGTTTATATATATATATACATATATACATATATACATATATACATATATATATATATATATATATGAAAGTTCATGTTATTAAATAGAATTTTTCATTATATTTTAATTCTATGAGTCCATTAGCACATAAAAGTGTATATGCAATATAAAGTTTAGGTCTCCAAAGCTCAGCAGAAAAACATGTAGCTCAAGTGATGTCAATTATGATCAGATTTTTTGAATACTGAATCAGTTGGGACAAAAGTAAAAGCCCAGGAATTCTTGTTTGCTTCATCTTCTCTCTTCTCCTTACTATTGCCCTGCTTTAACCCTCATGATTTTCATTTCAGGTTCCCAACTGACACTGTCTGTGATTTAGGTTAATATAAAGATCATAGTTCTCAACAAATGGAATGGGTAGAGAGATCTTGGTACTGTGGAGGTTCTAAAAACTACTTTAGACTATAAATGCATAATTGTTATGCACTTAGTTTTCTAGAACCTACAAATACTATTAAGCTAGCATTTCACCTGGATTTCTGACGGTGATTATAAGGAACCTCTTACTACAATGGCTTGGGAATTGCTTATACCAATCAAGGAACTGAGAATTGAATTAATTACAAAATAGTGTTTATGTTTCACATTAAAATGACAGAGTAAATAGTTCATAGATTAGTTGTACAACAAAATTTGTGAGAATTAAGAATCCTTTAACATTTGTGGAAATTATGCTAGGGGTACAAATGAAATTTAAACTACATAAGGCTGTCTCTTCTGTGTTCAGAATAAGTTAAAACTGGTCTAAACATTATCCCAGTAAACATGTCCACCTTTAGCCATTCTTTTGGTGGTATCTAACAAAAGTCTCCAGACTGGTAATTTATGAACAGAAATTTGTTAATTTCCAGTATTAGAGACCTAAGAACCAAGCAACCAGCAGGAATTTTATTTGATAAAAGGTTCCCTTCCTTTAAGATCGTGCCTTTTTGTGCTGAATTATCTTCATGAGTGAAACCGTGTTCTCACATGCCAGATGGGGAAAGAGATAATTAAAAAATGGCCAAGTTTGACTTTTAATAATAATGCTAATTCTACCCATGGACAAGAAATCTTTCCTCCCCCAATCGCCTGTTAATAATGGGACAATAATAATGGAATTTCAACTAAAGTTTTGATTCCTGGTAGGACTCAAATTTGACTGGTCCAATAGTGGAGCAGTGTATGTCCCCAAATATTATTGAAAACTCTAGTGAATTAATAGTAATGTAGTCTCACAAACATATGAAACACTCAAACTTAACAAAATTGAGTTGAAGAAGAAAGGAAAACCCTAACAAATTTACCGTAGTTTCTGTTTTCAATTCTGAGGAAATGACAATTCACAAAAATTTCAATAAACTTCATGGAAAATGGGATGATATTTAGTAACCAGAGTAACTAAAATGTATTATAATATATAAATTTCAATTTAACATTATACAATATACGGATATACTGGATACAGATCTGGATACGAAAATACAATATCTAAAAGGCTGAAAATATTAATATAGAAGATAAGCTTCAAAAATTGGTACTAGAAAAAATTCTGGAAAGTTCTCTAGTAATGAAAAAGCCAAATGTGAGAAATAGATAACATATTTAAACATTCACCCAATAAAAAAATCCTAGGTTATGTGTAATGCAAATTTATGCATTAAACACAGAAGCAAATACATGCATTGAAACATGGCAGACGAGGAGATCAACAATAGACTAAGCATAGTATAGAAGGGCCTAAATCTCATCAGGCTCAGCTCAGACAAAGTGACGTATATGAAGATGAGAATCATCCGAGAGCTTCTAGACAGAATACGTGCTTATGTTCAATATTTAAATATGAACTTCAAAGATGTAGCAGAAACTGTAACAGTAGTAAAGCTTGGCAAAGCAACATACAAACAGATGTATAACTCAAGGAAAAGACATTCAACGAGATGTATAAGTTAATATATGGAATACTCTCTTTCTCTTCTTCCAGGGAGATGCTGTTCTTCTACTTACCTCTCCTCCCAGGACAGTTGTTTAAGACAGGGTGGATCCTGTGTACGTTGTCCCTTGAGATGTGCAGGACACTAACAGAGAGAAGCACAGGCACTCATTCTGAAAGTCACAGATAACCCTAGGATACCTCTGTCTTCAATGAAGTTCATTTGTAAGTAATTCACAGACATTCCAGCTAAATGGCCTATTACTTTGTCTTCTGCCCTCCTGTAACTGCCCTGATGTTTTTAGTTGGCTTGCACTGTTGTTCTTGCAGTTATTTTCAGGTTGCTTATCTTTAAATTAAAATTGATATTTTGTTTTTTTTTAAAAAAAAAAAAGGAACAAAAAACAAGTACTTGAAAAATAGTAGGGGACTTCATCACTATTTACTTTAATAATGGTTCGATTCTTCTGGCAAAAAAAAAACAGACCATATTACCCTGATAGGAATATCAGGGTAGGGAGTTTGTAGAGGGGAAACTGGGAAGAGGAACAACATGTGGAAACTAAATAAATAAAACCAAATAAATAATAATAATATAAAATTAAATTAAATAAACAAAACCAATTTAAAAAGAAAAATGAAAAAGGAAGGTAGTTGGAGTATGAAAGTTAAAAAATAGAAAGTAACTCAGTATGCATGAGTTTTAACTCTCAAAAAATTGTAGAATTGATTATGATAAATGACTTTTCAATCTAAAGGTGTATAGATACCTATTGAATCCTGAAGTTTAAATAGATTTATATAGAAAAGCTATATATCAATAAAAAAGTTTATAATTCATTTATATCATTGACTTTTGTAAAATGCCATATATATACATATATATGTGTATATATATAATGCACTAAACATATTTATGTATGTGAGAAAAGTAAATAAATTTATATATTTATGTGTGGCAGACGGGAAAGTGCAGAGCACCTCCATGTTTAACTGGTATTTGGAATCTGAGTGAACAAACATCCCATTTTCTTAAGAACATTCTTATTACTCTAATTTACCATATAGTTAGTAAATTTAAAATAAAGAAGGTGTGTTCTCTTTTGCAAACATTTCCTTATGTTTATCTATGAAAAACTTAACTACCAAGTTCATCAAAACAAGTCTGACAAAGCCATGAGAAAGAACAATAAAACATAAATGAAATCCTAGGATCCTTTCTTTTAGAATTTCTTTAAGGAGATTCTCACTTTGAATAAAACATTGCCATACTGGCTTTCTTGTTTTTAAACCAATGGTTCTAAACTGAAAATTGTCCTAAATCATTGTCCTGATCATTTGACTTTCACCCAATCGAGTTCCCAACTCAACCATATGTATTCTGATATTTATTTGCGAATTTTGCACTGTGCACATGCTATTTATCACATGGCAAGAAATGTTTAACATTAGAATGGCATATTCTTACATGGACTTGAAAATAAAATTTGACAGATGTGTTCACTGAGATATTACAGAGTATGTATTCATATATATATATATACATATATATGTAACTGAGTTTATCTACAGTATTAATATTTGAGAGTGATATGCTTGCCACAGAAATGTTATAAGCCCATTTTCTTTTTCATGTTTAGCAATAGAATTAATTATTGTTTTACAACACAATTATGAGCTGTATTTTGAAGACATTTTAGGTATAAAGTATATGATAATGGAATCTAATATTTCAATATCTATTGCACTCTGTTGCAATATTATATTATAGCAACAAAATTATCTAATCTTTATATCATGGAATGAATTCAAATCTGATTCAGCATAGTAATTATTCACCAGAATGATCTCTAAGATTTGCTTCATGTCTTTTTGGTTTTTGAATATTCCTTTAAGCAAGAAAGGTTAATTCAAGAAAAAGATAGTGAAAAAAGTAAACTTCAACTTCATTTTCTGCTCTTTCAAGAAAAATTGAGTTAAAATATTTCTTCTGTAATATATATATATATATATATATATATATATATATGTTATATATATATGTAATATATGTTATAACTTACAGAAATATATTACAGAATATATATATATTCTGTAATGTTAAAGAATGGCTATAAAAAACCTCCAATATTGTTCACAATGTTCCAGCGTTCCAGCTCAGCTCCACTGGGGAAAAAATACTTTATTTTGTAATGTGTGTAACTCTCTGGAGAATGTCAGTATACTCTAGCTGTACTGAGTTTTGTCAATTCATTTCCTATCAAGGAGCAACGATAGACGGATTTTTCTGCAAGAGAGGGACCTTAATGGGACAACAAAGACATGGGTTAAATTAAAATAATGAGGCAGGGGATATCGCTCAGCTGATGTAGGTTAGACTCACAACAAAAAAATATAAAAATAATAGGAAGAAACACAAATAAATGATTTCAGGAAGCAGTATATTGTAATTTTTAACACTACCTCAAATTTACAGAAGTTGGAAGTTGGGAAAGCTCACCATTCTTGATATAAAAAATTTGTCTTAGTGTTAAAGAAAATCAAACTAAAGTAGACATAAAGATCAGAATAGTGTCTAGTTTAAATAACAATAAAAATTATGTTAAGGAAATAACAATAGTGACGGCCATTAAAGCATCTCACAAATAGGTTTTAAGGATTTTCTGAGTTTTAATTATGAGCGTATGTGTGTGCGTATGAAAATATGCACATGTATCAGTTCAGGTGACTAGAAAATGGTGTCAGATTCCTGAGCTAAAGCTGCAGATGTTTGCATGGTGTCTGGTGCAGGTGCTGGGAAGTGAACTCGAGTCCTCTGCAAAAGCAGTGTTTAGTCTGAATCACTGAACCCACTCTCTAGCCCTTGAATATCACAAATATTTAAATTATGCTATTAAAATTATGATTAAAACACTGGCATATATTATTCTAAAAGGAACTGAATTTAAGAAAGGTATTTTAAAATATTTGTTGGAAACAACAGATAGAATTACAAGGAACAACACAAAGTGTCAGAATAGATTCAAAAAGTAAAATATATTAACAAATATTTTAAAGCACTAAACAGGAACATATGAACATATTGTTGATAAAAGTTAAAAATTTCTTATTCTTAGTTGTTAATTAAAAAAATAAGACTTTTTAGCAATACGTGAACCAATGATCAAGATATTTAGAGTAATTATGCAGGAATATTGAATTCAAGAACTTTAACTGATATGAAGTGCAGTTCTATATGAAAAGACAAAAATTTTAAAATATTTAAATTTTATATAAATATATTAAATACTTTAAAAACCAAAGTAAATTTTAAATATGAAAAAAGTAATGATATAAAAGGGCTAAAGAGAAATGATGAGCATTAATGAGTTCTGATGTAATAATTCTATATGATCCTAAACAATATAGGCATCATTAAAATTTGTGGGAAAGGAAAATTCCTTTAAAAATATTCAATTTTGTAACTAAGTTTACAATAGGAGTATTATACAAAATGGTTTAAGAATTAAATCCTCTGGTAGGATGGCTATTTTTACTATGTTAATTCTGCCAATACATGAGCATGGGCGATCTCTCCATTTTCTGAGATCTTCTTTGATTACTTTCTTGAGAGACATGCAGTTATTGTACATATCTTTCATTTATTTGATGAGAATTACCCAATATTTTATATTATTTGTGACTATTTGAAGGAAGTTACTTCCCTAATTTCATTATCAGCCTGTTTATCATTTGTATAAAGGAAGGCTACTGATTTATTTGAGTTAATTTTATATCCAGCCACTTTCCTGAAGTTGTTTTATCAGTTGTAGAAGTTTTCTTGTAGAATTTTTTGGGTGTCTAAGCCCCAATCCTCCTTGGTAAGGAGAAGAAAGTAATCACAGGAGGTGGGGGATGGGAGGAACTTGGTGTAGGAAAGGGACAGGGAGGGGAGAGTGGAACATGATCAGGAATTGGGTGGGATGGAACAAACTGAAGCCCTTAGGGCCACAGTAAAGAATGAGAACATGGTAACCTCAGTAGGTGGGAGGTAGGGAACTTTCCAGAATGTAACCAAAGACCTGGGAGATGGGAGACTCTCAGGCCTCAAAGGAAGGTACCTTAGATGAAATGCCCTACAGGAGAGAGAGGGATCTTGTAGAGCCCATCTCCAGCAGAAAGACAGGCATCAAGTGAAAGATGGGTTGCCATCTCACAGTAAAAACTCTAACCCATAATTGTTCCTGTCTGAAAGAACTGCAGGGATAAAAATGGAAAAGAGCCTGAGGAAAAGGAAGTCCAGCAATAGGCCAAAATTGAGATGCAGCTCAAGGGGATGCCCCAAATGGTGTGCTCACAAAAAGGGACATATCATGACTGTCCTCTGGAAGAACCAACAAGCAACTGAAAGAGTCAGATGCAGATATTTACACCCAAACAATGGAGAGAAGCTGGTGATACCTGTGGTTGAATTAGGGAAGAGCTGAAAAAAGCTGACGAGGAGGACAACCCTATAGGAAGACCAACAGTCTCAATTAAATTGGGCCCCTGAGATTCTCAGACATTGAGCCACCAACTAGGCAGCATACACCAGCTAATATGAGGCCCCTGACACATATACAGCAGAGGACTTCGTGGTCTGGGTTCAATCAGAGAAGATGCACCTAATCCTCAAGATACTGGAGGCCTCAGTGAGTGGGAAGGTCTCGTGGGTTTGGGGTGGTGGAGTGAGGACCTCCTCCTGGAATCAGGGTGGGGAGAGATATGGGATGCGGAACAGTCAGAGGGTGGATCAGGATGGGGATAAAATCTGGACTATAAAAAAAAAGATTAGATAAAATTTTAAAAATATTAGCCACAAATAATAAAAAAATATCTTGGGGTAACTCTCACCAAACAAATGAAATATCTGTAAGACAATAACTTCAAGTCTCTGACCATGGCTTCAGCTGTATATGTAGGGAGAATGGCCTTGTCTGGCATAGGTGAGAGAGGAGGTCCTTGGTCACGTGAAGGCTGGATGACCCATTGTGGGGTAATTCGCAGGCGGGAAGATGGGAGTGGGTGGTTGGGTGGGACACACCCTTTCTGAAGAAGGAGGAGGGAGAACAGGATAGGAGGTTTCTGGAGGAGGGAAATGGGAAAAGGGGATAACATCTGAAATGTAAATAAATAAAATATCCAATTTAAAAAAAGAAAAAAAGAAGTAATAGAAGAAGGTCTCAGAATACCTGTTATGTGTATAAAGTTGTGGAGTATGAACCTTAGTCATTTACAAGCAAAAAGTAATATTATAAAAATTAAAAATAAAGAAGACTGTGATCCTGCCTCCTTTTTCGCTCGCCCTCTTCTCTCTCTCCCAGGTCCCTCCATCCCTCTGTGGGAAGAGATCAGGGGAGAAGTAAAGAGAGTTAGGAATTTGAATGGAGGTATGTAGTTATGGGGAATAGAGAATTGGGGGTAGCCACTAGAGAGTCCCAGATGCCAGAAAGGAAGAGGCTCCCAGGAAATAAGGGGGATGATATTAGCTAAAATACCCAACAAAGGAGAGAGAGAAGATGTAGAGACCATATCCAGAGTTAGGCACTGGTGCCTGGTTGAAGAATAAGGCTATCCACCCAAGTCAAAAAATATTAACCCATAATTGCTCCTGTCTAAAAGAAATGCAGGGACAAAGAGTGGAGCAGAGACTAAATAAAAGGCCATCCAGAGACTGCCCCATCTAGGGATCCATTCCATCTACAGACACCAAACCCAGACCGTATTGCTGATGCAAAGAAGCAGTTGCTGGCAGGAGCCTGGTATAGCTGTCCCCTGAGAGGCTCTTCCAGAGCATGACCAATACAGATGCAGATGCTCACAGCAACCACTGGACTGAGCGTGGTGACCCCAATATAGGAGTGAGGGGAAGGACTGAAGGAGCTGAAGGGTTTTGAATCCCTTATGAAGAACAACAATATCAACCAACCAGAACCCCCAGGGCTTCCAGGGACTAAAACACCAACCAAAGAGTAAATGTGGACAGCTGCATATGTAGCAGAGGATTGTCTTATCTGATATCAATAAGAGGGAAAGCCCTTGGTTCTGTGGAGGCTCGATGCCCCAACATAGTGGAATGCAGGGCAGTGAGGCAGGAATGGGTGGGTGGGTAGGGCAGCACCCTCATAGAAGCATGGTGAGTGTGGATAGGATAGGGAGTTTGTGGAGTGGAAACCGGGAAGGGGGATAACATTTGAAGTGTAAATAAATAAAATAACCAATAAAAAAAGAAAAGAAGACTGTGTGAGTCCTTTTAAAATAGTTTACTAAAAATTTAGTATACACACACACATCATATACATAATATATATATTAAAGTTATAATAGTCATTGTCAATCTCTTCTGATAATTTATACATAACCACCAGAAGCTGGGAAAACAAGAAAAATTGGATGACAGCAGAAAATGGTATTCTAAGTAAAGAAAGTATACAAAGTATATAATATGGAGCCTATCTTTTCAGCCTTTAACTACTATTGAGCACCACAAATCTGTGTGGAATTGTGTATATTTAGGTGTAATATGGAATTTAAATAAAAAACAAATAAGATTGTTTGTGAACTAGAAATATTATCACATTAATATAATACACTTTAACTATAAAAATATATACATGTGTATACATATGCTGATGAAGCCCTAGCTCCTCCAATGAAAATATTTCACTGTAGAAATAATCTACTTCTGTTTTGAGTAAGAGTTCTGATATATAATTCCCTATTAGAAGAGTCTAATTATTGGGAAAAAATAGTTAAATTTGAAACTTCTTTACATATAATTATTATAAATGTCTAAGGTTCTGGAAGACTCTAGAGACTCTATATCTACAGATCATTTTATTTAATATAAAACATTAGGACATGCACATTTCGTCATGGTATTGATTTAAACACAAAATAAACAAAGAAGGAATTATGAATAAATAATCAACATTTTTATTATTTCATTAGTTGGCAGATCGGTGACAATGAAGTCTGATAAATTTTCCTGAATCTCAAACTATAAGAGAAAATTCTTAAGGAATGTCTAAATATTTTGAGATAACGTCATGGTTCACATACTTTCATGTTCTATGAATAATAATTGACTTTCATTCTGTTTACAAAACATTGGTTATAGAACTAAGCTGAGAAGGTCAGTGTTTCTGTTTATTCTGAATTTGCATTATACATCAAAGAAGTTGTTTTGTGGTTTTGGCAATAAAACTTTGATATTTTGTAAGATGGCATTTATTTTAATTCTCTAATGAGACATAGCAAAACATTTCAGGATGATGTTAGTGATCCATGAGATTATACAAAATGATTGTACTTAATGATTTTTTAAGAAGATTTATTTTATTTATTTAAATGTGTCTGTGTCAACAAAAACTTATTGTATACTTACTATGCTATTAATGTAATAGTAAATATTTAAATGTACATATTATACATTACAAATCTTAGATTTAAACCTTAACTGTTCCTTTAAATGGATTACTGTTACAGTATTACCATTTTACTTTAGTGAAAAGGAGGTCAACCACTGTGAACATCTCAGCTAATTAAAGCATAAGTATACTTCATAAGTATTAAAATTATATGAAAGTAAGAAAAACCTAGTTTATTTTTGATCACATAAAAAATCCTTATTACTATAAAAACTCACTTTATGGCTTATCACAGTGTGTACAGAACTGATGTTGGTTCAAAGACATATAAATGCTATTCATTTGTTTACAATGGCACCTGTATCCATTCACTTTGTATGAATAAAAGTCCTTTGAAATTCAAACACTTAACCATTCTCCTTTTTCCACAATGTTACAGGAAAGATTTCTCTTCAAGGATTCTTTAGAAGTTACTGTATAACTACCAAAAGATAAATATTCAACCTGATGGTTCAGAAGTGTTTCTTTATTGATACTGAATTATTGGCAAACATGACATATTTTCCACATCTGTGGGAAAACATAATAATGCTTGCAGAAAAGCTCCTAATATATCATTTCATACCACAATCTATCTTAATATAGCATCATCAGAGTTACAAACATTTAAGTTTTAACTGTCAGACACTATTTCCCTAAAACAAATCCTCTTGCATTTTCTACACTGAGAAGAGAAGATTACAATGAAATCTCTTGTGCCAAGTGTTTTTCAGTTCCAATAAGCAAAAGTCAATCATGCCCATATCGTCTTGGTGGTTCGTCATCCTGAACATAAGGAAACATGGCAAAGTAATTGTTCAAACTGGTACTATTTCTGCTGTACCTCTAACTATGAAAAAGTATCACACACTAGTGTAGAATTCATTTCTATATAGAGGTATTTATATAGTTGTTTTTCTACAAATCTATCCTAAGTCCTAGCTTTCATTTTCAAGTATAACTAACTTATGAAATCTGTATGCTAAACCCAATGCCCAAAAACTATAATAAAAATTGAATTCCAGAGAACTATTACACAGACATGAGACAGGTGTTTATCCCCAAACATCATGTGACAAGAAGATAAAAATAGGAACTCAAAAGACAACTCATCATTTAAGAACAATATCACTATTTGCAGATGATAGTATACTTAAGTGACCCAAAAAACTCCTCTAGAGAACTCCTAAACCAGATAAACAACTTCAGCAAAGTATCTGGAAATAAAATTAACTCAAACAAATCAATAGCATTCTCTACCCAAAGGATAAACAGGCTGAGAAAGAAATTAGGGAAATGACACCTTCACTATAGTCACAAATAATATAAAATACCTTGTGTGAATCTAACCAAGCAAGTGAAAGATCTGTATGACAAGAACTTCAAGTCTCTGAAGAAAGAAATCGAAGAAGATCTCAGAAGATGGAAAGATCTCCCATGCTCTGGATTGGCAGGATTAATATAGTAAAAATGGCCATCTTGCCAAAAGCAATCTACAGATTCAATGCAATCCCCATCAAAATTGCAAATCAATTCTTCAGAGAGTTAGAAAAAGCAATCTGCAAATTCATTTGGAATGAAAAAAAACCCAGGACAGCCAGAACTATTCTCAACAATAAAAGAACTTCTGGGGGAAACACCATCTCTGACCTCAAGCTGTAATACAGAGCAATAGTGATAAAAATTGCATGGTATTGGTACAGAGACAGCAGGAAGATCAATGGAATAGAACTGAAGATCCAGAAATGAACCCACACACCTATATCACTTGATCTTTGACAAAGGAGCTAAAACAGTCCAGTGGAAAAAGGACAGCATTTTCAACAATTGGTGCTGGTTCAACTGGAGTTCAGCATGTAGAAGAATGCAAATTGATCCATTCTTATCTCCTTGTTCAAAGCTCAAGTCCAAGTGGATAAAGGACCTTCACATAAAACCAGATACACAGAAACTAAGGAAGAGAAGGTGGGGAAGACCCTCAAACACATGGGCACAGGGGAAAGTTCCTGAACAGAACACCAATGGCTTATCCTCTAAGATCAAGAATTGACAAATGGAACATCATAAAATTACAAACTTCTGTAAGACACTGTGAGTAGAATAAAATGACAAGCAACAGATTGGAAAAAGATTTTTACCAATCCTACATCTGATAGAGGGCTAATATCCAATATATACAAAAAACTCAAAAAGTTAGGCACCAGACAACCAAATAACCCTATGAAAAAATGGCTTACAGTGCTAAACAAAGAATTCTCAACTGAGGAATACCAAATGGTTGAGAAGCACCTAAAGAAATGTTCAACATTCTTAGTTATCAGGGAAATGCAAATCAAAACAATCCTGAGATTCCACCTCACATCAGTCAGAATGGCTAAGATCAAAAACTCAGGTGACATCAGATGCTAGTGAGGATGTGGAGAAAGAGGAACACTCCTCCATTGTTGGTGGGATTGCAAGCTGGTACAACCACTCTGGAAATCAGTCTGGTGGTTCCTCAGAAAATTTTACATACTACCTGAGGACCCAGTTATAACACTCCTGGCATATAACCAAAAGATTCTTCAAAATATAACAAGGACACATGTTCCACTATGTTCATAGCACCCTTATTTATAATCGCCAGAAGCTGGAAAGAACCCAGATATCCTTCAACAGAAGAATGGATACAGAAAATGTGGTACATTTAAAAATGAAGTACTATTCAGCTATTAAAAACAATGACTTTATGAAATTCTTTGGCACACATGGTATGCAGTCACAGTAAGTGGATATTATCCCCAAAACTCAAAGTATCCAAGACACAATTCACAGACCACATGAAGCTCAAGAAGAAGAAAGACTAAAGTGTGGATACTTTGGTCCTTCTTGGAAGAGGGAACAAAATACTCATGGGAGGAAATATAGAGACAAATCATGGAGCAGAGACTTAAGGAAAGGCCATCCAGAGATTCCCCACTTGGGGATCCATCCCCAAACAAATTAGACACCAAACCCAGACACTATTGTGTATGCCAACAAGTGCATGCTGACAGGAGCCTGATATAGCTGTCTCCTGAGAGGCTCTGCCAGAGTCTGACAAGTACAGATGCAGACGCTTGCAGCTCACCATTGGACTGAGCTCTGGATCCCGAAGGGAAGAGTAGGAGAAGGAATGAAGAAGCTGAAGGGGTTTGCAACCCATAGGAAGAACTACAATATCAACCAATCAGATCCCCCAGAGCTCTCAGGAACTAAACGACCAACCAAAGAGTACACATGGAGGGACCCCTGCCTCCAGCTGCATATATAGCAGAAGATAGTCTTGGCAGACATCAATGTGAGGAGAGGCCCTTGGTCCTGGGAAAGCTTGATTCTGCAATGTAGGGAAATGCAAGTGCGTGGAGGTAGGAGTGGGTTTGTGGGTGGGTTAGCACCGTCATAGAAGCAGTGGGAGGGAGCATGGAATAGGAGGTTTCCAGAGGGGAAACTGGGAAAGAGGATAATATTTGAAATGTAAATAATTAAAATGTCCAATAAAAAAAAAGAATGATTGATGTACAGAGCAGAGTTCAGTTCCCAGTGGCAACAGAGGTGGTACAGCTGTCTGTAGCTCTAGTACAGGGGCACACCATGCCCTTTTCCATCCTCTGTGATTACTTGCATTTACATTGTACATATTACCACATAGAGATATATGCATAAAGAAATAATAAAATACATAATTTAAAGGGAAATGTAATATATATACTTTAATATTTTATCCCAAAGTTTTACTGTTATATCAAAAAATAAGCCAAGGCAAAATCTGCTGAGTGTGCCGTGAGGTGTGTGTGATGTGCTGTGTGTGTGCCTTGATTTGGTATAATTGTTTAAATCTTGATTTTGTCTTTTTATAATTAAAAATACATAAAAATATATAAATGTAACTTCTTGAAATGAAAAGATAGATTTAAAGTTTGAACTCAGCCCTTTGAGTTCATGCAATGTTTGATTGTCTTGTAGCACATTTTAGTCTAAAGAGAAGATAGCATGTTTCTTCTCTCAAGTACGTCAACTCAACCATTTTAATTTATTTTATTTTCCTAAAGATATTTTATGAGTATCCTAAAGACATACAGAGACCACCCACTTGGATTACATGTGAACTATGTCCTAATCATTTCTCTTTTTTTATATATTTTTAATTGGATATTTTATTTATTTACATTTCAGATGCCATCCCCTTTCCCCATTTCCCCTCTAGAAACCCCCTATTCCGTCCCCACTCCTCGTTCTTGCTTTTATACCATTTTAATTATATGAAAATATTAAGGTCACTTCTAGGTTGAGGAACTACAATGCAATAGATGCAAATATTCAAAAAACAAGAAGACAATAAACACAAATAGTCAAAGAACAAGCAAGACGATAAACAAAATTCCATGAACACTCACATGATCACAGTTTCTAAGGGCTTAAGAGGATGACCAAAATATCTGAGGCAATCTCCCTGTCCTAGCCCAAAGTCATTTTCATGTCTGCAGCTTACTTCCTTGTTCTAGGCTAAATTTTAGATTCCTGCCTGAAATTACTTCCTTGTTCTAGCCTAAGATTTAGACTCCTGCCTAAAATTACTTAATTGTTCTAGCCAATGTCAGATTCCTGCCTGAAGCCCATTTCATTTGTCCTTGTCCCATGGCAGATTCTTGCCAAGCAGCCCCAAAATCATTTCCAACAATCATGCCTTGTGCTTCCCTTTTAGATTCCTGTGCTCCTAGGAATTTTTGGCCAGTCCTCAGTGTTTAAAATGTTTTATTTATTTCTGGTCTTCTATTGTGAAAATGATGAGTGGTAGTGTCTATGTCTAATTGTTGTAACTTTTTTTTTTAGTGTTTTTCTTGAAATGTATACCAGATTTTGTAAAATATTCATCAAGTGAGTCTGTGTCTTACAACCCATTCTGGGTGCCTACTGGCCTACAGATACTACACAATTTTATTTAAATGGTAGAGAATAGTCTAACTGACTTACATAGGTTCATTTCTTCTGAAGAAGTTTCCAGTGTGTATCTCTGCTCTAGTATTTCCTTTTTATTTGATACTCTTGAATAATGCCAGTTTTTTGTATGCATATAATTAAAAACAAGTGAAAATAAAAAAAAAAACTCCTTCTAAATCATCTTATCAGAAAAAAATTTGTTGTTATTATTGTATTTTAACTGTACTTCTACAACATAAATATTATATATGTAAATTATATTTATGCACCTAAATAAACAAATTGACCATAAAAGGAAGGAAATATAAAAACATTATAAAAACATAATCTTTGCTTTATTGTCTTATAAAATATAGCAGTTGTATGGCTTGTGAAATAATTGTATAAAAAGGAATATAATATTACTTTTCTATTACACTAATGTAAAAGTGTGTGTGTGTGTGTTGTGTGTGTGTGTGTGTGTGTGTGTGTGTGTGAAGAGAAGAAATTAGTGGACAACAACAACACATAGCATTTGGTTTGAAAACATGAACCAAATTTAAAGGAATGAAGGCTAAGTAATAGATGAATACATGAACAGATGAATAATGAATATTAAATACAAATATGACTGACCTGCAATGTGGATTTTCTCTAAAAACAATAAAAATCATTCTTTCTAAAGTAAAAAAAAATACAAACATATTGAAAACATAGAATGAAAAGCAGCTGGGGAACTGACTGCAGAAGACTGTAGGGGAATTCAAATACAACTGCATGGCTGATCTGGCTAGAAATTACATCCAAAGATCTTCTAGGTCTGTGTGGTCTTGTATGAATCGCAGACGTTTAATAACTCTGGCTGGAATACAGACATACCCTTAGTACTTGCTGTTAATCCTTAGCAATGAAGGTAAAGATGGTTTGTAGAAGAAAACAGCGATGGATGTTTGAAAGTGATATTTAATTGAGGGGGACAAACAAAATAATGAATCAAAGAAATATTTGACAGCTTTTTTTAATCAATCAGAAAAAAAAGAGAACAGGTAATGCCAATTTACTTCAATATTGAAATGATAGACCCAAGGACAATGGATGTAAATAAAAAACAAACAAACAAAAAACAACAACTTCAGTTTGTGTAGAAAAAGTTAAAACTAGATTCACATAGGTTACTTAGTTTCTGAACTATTTTCTTCAGTGTAAAATGGTGATAATTATATTTTGTAAGGTTGTTATAATGGTAACGCTTACATATCCTATGACAGTTCCCTGAAAAACAGAAAATGTTTTTCTCCATACAATTTCGGGAAAAAAAGGAGAAAAATAATTCTGTTTACTTCTCAATGATCAGGTAAGTACTACGGCAAATAGGTTAATGCAAAATTGATGGCAGCCTTCCATTATTTCATTTTCCTAATTTGATATGTACATGTAATGTTTACTGTTTTGTTCAAAAATTATGTATTCACACACAAATTTTGATATTCTGTTAACTATTACCAGGCAATCAACTTTATTGACCTGGGAGAAAAGTAGATATCACTGGGTTCTCTGTAAAGTGTACAATAAATCTAGGAGCTCTGTAATTAACTCATAATTATATAAGCAATAAAGGTTAATTATAAAATTATTAATATGTTCAAATTATGAGGAATTTTCTGGCATTTAATTAACATTTACCAAGACAAGCTACAGCAAATTAATATCAATTAATAAAAATAGTGACATTTATTTTAGATACTCTATTAGTTGTTACAATTATTAACTTGTATCTCTGCTTTTAAAATTCTGATTAAGTGAATAAATATTCCTATAAATTTTATGTGTTAAAATCTAATTATTACTGTCCTGCAATTTTAAATTGATGATGCAGCATCACTCATAATAAGTTTAAAGCATCTATGAAGTGCCAATTGATGTATAATGACATCGAGTAGTTAATAAAGTCATAAAACTCTTCCACAGTAACTGCAATTTGAAATATTCTTCCTTAAACATTCTCATCCTTCAAAACAAAACCCTCATATTTAAAATCATGTTAAACCTATGGGTTCATCCTGTTTCTAGTCAAAATATTGATATTATCCCACCATGGCTGTTCTATTATTTTGACCCAGATTCATGATTCAGAAAATATGTATAAGATACATAGCTAGCTGTTTACATATCTATATTAATTCTAGATTTCCTCTCTTACCCATATCAGTATTTTTTTGAAATTTTAATATAATATCAGATTAAAATAAGTAACTGACTCCTAATGCCAAAGTATATGAAAAATATACTGCGAGTACCTTTAAAACGTGATATGCCTTTAACTCATGTGTCCATTGTGGATCAATATCAGGCAGAATATCTCAAAGGTAAATTCCTTCATCTACACTTTTGCTTAGCATGGGAATTTTATTGCTGTGATGAAACATGACCGAAGCCAAATTGGGAGGGAAGTATTTATTTTGTCTTATACTTCATATTGCTGTGTTATCACAAAGAATTCAGGACAGAAAACTCAAATAGGGCAGATATTGGAGGCAGTATCTCATGCAGAGGCCATAGAGGGATGCTGATTTAGTGGGTTTATTGCTCAGGCTCTTTCCTTATAGAATTCAGGACCACCTTCCCAGGATGGAACCACTCATAATGGACTGGTTTCTCTCCCACAGCAATCCATAGTATTAAAATGGCTTACAGTGGTGGTAGCGGCTAGGGAGGGACCCATGGCTCCAGCTATATATGCAAGGGAGCTAATATAAGTGGGGAGAAGAGATCCTTGGTCCCAATGAAGGCTGGACGTCTGTGCGGGGATATTCGAGGGGTGGGGGGAGGTGAGGTACAGGGAGAGGTGGAAGGGGTACACCAACTGGAGGCAGAGGAGAGGGAGAGGGATAGTGAGTTCCTGGACGGAGGGGGAGAAATGGGATAAGGAGAGAACATCTGAAATTAAAAAAAATTTCCAATAAAAAATTTCCAATAAAAAAAAAATGGCTTACAGCAAGGTCTTATGGAAGCATTTCTTAGTCGAAGTTTCCTGCTTAGTTTGTCAAGTTGGTTAAACTAGCCAGCACAATTTTCTAGTCCAAACACAGTGTAAGACATTTTAGTGACTGTACAAATTGGCTTAGTGATTAAGAGAAGTGGCTGTTTGTTCCTAAGGTCCTGAGTTCAACTCCTGAGTCCCAGCAACCACATAAAGGCTCACAACCATCTTTAATGGGATCTGATTATCCTCTTCTGTCATGTAAGGCATATAAGCAAAATAGAGAACCAAATAACATAAATAAAATAAATCTTAAAAAATAAGAAGTTTTAGTCGTGTGTTAACAGAAAATATAAGTCTTGTGAAAGGTAAATCATTTTGTTCAAGAAGAGTAGAGAAAGTTCAGTCAGAGAAGCTACCCAGTGTGACTGAGGAAAATACCTGTTTGTTTTTGAGATTTTAATTTCTACTTCTTTTTATTTTTTACAAACATTCCCATATGCCCTCTCTCCTTGAACTTCATGTCCTCCTTTATCACCAATAGTTAGTGCATACATGCATCTTATTAGTATGTATAAACTTACTTGTATGTCTATTTTCAAAGGTGGCTGTTTAACACTGGACAGCCAGTTTGGTGTGCTCTTTCTTGAGAAGAGCCATCCCCTCAACTCCCAGACAATCTCAGTTGCCTGTAGTTATTTCCTGAAGTTGGGCCTCTGGTTTTGTTGTTGGTGGTGGTGGTGACGTGGTGGTGTTTTTTTTTTTTTTTTTTTATTTTTTTCTTCTGTCCACTTTGGCATTTTCATTTGTATCATTTTTGTTCAGTTCGTCAAGTTTGGGCCAGACTACAGTGAAGCTTAAGATGAAGCTTCTGATACAATATTATCTCAAATTCCTGATCCTCTGGCTCTTACAAATGTTTCAACCCCCCCGTGAACCTTAGATGTAAGAGTTTCTGTAGTTTCATGTTTTGGGAGTTCAGTCAGTTGGGAGTCAATGAATCCATGCAGAATAACTCAATGAAAAGCTGAAAGAAACCAGATTTAATGTGTCAGTATGGAAAAGAGTTTTGAGTTAGAATAGCTGAGTTGATCCAGCCAGCTGAGCTCAGAAGAAAGATAGAGAGAGAGAGAGAGAGAGAAGAGAGAGAGAGAGAGAGAGAGAGAGAGAAAGAGAGAGAGAGAAGAAAGAAAAAAGAAGAAAGAAGGAAGGAAGGAAAGAAAACTCGGAAAGGGTCAATTTATTCAGCCGTAAGCTTCATGAGTTGACAGTTACTTCATATGAAAAAGTTTACTTTTATGATTGGCCAACGAAAATCTTCTCATGTTCGGTATTAGGCTTTTGGTAGACTTTTTGGCTCTTGAAGGGAGTATTGACAGTCCAGATGACAAAAGAACACACATGATATGCACTCACTGATAAAGTGGATATTAGCCTAAACGTTCAGAATATCCAAGACACAATTCACAGACTACATGAAGCTCAAGAGGAAGGAAGACCAAAGTGTGGATACTTCGGCCCTTTCTTTAACGGGGAAACAAATATCCACAGGAGGAATATAGAGACGAAAGTGTGGAGCAGAGACTGAAGGAAAGGCCATCCAAAGACTGCACTACCTGGGGATCAATCCAGTATATAGACACCAAACCCAGACACTATTATGGATTCAATAAGTACTTGCTTACAGGAGCCTGATATACCTGTCTCCTGAGAGTCTCTACCAGAGCCTGACAAATACACAGAGGCAGATGCTCACAGCCAATCATTGGACTGAGCACTGATTCCCTGTGGGGTTCCCAATGGAGGAGTTAGAGAAAGAACTGAAAGAGCTTAAGGGGTTTGCAACCCCAAGGAAGAACAACAATATCAGCCAATCAGACTCTCCCCCCAGAGTTCCCAGGTACTAAACCACCAACCAAAGAGTACTCATGAAAGACCCATGGTCCAGTTATGTATGTCGCAGAGGATGGCCTTGTTGGGCATAAATGGGAGGGAAGTCTTGGTTTCTGTGAAGGTTTGATGGCCCATGTAGGGGAATATTAGAACAGGGAGGAAAGAATAGCTAGATGGGAGGGAAGGACCCTTATAGAAGCAGGGGGAGGGGTGATGAGATAAGAGGTTTCCAGGGCTGGGGAAAACTGGGAAAGGTGATAACATTTAAATGTAAATAAATAAAACATCCATAAAAAAGAGAAAAGTTCATTAAAACTATAGATGAATATTTAACACCAAATTCAGTGATTATAATTTTTAAGGTAAATAGTTAATAATATAATTTCTTGTGGTATTTTCTGACATTCATATTAATATTTTACACACCCCCTTATCCTGTCTTTACCACCACAGTTGTCCCTATGACAGGTCCCTTTTATCATTTCCCTTATCAGGTTACTTGTATTTTGCTATTCTCCTTTACCTTCCTCCAACCTTCTTCTATATTTACATCCTTTCTTCTATCCTGGAAGCCCCACATTCCTATTCCCATTAACAGAACATTTGTATCCACTGATTCTCTTTACCTTCTTCCCATCCTGTGTACTTTCCTCGCTTCCCCTTGTCTCATTTACCAAATTATATCATTTGTAACCTGTATATCCCTTCTCTATTTCTCCTACCCCTATCCTGATAATGGTCCCAATTTAAGTTCCTGGTTCCTGCTGTTATCTTAGATTATATACTCCTCACTGAAGATTTGGAGGTGGAGTTTCCAATAAGGAAGAACATACATCATTTGACATTCTGGGTCTGGGTTTCCTAAGTCAATATGGTATCTTCCAGTTCCTCCCATTCATCTGCAATTTCAAGGTTGTAATTCTTCTTTAAAGCTGAGTAATATTCTATAGTATGTATGTACCATGCTTCCCTTATCCATTCATTGGTCTTAGGGCACAGAGGTTGTTTCCATTTCCTAGCTATTGTGACTAGAGAAGCAGTAACCATGACTAAGAAATACATCAAAAAGTGTTCATCATCCTCAGAAATACAGAAAAATCGCTTTGAGATTTTTATCTTACCCAACTAAGAACGGCAGATATTTATAGAACAACTGACAAGAAAAGTGGGAAGAGATGTGGGAAATGGAAAACTCATTCACTTTTTATGGGGCTTCAAACTTGTTCAGTCACAATAGAAATCAGTGTAGAGAATTTGTTAAAAGTCAGAAATAGATCTACCATGTAAGCCAGCTTTATCACCCCTTAGTCAATGACTCTACATTCTAGATACAGAAACCTTTTTTAATAGCCATTTTTAATGATATATATATATATATATATATATATATATATATATAATATATATTATTGCTATTTTTACCTAAAAAGAAGTTAATTTTACCACACAGAGTAAAATTCCAGATATAGAAAATTTATAAATAGCTGGAAAACAAAATAAAAAATAACAACAACAATAAAAATAACAAAAAAAAGGAAGACATTCATAGCTACAATAATGGTAAAAGAAATATAAAGAACAGAAGAGGAGTACTGGGAAATGCTGTCATGAGGAGCTGATAGGCTGTTGTACACAACTGCATCTAACCTGAATAAGAACAAGCTAGTCAAAATTTCTATTGTGTATTAGGAATGGTACCAAAGGCTCCAACCTTAGATAAGATGCTATCTATGGTGGATGGATACTGGGAAGGAGAGTCATTTTTGTGGCAATTGGTACATTTCCAAGATCCAAGTCGGTAGGCCTATGCTTACATATGTATAGAAACCACTAATATTAATAAGATTCAACTGGCTAAAACTTTGAAGAATTAAGAAGCTTCTCAGTCAATTATTTTATTCTGAAACGTTTTAGAAAAAATATGTTAGCAATAATTAAAATTGTTTTATTAATATGATTTTAAGGTTTAAGGTTTATTGTTTAATAAATTTCAGACAAAGTGTTATGTACAATATTATTATGGAAAAAGAAACATGTCCATTGTTTTTATTTTATCAAATAACATATGCTGACACCAGGATAAAAACATGAAAAAATAGTAGTTTTCTGGCTATGGAACTTGATGAAGTATATCAAATATAGCAGATATTGAAAACCTACTATCATATTAACAATAGAGTTTTTTAAAATTAGTTACACTTTAACAATATGAACTGTACTTAAATATCATCTAGATGTATCATGATATTTTAAATTTGTGAGAAATATATTTGAATTTTAAACCCCATGGAAAAATTAGTTACATGTCAACTAAGCAGAGGATATTATTGAAGTAACTGCAATATCTTTTTTTAATGTGTCTTTATTTGTATTTGTTTTAACGTTGGTGTTCAGGAATTACCACAGATACCATATGAACACTGATCTCAGTTAAACAAAGTAGTTTATTGAACATATACCCCAAGAATAATTGATCAGATGCACAAAAAGAACTTGGTAGCCTAATTTTGTGATGCCAGTCTGTTCTTAAGGTTTTTTTTTTTTTTTTTTTTTTTAATTAGAAATAACAGGTTCAGAAGCTTAGAAGGCAAGGGTTGAGGCAGTATTACATTTTGCTTAACTAGACAAAGTATTATCTTTAACCTTTAAGTGATTAGTCCTAAGTGAAGTAAGAGAGGTGGTGGGTGGGTGGTGAACGGGGAGTTTCTGAGCACTGAGATAACAGAGTATGAGTATTACAACCACGGTGTTATTACCTTTTAGAAAAAATTTCAGTGTCAGCTATGGATAATTACTTCAGGGAAGTAGAGTGGAGAACCTGAACTATATTTCACCTTAAGAGCAAAATTGAGTATGAATACAAAATAGCCACAGTTATGGTTAAATGGAGCAGGCCTCAACAATAACTAAATTTGCAGTTTGTGGTTCTTATGAAAGATAAACTTGTTTCCTTTCTCAATATTTTCAATCTCAATCAAAAAACAACTTTAAATCAAACTTTAATTTCAAACTAAAATTATTGTTGATGTCCATTTTGAAATTAACTTTTATTTAACAGATGTAATTGTCATCTTAGAGGCTTTATGCTGAATTAGTTCAATTTTTCTTGTTCTTTCTGAACTCTGGCTGGCTGTTCAATGCAGCTGTTCTGGCTCGTACTCCTCTCCCAAATGACTGACTCAAACAGGAATCTCTTGGCTTCTCACTGAATTGCTCTGCTTGGTCTGAAACTAACCCTGGCCATCTGTTCTAAACGGACTCATTCTCCGGCTCATTCTGTCTTCACCTACAACCTATATCTGTAAAACAATCCCTGTAAACTTTCCCCTCCCGGTCTCTCTGAGGTTGTCTATATATGATCCTATATATGGTTCATTCTGTTGAATCTTTTTTTTTTTTTTTTTTTTGATATGTCATTTTGTTTGCCTATCACTTTCAAACATGGCTGCTTCGTTTTACAAACTAACCTTTCCGAAATTGTTTGTGATTAAAGGGTGTGTATTAAGGACAGGTCTGCATTCTGGTCACAGGAATTAAAGGTGTCTACATTCCAGCTGGTCACACAGATTTAGGCCTTTGGATAAGATCCCTTGCCAAAGCAGCTGCATTGCTGGATTAAAATTCCTTTACAGTCCATGATCATTGTTGCCACAGAAGGCCATGTTGATGTTCTTGGTCTTTGGTGCTGCCAGGATCCATGTTGATGCCCTTATCTATGCTGCCAGTCAAGACCATGATGGTGTCCATTATCTATACTGTGGCTGAGAGCCATTATATATCCATAGTATGTATTGCCACTAGAGACCATGTTGAGATGTGTGGCCTTGTGCTGATGACAGATCATGTGGATGTCTGAGGACTGTGCTTTGACAGAAACTATGTGGAAGTTTATGATCTGTTTGTAAAACTCAAATTCACTGCAAAGTACAATGAAGCTACTTTTGCAATATTAACTATTTAGTTGTAAAACCAAGACAAGCTGCTAAGGTGCCTTTTAATTTATTTAAACAGACCTGGCTTCTAGAATCTCCAGAATCCCACAGTACCTACCTGCTATAACATATGGCTTAATGCTATAAATTTAGACATTTTGATTAACCATAATTTTGTAGCTTTGGTCTCCTGTCTACTGTACTTGTTTTCTTCTACTCCATTTCTACCCCTCCCTCCCCACAGGGCTCAGGGTCATGACCACTCTGGACTCTCCCAGATGTGTCTGCCTCTGGATATACTCTCCCACATATCTACAATAAACATTTTCTCCACCATACATAGGAACAGTCATGTCCTTTCCTTTTCTTTTACTTCTCTTTTTCATTCAGTATTGATGCCTGCGGGCTCACAGTTGATAATGATAGATATAGAATGCTTCTGTGAGAACCTCTTTCTCAATCACCCACCTCTAAAAACAACAGTCTAGATAAGAAACCATTGAAGAAAACTTGTAAAAGTTGTGCTACAGGGTGCTGAAGTGTTGTTTTTCATAGTATATAGCTTCTAGCAGGGACAGGGTGGGGAAGGATTGTGTTTCCTGGTTCCTAGGAGTTTCACAGTGCTCCAGTGGGCAACAGAAATTGGACCTGGCATTTTTCTGACTTCTTTTTTCTTTTTTTAAAAGAGGAGGTCAACAAGATTTGGGGTTGAACCAGGAGGACTGGGAAGTGAGTGTGATCAGGGTGTGTTATGTGGAATTCTCAAATATTCAGTAATATATTATGTTGAATAATATAAATGAAAAACAAAGAATAACAAAAATCAAATAACAAAACCAAAAAAATTCTGTTTTTATTCAAAGTAGTGTTATTCTTAGTTTGCCAGTAAAGTTTTCAGCATTGTGGCCATGTAATATGAAATATTTACTACATTATATGCATGATATATTATTTAAAAATCAATTATAAAATATGCACACATAATTAAAGTATATAATAAGTTATATAGCATTCACCATTTACTTACAAAGATCATTCACATAATGACTACACTGGCAAAATGTTAGATATTGCTAGAAGTTAAGGCAGATCATAATGATTGTCTGCAATTCAAATTTGTTTCTTCACTACATAAAACAATTTTTTGAAGAAATGCTTTCTTGCTGTTTTGTGTGGCTATATTTACTGAATATGCATTTTGAAACAATAGTTTTCTATTTATAAACTTTTATATTAATTATATTGTAGATAGATAGATACTTTTATCTATTCTTATTCAAATTGTGCTTGAAATTTCAGTCATTTTTACATTGCAGCCCTTGTAACAATACTCTATGACTCTATAGTTTTTTATCTGTTCTATTATGTATGATGATTTTATTTTTGCATTGTTTGGCTATTGTAAGCACTGCTCTCTGCAAACACTCTTTTGCATGTTCTTGTGCAAGCATTTCAGGATTAAGGGGTATTGCTGGGTCAGTGGACATATTTTCATGTTAATAGATTTTGCAGTACAATTCCCTCAAGTGACTTGACCAATTTATGCTACAAACAGAAACACATGAAAATATCCATTGATCTACATCTACAATAAACTATAGTATTGTGTGTTGTTTTACTTCACCTGTTTTCTATTAGCTGTGCACATGTAGGTGATGTTCATGTAATCAATGAATAAATATTTAAACATGTTTCATGAACCCTGTCCATTAGAAAATTCTAACTTGTGATGAGCTTATAAAATACCCGATCAAGGTTTTTATGATTTTGTTTACTAAATATTTTATAGATTAATTAAATTATCTATATACAATTGTTAGAATAATTCATCACAAATCTCTTAGAGTATCTGGCTTAAATTTTACCTTAATGGTGCATGTTAAATTGACTGAAGTTTAATCATCAAGTACCTCTTGATCATAAATTAGTGTTTTCACCTGTAACCTTTTGTTTTACTTTTCTTCTTCAAGTCTATTGAATAGCCATAAAACACATTGTTATGGCATTAATCAATTCATCATTTCTTTCTATCAAAATATATACACTTAATGCAGAAATCCCTCATATAAATATATTCACACAGGCTGATACATGACAACACACAAATACAGACAAAAATAGTAATATACATATATACATATACAAATACTTTATATAAAAGACTCATATACAAATTTGCAAACACATATGCACACACAGACACACACACACACACATACTTCCTAAATCTATTAATTAAAAATTACCATTTTCTTGCATAGTTAGAGTAAGATTGGCAATTTATACAAAGAAAAATGCATCAAATATTGACTATGATTTCTCATAATTTATAGAATAGTTTTAAATCCCAGCTTTTGAATAATTATATGATCTTAATTGTAAAAATTTCCTTTACTATTTTGTACCACACTTTTAGTTATATTTTACTGTATCTAATAAATTAAAATCTTATACACTTTGTGAAGAAAACATTTATAATTATATTTTTAAAGGCTATGATAACCATTATTGCATTTTACAATAGTCTATGCTCTTCCTACCATTGACTTGCATAAATGAATTGAATAAATTTACATTTAGTGAAAAAAATATATTGTGGAATTTATGCTACAAACTTTATGCTACTTTTTTTATGTGCATGTATACCTTGCAAATAAAGACAAAGACATATGCTTTTCTACTCTTCAATGAAATGATTTCCCCCCAAATCAGAATAAGACAAGGTATGAACTCTATCCTCTGTTATTTAATATTGTACTAGAAAACTTAGCCAGAAAAGTTGGACAAAAGGACTACATGGAAGGTATAAAACTAGAAAAGGAAGAATAAAATTCTCTTTATTTGTAAACACATTTTTAAAGGACATTATAATATATACTATAATACTCAATGATTTAGAAACCATTTAGAGGGATATTGTCTGATAAACAAAATACGAAAATGTAACCCCCACATACAAATTTTGTAGAAAAAAAAACCTGATTCATAGAAACCCCAGAAAACATAATAAAGTATATAAAAATAATTGTATTTTGTTATTGTACTGGCTGATTTTGTTTGTCAACTTGACACAGGTTGGAGTTATTATAGAGAAAAGTGCTTCAATTGAGGAAATGCCTCCATGAGATCTAGCTATAAGGCATTTTTTCAATTAGTGATCAATGGGGGAGGACCCATTGTGAGGGTGCCATCCCTGGGCTAGTAGTCTTGGGTTCTATAACAAAGCAAGCTGAGCAAGCTAGGGAAAGCAAGCCAGTAGGTAACATCCCTCCATGGTCTCTGCATCAGCTCCTGCTTCCTGACCTATTTGAGTTCCAGTCCTGACTTCCTTTGGTGATGAACAGCAATGTGGAATGTGAGCTGAAGAAACCCTTTCCTTGTCAACTGGCTTCTTGGTTATGATGTTTGTGCGGGAATAGAGATCATGACTAAGACAGTTATGTTTTGTTATGTTTAGAAGTCTGCTCTTTTATAATGAGATACAGAAGGAAGTGTTTTTGAATGAAAGGGAGGTTTGAAGAAACTGGGAGAAATTGAGGGTGAAGAAGGCATAATCAGAATATATTATATGAGCAATAAATCTATTTTTAAACAAAGGGGTAAAGAAAATCAGCAACAAATCAAAAAATAAAAAATAAACATACCAAATAATCCACAATGAAAATTTCAAGACACTTAAATAGAAATTAAACAAAATATTAGAAAATGGAAAGCCTGTTAATGCTCTGAAATACTCTGAATTAAAATAAACATAGTTATGTCACCAAAATTATGTTAGAGATTCAACAAAATAACCATCAAAAATCTAATGTCATATACATTTCAAAGAATTCATATGCAAAAATAAACTATCATGTTTAGCTCAGAAATTGTGAGAGAGAAAGAAGAGATCTAGAGGTATCATGACGCCTGATTTCAATTTGTTCTATAGAGGTATAACTACAAAGCCAGTGTAAATGGCAGGGAAAAAGTGGGTAAGGAGGTGGTTTGACAGAGAAAGCTTTCCATAGGTTCTTATATTTGAATACTTGGTCCCCAGTTGCTGGAAAAGTTTTGGAGAGAGAAAGTATGACATTGTTAAAAGAGGTGTCAATAGCAGTTTGTTTTGAGGTCTCAAAAGCCCAGGAAGTTCCCAGTTAGCTTTCTCTCCTTTATCTTGTGCTTATGAGACAGACATAAGCTCCTAGCCACTGCTCCATGACATGCCTCTCCACTTGCTTGTGTGCTCCCACTTGTGATAGTCTTGGACTCTAATCCTCTAAAATATTGATACCCCAAATTAAATGCTTTTTTCTAGGAGTTGCCTAGGTGATAGTATTTTGTCATTGCAATATAAAATTAATCAAAATTTGTAGTTAACAGAACAGAACAGAACACAACAGAATAGAATAGAATAGAATAGAAGACAAGGAAATAAACTGACATATCTATAGCTACCTAATATTTGACAAACCTGACCAAAATAGGCAAGGCATGAAAGATGGCCTCTTCAACAAATAGTGCTGCCAAAACAGGATATACATATGCAGAAAAATAAAAATAGACTCTAGCCTTTCACTGTGCACAAAATCAACTTGAAGCACTTAAAAAGCCAGAATTGAAACCTGAAATTGCTAAAGGAAATTACAAAGAATATTCTGGGGTAATTAACAATTTTCTATTGGACATTTTATACACCAAAACGAGCAGCTGCTCAGCACACTGGCTTCCAAGGTTCATATTACCCCATGCTAATCCCTGTATATTTGCAAATTGTTATGATCATTGCTCAGAAATGGCATCAGTTGCAGCTGCAGCAAGTCTGAAAATATTTCAGACTTGAGATGTCTGGAACAACAACACAGAAATTATGATCGTCTGACACCCATCAGTGCTGTTCCTACCCTTGATTGCACATGACAAACACTGGGCAGGATGAAGGAGACTAAGAACAAGAGCCTCAGTGACTCAGGAAACATTTGTTCTCTGCTTCTCAACATCCCAATTTCCTACTGTCTTCTTCTTGCCCTTTTCAAATATGGAAATAGATGAAAAATACCATGCATCTAATTTCTCAATTATATGCTATGCCTTAAAACAGAACCAACAGAAATCTTTCTCTAAATAGCCCTCTTATGTGGTGTGATCCTGTCACTAAATATTATGCTGGATGCAATTTTGAGTAGTAACACAGTTACATCATTTTTTTGCCTCCTATTCTTCCCATTGCTTTGCCGCGTAGTACTGACCACATTGTCTTCTCCACACTAAAAGACTAAAGATTTACAGTACTCTGGATCTCTTCCCAGAGCTGTAGTTTTGTCTCTACTCTCTTACCTTCTCAATTTTCTCAGAGGTTACTTCGCAACTTTTCTTTATATGAAGAATCTTGTTTTCTGGTTTTAAAGAGAATTCAATATGAATTTGCCTATTCAATTCTTAGATCAATCCAGAAATAGCCATATTTTAGTTTTCTCGTACTTGAATTATTTTATTCAATGAAAGTTTTTCCATATATCGTGTTTGATTATTACTTCATTCAATTGCCTTACTATGATCACAGTACTTCCAACATTACCTCTATTGGTCCTTGAATTTTTCATCAATGAATAGTATGTCATATGGGAGAGCACATGATGATAAAAGGCACAGTAATCAACATTCTTTGTGAGAATATAGAATAGATTAAGATATAAGTATAATATATAGAATTCATTATCTATATTTATATCAATGTACAAGCCTGTTGTTTGCAGAAACCAGAAGAAAGTGTTGGATACAGTGGAATTGGAATTACAGATGGTTGTGAGTTGCCATATGGGTGTTAGAAATCCACCTCAGCTCCTCTATTTATCCAGTATTCCTAACTGCTGAGCCCTCTTCCCAGGTACAATATAAAATTATTTTTAAATACTACTAAATTTATTAAAAATTTTAAAATATTGTTGTCTTCTTGTGAGTTTTATTATGGTTACTTTTCCATTGTCATAATATTATGTTCTCCATGTCATTACTGACATTTGCTATTCAATAAAAATTGTCATCACAGTTTTCTATAATTAAAATATTGTCTTAGTTTTCTTATGATTTCAGTTATGGGACAAAATTAATATAGTATAATTTGCATTCTTTACTAAGTCCAAGATTAAGGTTATGCATTACAGTTTTTATTACCTTGGTTTGTTTCATTTTCCTTGCTATAGATAGCTATATTATTATCTATTATATCTATTTCTATACCTAGATATAGATCTATAAATATTTTACATTTGAAAGTTTCCTAATGATATCTCACTAAAGCTAGAAAAATACATTCATTTCACCATTTGAAGGAGAATATATTGTCAAAAGGTTTCTGAATGTGAATACTAAAGATAGACACAGAAAAACATATATGTACACAGAAATCAGAGAAAAAAATATTTTATTCATCTAATGACTCATTTAAACTCATTCTTTGAAATGTATTTTCCCTGCTCTGCATGGTCCTTTTCTTCCCTTTCATTCCTGCTTCTGGGTTTTTTTCATGATTATGTATTTCAGTGTGATCATCAGAATTTTCCTTGTGGTTATTATAGTCTAGTTGCAGATAAAAAGTATGTTCAAATACATTTCAGTAGCTGACATTCCAGTCTTCAGCTTTGTACCTATTTGTAACTTGTAAGATATTACCATAGGTAACACTTGGGTTTGTACTGCAGTGTCATGAAATACACCTAGAATATTCCTAGAGTTTTATGTATTGAAGACTTGGTCATAGATGATGTGTGCTACTTCTGATGTAGTAGAGATTTTGTAGATGTCATTTCTCTGGAAGAAGTTGACTATTGAATAATATCTTACCATTGGCTCTTTCGCTGTGTTTTCAGGTCACCAAGAAATGTTGCTCTGCTGTGCCTATCCACCATGATGGTCTACCCAGATATAATGTATCAACACAAAAATTGAATATTGAGTGAAACTCCTGAAGGAAGCTAAAATAAGCTTTGATACTTTTCAGTGTTTCACTAGAGCATTTGTTACAACAACAGAAAGTCTAATCTATGCATACCTATATGTGGCAGAAGCTTAGAAATTCCTCTTCAGTAATATCTAAAAGAACATAGAGTTCACTGTACACACAACTTTCCAGAGTTCCAGAGGTTCATACAATTATTTATTTATATAGCCTGGCCAGTGTGTGATTACAGGTTGGCTTTAGGTATCCTCTGATTATTGAATTTTACCTTCCTTTAATGGATGTGTGTATGGCTGTAAGATGGTTTCAGGTATGTCCTATAATCTGCACTGGAACAGGTGCAGTTTAGTAAGTGGTAGAATCTTTGGACTCACATAGCATAATATGATCACAGGCATAACCTGAGCTACCTCTTTCCCCATTG
Organism: Mastomys natalensis; assembly: GCA_021653895.1. Lineage (NCBI taxonomy): Eukaryota > Metazoa > Chordata > Mammalia > Rodentia > Muridae > Mastomys > Mastomys natalensis. The sequence goes on along the minus strand of JAJTUV010000541.1, from coordinate 723,050 downwards.
GTGCCCTGTTAATGACAACTTATATATAATTCGACAAAGGGGTTGCAAACAAGAAGGTAAAGCCATGAAATTAACACTGTGTCCTTTCAAACAAGTCAAAACTATGAAAACACTTTGCATTCAATAGGAAATGTGCAAGACATATGAAATGTGAATGCTACAAAAGCAGACAAAATAGGCATAAAAAAATCATTGTTGTTACTAGTGAGGTTGCCTGATGAATTGAACCCTGTTTTACACAGTGGATGATTTAAATTAAATATTCCCACCATGATGACCACTTATGTTCTCACCAATAATAGACATTTTCCATGACAACTTTATATCACCCTAACAGAACATTAGAATTCAGTACAAAATATGGAAAGAAACAGAAAAAAAAATCAAGGGTTCTCTACATAATGAGGGTACAGGGGAATAATATATGTGATTATTTTAATGCTAAAAATGAACTGCTGTTATATGGTTATAACAATACCAAACAACCACACCTTCCCTACTAAGAATGAAAACCCATATAGGAGACTAAAGATGCTCAAACGGACTGGACAGTCTGTTAGGATAAGCAACTACATGCAGCTTAATTTTATAAATTCATTTAGTGTATTCCACCTACTGATATAAAAATTTAAAAAATTATTGACATTTGCTTGCAAGGTTAATTAACTGTATCTTACAAAGGTATTAATCTCTTTGTATAAATAATGTCTGGATATAGTGGCTGCATGTTTGGGTAATGCTAATATAGCATTTTCTTTTTCTGGAGTCCTAGATAGAAATGTTTCTGTGGTTCTGCTTTTACAGGGGAATTTATTGTATTAGGCCACAGCTGTAAATTTTTTCCCTCCAATCCTATAAATTTCTTCTAAATGTTTAATGGTTTATAACTGTAATTATTCTTGTGTGCCAACATTAAACTTTAAAAAGTTTAATTTGGAGACTATTCGGAGAAACTCATCTTTTTTACAGCCTCATAAATAGTTCTTTGATGAAATGAGCAGAGGCTCTGTGTCTGCCCGAGGTGAATACAAATGACACCACATAGACTCTATTGAAGGAGAGGAAGTACATGCATTGATGTCTGCAGTCATCAGCCACACAAGAACCAGAACAATGTGTTCAACAATGGGAGGGGGAGTGATCAGCGTGTTTATAGCTTTTGCTTTCTTTTTATGCATTGTATTTATATCCATATTTCTCTTCTGCCATGTGCTTTTATATATCCAACATTTTCTACTAGTTCTTAATAATAAGATAATGTCAATGAAGACACTATAGGAGATATATATATAAATATATATATAAAATTATATAAATAATTATATAATATATATATTGGGAAAATATAGCAATTATTATATATTATTTATTATATATTATTTTATTATTATATTTATTTACATTTATTATATATATTATATATATTATTATTATAGTAATGAATAACATAGTAATTCAACATAAGTGTAATAAAAAATATGTAGGACTTAGATGAGAAGGAACAAAGTATTGATGTGTACTTATACACTAAATATTGTCAACCACTTAAAAGTGGATTATAATAAATAGAATTTATGCTATAAATATTCAAGAAACCACTAAAATTACAAAAAGTGGGTAAAGATAGAAGGTCCACAAAGAAGAAGAATCAGAGGGACAGGATAATGATCAGATACAGCAATGACACAAGATGGTGGAAAATGAGGCCTTCACTCTTTTTTGTTTTTTGTTTTTTTTTTGTCTTTTGTTATTTATTTATTTATTTATTTATTTATTTATTTATACTCCAGATTTGATCCTCCCCCATCCACCCTCCTACTGTTCAAATCCCATACCTCCTCCACACCGCCTTTCTCCATGAGGATGTCCCCACCACCCACCATCCAACCAACCAAAACTCTAAACTCTCTGGGGCCTCCAGTCTCTTCAAGATTAGTTGCATTTTTTCTGACTGAACCCAGACAGGGCAGTCCTCTGCAGTATAAGTGTTGGGGCCTCATATCAGCTGGTGTGTGCTGCCTGGTTGGCGGTCGGTCCAATGTTTGAGAGATCTAGGGGGTCCAGGTTAATTGAGACTTCTGGTCCTCCTACAGGGTTGCTTTGCTCCTCAGTTTCTTCCAGCCTTTCCCCAATTCAACCACAGGGGTCAGCAGCTTCTGTCCATTGGTTGGGTGCAAATATCTGCATTTGAGTCTTTCAGCTGCTTGTTGGGCCTTACAGAAGGCAGTCATGATAGATCCCTTTTTGTGAGCACTCCATAGCCTCAGTAATACTGTCAGGCCTTGGGACCTCCCCTTGAGCTGGATCCCACTTTGGGCCTGCCATTGGACCTCTTTTTCCCCAGGCTCCTCTCCATTTCTATCCCTGCAGTTTGAGGCCTTCATTCTTATCCCCTTAAGAAACAACTAAATAAACATATATGAACTAGAACGCTTGTGAACTCATGACTAAAATCCAGCATCCACAATTAACACAAAGAGACACAGATCCAGGTTTCATCTTCAGTCCTTCATATATAAACCTTTGGGGTGCCTCTCCATCTTCTCTATAACCTCCTTTGCATATACCTGACCATACACTTAAATACAAAACACAAATTCCCACACTCAAATGTAAATCTTAGTTTACCCAGATAGAAAAAATTTTAAAATTCATTCCTATGTTCTTAAAAAAAGGTTACTATATGATTTGTCTTCTATTAATTGCATGCTTATGGACTTTGATCATTTTGTTGCAGATTTTTGCTACTTTAATCCACTTCCTTAATAAAATTATGTGCTAAAATTTTACTTCTCAGGTCAGGGAAATATCTCTGCACTTAAAGTTACATATTGTCAATTAGGATATCCTGATTTCAATCCACAGGAACCATGAAATGATAGGAAATATCAACTTTACTTCATCCTCTGATGTATACGCAATGCACAAAGACCCCAACCATACAAAAACAAATAAATAATAATAAATAAATAGATAAATAAATTTATAAGGTTATTTTGCTACAAACATCAAAAGGTAATATTTTATTATCTCCACCATTCTGTGCTAAAATAAGCAAATATATAAAATATATTACTAGTGCTTATAATAGCCAGTTTGTAGTATTTTTTTCTTTTGCTGTGATAAAATGCCTTGATCAAAAGTATTTTAAGCAATAGAGAGCTATATGTTTTATGGTTCTATAGTATGACTCCTTTTGGAGAGGAAGTCTCATCTGGCTGCAGCAGAGAAGTGAATAGCAGTTACTTACCAAAGAAGTGGAATGATCACCTGTCACCCACACCTAGGAAACAGAGTGGAGGAATGGTATAACTTTCAAATTCTATCTTCAGCAATGTAATTTCTCCTGCCATGCTCCACCTCCTATAAGTTCCATAACCTCCCATAAACAGACAAATGACCAATAATTCCAATTCATAGGCTTTATCATTCAAAACAAAACATGAACCTACAGAAATAGATAAAGGAAACATGATAAAACAATAAAGTAAACAAACCATTTAAAGGGCTTGTGGGGATAATGACTAATCTTTGGATTTTTAGCTTATTTTAATTTCTGATATTAGAATACAATTACAACATTTCTACCTTACCTCTCCTCTATCCAAACACATTTAGTCCCTCCCCACTCTCTTCTAAATTCTTGGCCTCTTGTTCATTTTTAATATAGGCATATATGTATATAAAAATATATTCCTAAATATAACCTGATTAGTTTGTCACTGGTAGCTTCATCATCTCACAGTCTATAATTAGTTTCATTTAGCTTCTAAAAGCCACATATTTAGAAATAATAAATTCTTAGATAGATAAACATAAATGTAAATAATGTTGATCACTACAGTAAATCAAATATTGTTTGATTTTTGGGACTGGGGATCCCAGAATGTACCAAGTATAAATCAAAATTGAATTTTGAAATATACTTTTATAAAAACTTTTTATAGTCAAATCAAGACTATCATGCCTGAATTGGGTAATTTGCAAGTCATTAATATTTATTGGCCTTATTGACTTGGAATCTTACCTAAATTTACATGGGTAACTTAAAAGTTCTGGGTCACATTTTCATTGTCATCTCTATATTTTGTTTTCAGATCAATTGCCACTTCACCAGATTTAAATTATATTTTCTCATCGCCTATGAAATTGGGCATTCATTTTGTTGGGAGAATTCTTCTTTCCAATCATGCCTATTTAGTGATTTTTCTAGTTTTCATCAATTATTAATGAAAAGGTCTATATTTTAATCTGAGGCTCCATCACTTTAGTTGCATTACATTTTAATTTCCATTAATTCAAAATTTTTATTTTGATTAGTTTTTGGCACACATTATTTCACAGAAGCATTATGGAATTTCTAAATATTTTATAATGTTTAAGTATCTTTGCAATAAAAGTATCCATATACTTAAAATTATTAGACTATTATTGGTTTTATTTGTCCCTTTGCTTTACTATGACATTGTGTTATCAGTTCTTCCCTAAATACATGTTCTATCTTATACATAATATGAGAGCAGAAAAAAATTAAAAGTCCGGTCTATTTTGTATAATAGTCTAATACATATAAATATTTGAAGAAGTTCAAAATTGCTATAATCAAATAGTATACATGTACTAGAGAATTAATTTATATTTATATAATGCCTAATATTTTAAGTTCACATAGCATTCATTACAAAAAATTGATTAGTAAATATGTCAATATTTATTAAGTACACAGCTCCAGCACCAAATTATGTTTTAATGATGATAGATAGATGATGTTTATCTATTTAATAGGTAGAATATGTTGAGATGATTCTGACATTTTTTATATTGATGTTAAATCATATTATTAACGTAAGGTATTTATTGAGGATTTATTGCTATATAGTACATATATAGAGAAAAACAAGTCTTTTAAAAAGTCACTTAAGAGTATCTATTTAACCTCAATAATGATCCTCTTAAATTTCAATTTAATGCCTTGTTAAATGTGTTTGGAGCAAATCACTTGCGTTGTAACCATGTACAGATAAATGAAATTAAAGAGTAAAGATAGATCTGAATTGTTCTTGTCAAGAGTAAATTTTAAGGTCTCAATTAGCTTCCACAAATGTTGTATTTTCATAAATTTTAAAAACTGAAAACTTCTAAAATTAATAAAAGTCTGTAAATTTGCTGATGAAGTTTTTATTCACAGAAATATCTTGATATTGGTAAAAACCTATGGTAAATTCATAGTGTAAAACGATAATTGAAGCACTCACAGTGGTAAAAAAGCCTAAGCAGAGTAATTGAATAAATCAGCATGTGTACAGGTGACATAAATCACGTTCTTCTAAAAATTAATCTAACCAAGATAATCACTTTAAATAGTATCTGTATAATACCAATTATCAAAGAATATAGAACCTATTATTCTAAATAAATTTATTAAATCTTATTAAATATGTAGCAATTTCTCAAGTGTTCTTATTAATACCAATGCTAGTGGTACAAGGGCATATCTGTCATTGTCCATGGCTGTATAATAGTTGCAGATTGAAATACTAAATATGCAATGTTACCTCAGTAATATGCCAAAACAAACACTGTCTCATCACATTTCTTACAACAATAAATGATACAGTCGTTATTTAGCACTCATATGCAAACCATTCTTTTGCATACTAAATGACATTTTAAGACTACACATGCTTAGAAAATTTTAATTTCTAGATGAATGAGTAAGCATGTGTTGAAATAAAGTATCATATTAAAACACATGCAAAATATACAAATGAAAAAGTGGCTCAAAGAAACCAGGTGTGATTTTATATGAATGAAGAGAAAACAATGAACATAAATTGAATTTTCACTTGTTCTTGGAAATTTCTGCAGTATTTAGATAGTCAAATGAAGAACTAGAGACATCCCAATAAGGCAGAAGTACAGCCATAGAAATAACTGTTATCAAACTAGGAATAACAGGTTTTATGTTTAGATAATTCCAAGAAAGAAAATACTAAATTAAATGTTCACATTTCAGCATTGACTGTTGCAATTAGTGAATTGAATATCATGCTTTTGTGAGATGTTGAGACATTTATTTAAGTGGGTATTATTATAATTTTGAAAAAGAGAATCAGATTATTCTACTGTGTTTCTTTTTGCATGACACATACTATTCAAATGTAATATATTTAGTAGGAAATATACAAAAAGAAGAAATCCTTTTGATTAGAAAATTAAGTCTATTTATTCCATAGCCAGAAAGGTTTCTCTGACCTTTCCAGGACATTCAACAGCTTTGATGTAGTAATGTGTGTTGGAATTGAGTGCTAGCATGCAGCTATCTTTCCCAGGAATGTCACTGACACTGCATCCTGTTCCATTGATACAGATAACTTTCAGTGTGCCTTCTAGTTAACAGTATAATGGTCATATGGCCTCTTAGACACCTCTGTCTCTGACTATAGATGAAAATAACTGCAAATGACAAAAAGCCTTTTCCCAGAAAGAGTGATAGAGCTATTACAAAGAAAAAACAAATGTTTAGGTATTAGACACACATCAAAACCAAAAACGACTCTTAGTAGAACTGAGCTTGACAAGTACAAGTGTTTTCATATGAATTTGTGATTATATGTAACAAAATTAAAATCATTTGTAAAAGTGTAAAATTAAGTTGAATTTTATAAACTTCGGGTCATGTAAATTTTTACCATGGATTGTCAGATTGGCAAGATGACACTTCAGGTAACGGAAAGTGCCCTGCAGTCTTATGAACTGAGTTCTAGCCCTAGAGCCTACAGAGTGGAAGCAAAGAACTGACTCCCACAAACCTTCTTCTGATCTTCAGAATCTCATACAGACTGTGGCATAGGTACACATGTGTGTATGTGCACACACACATACATGCCTATACTCATGCATACACAAGTAAATAAAAATGAATAAACAAGTATGGTTTAGGTGTGGAAAGTTTATGGTACATTAAAATTATCCACAATGCTGTTTTGCAACATCTGAAATGTTTGCTCAGCTTCTTATGCAGGGAAGTAGAGTTGCTGTGAGTTCATATGTGTAACAACCATATCATGCTCAGACACCAGCCTTTAATAGCACTACTTCCCATCATCCAGTTCTTACATTAGTTTCTGCCATCCCCCATTGCCAGCATTCCCTGAGCCTTGGGAAGGGTGTTGAAAGACATCTATGTATGAGAACTCACAGTGGTTTATTCTCAGTAACTTTAAATACACAGAATCTCTATCAACAAGTGCATTATGGAATGAGAAGCTTCATTGATCAGGCTTCACAGTAGCACAAGTCTATGAATATAAACATTTAATACTTGTTTTGAAGGTAATGTGAGCTGTTACCAAAACATATCAATAATTTCTTCCAATGGGGACTAGATTTTTTTTTTTCTGGCGGTTCACTGGATCTAGCCTTTGATCTAATGAAAATGGGGGATTGTAAATACCCATAAAAAATCTTGGCATAATTACACTGATGACTGTATTTTTCTGTTAGGTCAGTGTTACAGCATATAATGTCTAACGTTGGATTAGACATTTCATGTCTTTTGTAACTTAGTCTTTATCTACCTTTATTTTGAGACAGCACCTCTCTTTGGTCTGAACTCATTGAATTTGGTTGGCAGGTTTGGAAACAAGCTTTAGAAAACAGAGCATTACAGTTACTCTGCTACCTTTTTACATTGGTTCTAGGAATGCAAACTTGTATTCTGCTTGTAACCTAACAAGCATTTGGCTGTCGGAGTCTCCCCATTTCCAACTAACGTATTTATAGTAAAGTTTATAGCCCTATGTGCTTATTTTCTTTAAAAAAAATGGAGAGAAATTAAATAAATAATTTTGGTGAATGTATCCCAACATATAATGGGGGAGCCTAATATACAAGCAGTAGATGAAATAAATTAGAGCCGAAATTCACACAATTGATTTGAAACTATATATAACTATAAGCAATGAAACAAAGAATTGTATATTTGAAAATATAAACAATATTTGAAAACTCCTAGATAAATTCTTATGCCTCTAGCATGCAAGTGTCTGCGTCTTTCCCTACAGAAGAGACATTCTCTGTCATAACTTAATTTTCTATGGTTGTGTTTGGTGATCCTTATGAGTAGACTATTTTCTAGGGCTGAATCTTCAGAACAACTAAGAGAGAATTATTAGAGCATATTCTAAAAACATATACTCTAAAACACTTGAAATTCTATTACTTATTTATTTTTTAATATTAGCAAATTTGACTAGGATTAAATGAAATTTCAAATTAGTTTTATTTTATATTTGCATGATTGCTAATGATGTTGAACTCATTTTTCAGAATTTCTTCTCATTGTACATTTTTTCATCTGGTTATGTTCTGTTCAAGTCCATAATACATTTTTAAAATTGTGTTATTTATTTTCTTATTATTAGTTTTTTCAGTCCCTTCTCTGTTTTTGACAAAAGTCCTCTTTAAATTGTGAAACTGGCAAAGAGTTCCTCCTATTCTGTAGGCTGCCTCAGTTTCCTTTTCACTTCAGAGTAATTTTAATCTTTTCAATTTCATTAGATCCCATGCATTGATTGTCAGCTTTAGTTCTGAGTAAACAAATTACCAAAGGAAATCATAGCAATGTAAGTATAGTATAAGTGTGAAAATATCCCACGCGGTGGGTGGGGAGGAAGTATGGCAAGATGAATTCAGTACAAGGTCCTACTAAACTTTTGCAAACCAATGATTCTGCGGAAGAGCACTACCAAATTCACTCTACATACCACCATTACTTTACTTCGAATCCAAAGCCTCAAGGGTGCAAAAACAAACTAGCGAATTTCTCTGATAACCAGTAAGACAAAGTTATTACTAAAGAGGTTATTGAGTTCCTTGGAAAGCTGAAGCATTCTGGGATCCCAAGAGTGTCCTGCCTCCCATGGAAACCTTCAGGCCCTCAAAACAAACCAGCTTTGAACCCTGCTCAATCACCTTTCATAGTTGGTTCTGCCTACCAACCCAGCTGGTCTGCCTAGAACAGACTGCACCTGCCATTGGCACATGTGGTCCCCTGAGTACCATTGTCTAGTTCTGGCCTTGCTCTTTGTCTAGAAGAACCTTGCAGGAACCCCCATGAACATCTTGCCTCCTTAAAGAATCCTTTGGAGGAACCAAAACTAACTATCTTGGAACCCTCCCCTACCACCTACCCATCGTAGTTGGATCTGCCCACCACACCAGCTGGGTCTGACTGGGACAGAGCCTGCAGAGTGGTGTCTGCCTAAGTCACAGAGTAGGGTATCCTGACCCCCACTGTCTGGTCTATGGCTCCCCACACTTTCTCAAGAATTTCTGCTGCCATCAGGATCATCCAGCCAACACCAGGGAAATCCAGATGCCTAAGAACATAATCATCAAGACTTAGGGCAATATGGTACTATTATATTAGAGCAGCTAATCTACTACAACAAACCCTGGATTTTCTAATAAAACTGAACCACAAGAAGAGGATCACAAATCTTTTAAAGATGATAGAGGCATTTAAAGAGGACATGAATAAATCTCTTAAGGAAATACAAGAAAATACATTCAAACAGGTATATGCATTACAACAGGAAGCAGTAAATAAAAAGAAATATAAGAAATATAATCAAACATATGAAAGATATGAATAAAACTTCCAAGAACTGAAAGGGGAAATGGATGCAATAAAGAAAACATAAACCGAGGCAATGCTGGAGATTAAAAACCTAGGAAAGGGAACAGGAACTACAGACAAAAGCATCACCAAGAGAATACACGGGACAGAAGAGAGAATCACAGTGGCAAATGAGACAGTAGAAGAAAGTAATATATCACTCAAAGAAAATGAAAAATCTAAGAAGTTCATGATACAAAACATCCAGGAAATTTGGGACACTATGAAAAGACAAAACCTAAGAATAATAAGAATAGAAGTGGAAGATTCCTAGCTCAAAGGCCCAGAAAACATTTTCAACAAATTCACAGAAGAAAATTTCCCTAACCTGAAGAAAGAAATTTCTATAAAGGTACAAGTAGCTTACAAAACAATACACAGATTAGACAAGAAAAGAAAATCCTCCAGCTATATTATAATCAAAATATATAGAACAAAGAAAGAATTTTAAAAGCAAAAATTGGAAAACCCAAATACATATAAAGACAGACTTATCAGAATTACGCCTGATTTCTCATCTGAGATTCTAGAAGCTAGAGGGGCACGGGCAGAGATCTGGCAAACCCTAAGGGACCACATATATTTTCCAGCTTACTATACCTAGCAAAACTTTCAACCACCATAGATGGAAAAACCAAAATAATCCGTGACAAAACCAAATTCAAACAATACCTCTCCAATAACAAAGCCCTAAAGAGGATACTAGCAGGAAAATTCCAATGCAAAGAGGCTAACTATACTCACAAGATAACAAAAAATGGACAGCTGTGCCTGGTTTCAATGGAAGAAGATGTTCCTAGTACAGCAACTTGATGTGCCAGGTATGGAATGGAAACATAGGGATGGTGGAGAACAGTGGTGGAGGTTGAGGGTACAGCAGTGGTTTCAGTTAGGTGTTTTAACACCACAGGGGAGCTTCAAGCTAAGGGGATGGGGAATGAGGGGAGAACTAACTTGAGGGAATACTAAGACTTGAGGAAGGGTTAATATTGGGTTATAAAGGGAATAAATAAATAAATAAATAAATTTAATTAAAAATATTGAATGTGACCAAGTTAGCTTCATTTCCTCATGAAAAGATATTTAATTTTGTTGCTGTTTTTATTTGTTGTTGTTGTTGTTGTTATTTTTGTCGAGGGGGTTCTTTTTTGTGTTTTTTTTTTTTTTGCTTTCCTTTTTATTAGTTATTTTATTTATTGACATTTCAAATGTTATCCCCTTCCCAGTTCCCCTCCACAACCCCCTTGTCCCCTCCCCCTCCCCCTGCCTATATGAGGGTGCTTTGCCACCCACCCACCCACTCCTGCCTCAGCACCCTAGGATTACCCTACCCTGGTTCATTGAGTCTACATAAGGCCAAGGGGATCCCCTCCCAGTGATGTCAGATAAGGCAATCCTCTGCTACATGTCCAGCTGGAGCTATAGGTCCCTCTATGTTTACTCTTTGGTTGATGGTTCAGTCCCTGGGAGCTTGGGGGGAGGGCGTGTCTCGTTGGTTGATATTGTTATTCTTTGTATGAGATTTCAAACCCCTTAAGCTCCTTCAGTCCTAGCCCTAACTTCTCCATTGGGGTCCCCGCACTCAGTCCAATGTTTGGCTGTGAGCATCTACCTCTGTATTGGTCAGGCTCTCGTTGCAGTAATTATTTAAAACGGCCGCTGATCAAGCTGACTATCTAAGCTGCAGCAACTCTGCCTAGCTCAGCCACCATGTTTCTTGGCCAGAGGCCACATGTGCTCAGCAAGTAGAATCGGCCCACCAGAAACACCAGCCCTGCCACCCATGAGACATCAATATGGGAGATGGCTCTGTCTCCGCAAGGCTGGGCATTGCCCAGACCATTCAGCCATCCATGCGGGCCCATTAAGAGAATGAGACTCTAATTCTTATAGATTAATCAAAGGCTTTATACGTTTGGTAATGATAAATCACAAGATGCCCATACAAAGAGACTTGTATCCCGATTAGCTAACCTAAGTTAGCTAAGTTGTTCTCCACGACTGCTCTCCATACCTGTGTGGTTCTCCATCCTCCTACATCTCTGCTTCTCTAACTCCTCCTCTTCCTTTCCTAACTCCTCCCACCTTAGTTCCTCCTACAGGCTCTAACAGAGCCTCACAGGGAACAGCTATGGAGTACTACTCAACTATTAAAACCAATGACTTTATGAACTTCACGGATAAATGAATAGAACTTGAAAATATACTGAGTGAGGTAACCCAGTCACAAATAAATAAATAAATAAATAAATAAATAAATAATAAATAAATAAATAAATGAAAGACACATTATGTATTCACTGATTAGTGGATATTAGCAGAAAAGAAGCTTGGAATACCCACAATACAACTCACAGACCAGATGAAACTCCTGAGAGGCTCTGCCTGACAAAAACAGAGGCAAATGCTCACAACTAACCATTGGACCGAGTGCTACATCCTGGGTGGAGGAGTTGGGGAAGGGAAAGGGACTGAAGGAGCTGAGAGGGCTGGCAGCCCCAAGGGAGGAGCAACAGTTTTAACCTGCCAAATGTCCCGGAGCTCCGTGAGACTGGACCACCAACCAAAGAGTACACATGGAGGGACCCATGGCTCCAGCCTTGTAGGTGGCAGAGAATGGCCTTGTTGGACATAAGTGGGAGAAGTGGCCCTTGGGCCTAAGGGGATTCAGTGCCCCAGTGTAGGGGAATGCCAGGGTGGGAAGGCCAGAGTGGGTGGGGGAGTACCCTCATAGAGGCAGGGGGAGGGGGATAGGATAGGGAGTTCTAGAGGGAAGACCTGGAAAGAGAATAACATTTGAAATGTAAATAAAGAAAATATCCAATAAAAGAAAAAAAGAAAAAAGAAAAAAAAGAAAGAAAGAAAGAAAGAAAGAAAGAAAGAAAGAAAGAAGAAAGAAAGAAAGAAAGAAAGAAAATCACACCAAAGTGTGAGTGCTACAGTTCTAATAAGAAGAGGTAAGAAAATAATCTCTGGAAGTAGAGGGAGAAAGGAATCTGGGAGGGAAAGGAAGGGGGAGGAAAAAGGGGGGGCCAGTTCAGATACAGGAGGAGATGAGGGAGAAGTACAGAGGTTCAGGAATTTGAAAGGAGGTGTGTATCATTGGGGGCAGAGGAACTGGTGGTAGCCACTAGAAAGTTCCAGATATCAGGGATCCAAGGGGTTCCCAGGATCAAACATGGAGGGCATTAGCCAAAATACCCAGCAAAGGGGAGATAGAACCTGTAGAGATTATATCCAGAAGATAGACACAGCTTCCCATCCCTGGTTGAGGGATGGGGCCACCTACACACTTGAAAAATATTAATCCATAATTCCTCTTCTCAAAAGAAAATGCAGTGACAAAGAGTAGATCAGAGACTGAACAAAAGGCCATCCAGAGACTGCCCCACCTAGGGATCCATCCCTTCTACAGACACCAAACCTGGACACTATTGTGGATGCCAAGGAGTGCATGCTGACAGGAACCTGATACAGATACCATTTTTTAAAAGTAATCCAACATATAAGCAGACTTAGTAGAGAAAGCATGTTTACTTTCTCTTTTACTTATCTGTTCCTTGTCTGACCTTAAGAAAGTACTTTAATCTTTATTCATTCAATAACATATATTTTAAAAATTGGAATGAGAAAAAAGGGGGTTTTTTTCTACAGAAGTTTGTAAGAGTTTTATAAGGTAAAATGTTACTTTATTGACCCCTGCAGACCCATAATAGCACATGTAACAGTAGACACATGTCATGAAGCTGTATCAACCTGTTCCAGACAACATTCATAGAATGCTTCTTTCAACTTGTTCGTTGCTTTCAGGAATGATTAAAACACACACATACACACACACACACACACACACACACACAGAGGGGGGGGGAGAACTACCGTCTGCACAAATACATGATTTTGAATCGGAGGCATGGAAAATATGTAGTTTAAGACTAAAGCTATGCATTTACTTTAACTTGTAAAAGCAGATTATGAGGTGAGCTCTGGGTATAATAATGGTTACACTGTTTTCTTAAGGACGAGTTGCATTTACATAGGCTGAGCACAAGGTAGGAAATCAGATTCAGTACATAGTTTTAAATAGACTTAAAGAATATTATTAACTAAGTGATATTGTTTGGGGGAAAATGAATTTCTGAAAAAAAATCATTGCTACATCAGAGAAAATGCCAATTAAAGCTGTTTGAGATCACAGCTCACGTCTGGCAGAGTGGCTGTTCTGAAGGTACAAAGGATACCAAATGCTCATGTGGAGGTGGAGAAAGGGAAACCTTCATACACAGCTGGTGATAGTGGATCAGGGAGCCACTGTACAAGCAACAGTGGACGTTGCCAAAAAAAGCTTAAAATAGTCATAGTACATATCTCAGCTATTCTGCTGGTTTTCTACCAAAAGAAATCTACAAGACCATGCCACAGAAGTATTTTCATATTCATGTTTGCTTCTGCTTTATTCCCAATAGTCAAGACAACAACCTTCTTTAATGTACCATAACAAATTAATGCATATATTAAAGAAACATGCTTCACAAATACCATGGAGTTTTATTTGGACTCAGAGAAGAGTGAAATTATCTCATTTTAAGAGAAAATGATAGTCATGGACATTATCATGTTTAAGGAATTAAATTGGCAAACTGAGGAAGATGAATATTGAATATTTTCTGTCTCACCCAAAATTTAAAATTAAATATATATTTATAACATTAAAATACAAGAGGAACTATAAAAAGATAGGGACAAAGAATATCATATTTTTATCTTATGTTCAGTCTAAATTTAATAATATTTATATATGAAAGTCTGATGAAACACTTGATAACTTAAAATTTAAGAAAAGAATTGCAATTATTTCTTTTAAAAGAGCACTATAAAATTTTAGAATATTCATTTGAGAAATCTCACAGATCTAAATATAAAATTATACTATTCATCAAATTTGTGCCTCATTTTCCACTAAGCACTGAAAGTAGAAGAATCAATGCCACTAAGTCTAGAGTGGTTTACCCTCCAGTGGTACTTCAGTGTGTTAGGGAAGTCATGTCCATCTGGATTGACAGGATGATGGAGGTTTCCTTGGTGATATTATGCACTCTTTGGTTTGCCTTATATGTAGCAACGTGGATTCTGAAAGATTTTTCAGGATCATGAGATCATTTCTAATTCCACATTTTGTACATCTTATACATAACAATTGCTGTTAATGGAGGAATCAGAAATGTCATAGACACCATCCTTCCTTTCTTTCTGGGATTTGAAATCTCTAATTTCATCAGTTTTAGGTTCTAGAACCTATTGTTTTGATGGGACAATGAACGAAAATTCTTTTCCTGTTGGCCATCAGTCTTTGCTGGACATTGATCATAATCTGACATTACTTTTAGCCCAAGATTTTTTTCAATGATTCTAAGGAAAGTGTATCAAATCTCATATTGTGTTTGACTAAACAGCATCTTCTTTCATTCATCCTTTTATAAAGAATTTATAATTCACAGTGTCAGTGTGTTCAAAATTGCTTCATTATGTCCACTGGCAGTGTATATATTTTTTTTCAGATTTTTATTCTTATTTTTTAAAAATAGATTCTTCTCTGATACAATACATTCAGAATATACTTTCCCCTTTCTTTATTCCTCCCAGATTTCTCCCACCTATCTCCCAGACCCAGTCCCCCTCAGTTTCATCTTCAGAAATGAGCAGGCCTCTCTAAAAGATGACAGCCAAACAGGACAGAACAAGATACAACAAGACAAGGCAAAAACCCTTCATATCAAGACTGGACAAAACAATTCAACAGGAGGAAAAGAGGACCAAGAGCAGGCAAATAGCTTGAGATAAATAAAATGAAATAAACAGCCAAACTAACAGTCATAGCCTATAAGCACGGAGCCTAGTACAGTTTCTGTGAGCCCATGTGAGCTCTGTCATGTTGACTGGTAGCCAGGTTAAGCTTTCTCTCCCCTTATAAGGTCCTGTCTGACAGACCTGCATTTCCTCCTTATTCAAATGAGGCATATATACTCGCCCCTACCCACCTCCATGTTCTTATGGTGTCTTCCATTCCCTCTGATTTAACAGTGAGATAAAAGACTGTAAGAGTCAGAGTGCATGTAAAACACCATATAACCTATTTTTAGAAAGGTTTGTCCTAAATGCTTCAATCAAGGTTGCTGTTCAAATTTCATTTCTGTGGCTGAGATAAAACATGCTGGAAGAAGTTGGAGACAATTAGTTTATTTGGCTTGCCATTCCACGTTGCAGTCTATAATTGCAGAGATGTCGTGGAAACAGGAGCTTGAGAGACCTGGTCACAACATATCCACAGTCAAGCACAGACAGAAAGGGGTGCACCCATGCTGCCTGCTTCCACCTTCGGTGAGCATTCTTCACTCATGCAGTTCCGGTTCCAACCATGTTGAATATTGACACTTTATAAGGGATAGGTAGGCCAGTTAGCAGTAAAGATAATCCTCCCTGACATGGCCAATATGAGCTATTAATTGTTCAACTGATACTCTCTTTCCAAATGATTCTAGGTTATGGGAAGCTAGCTTTTAAAACAAACATATCAGCTTCCCAAAAGGGTGTTCTACATTATCATTAACTATAACAAAGTGTTTAGAAATTGCTTTGGCTTTTGAGTTAATAATAATCTCTGAAAAATTCTGAAATAAGAATATGATTTAGATCAAGACTCTGATTATAAATTTCAATGTATAGTTAGAACTGCACACTCATACACAGACACACACAGACACACCGAGACACACCGAGACACACACACAGACACATACACACACACACACACACACACACACACATGCATGTATATATATGCATACATATATGCCATTACAGTGTGATTCTGATCTGAGACACATGTTCTATTCTGTTTCTCATTGACACCTTTTAATTTCTCATAAAGCTCTGCAAGCGGCACTTCAAATGTTTATTTATTTGAGATCATAATACAATTTCAACATCTCTTTCCTTTATCCTCTTCAAGTCCACCCATTATAATCATCACTGCAGTCCTTCAAATTCATGATTTTCCTCTTCACTGATTGTTATCTTGTGCACATATTAACATACAAATAATACTATTAAATATAATTTTTAAACATTTAAAGGGGTTATTACATTAAAGATGAAGCTGAAACTGTTAGTTTTATTTTTAGTTTTTATATATATATATATATATATATATATATATATATATATATATATAAAGTCCAATATACTATATAATATATCAAGTCAGTCACACAAATCGTTTACAAAATCAATACTTGCAAGGTTTGTACAAACTATTCAGATATTTGTCTCCTTCTGCAGTTCACTTTTCCCAAATATATGTGTGATGCACATTGCATGAGGTTGGAACAAAGGAGCTGTGTCGTGAGAAGATGCGAGTAGACTAGGGAGAAGCTGGGAGGCAGTGGCTCTCACTCCTGGGCAGCAGGGTGCTTTCTACTCCTTTCTGCTGTCAGGAGATAACAAATAAGTGCTCTGCGTATATCTTTTGCAAATTAAAATTTGCTTGATATGAAATGTTCATTAATGGTTTTTGTTTTCTTGTCCTGAGGCACATAGCTCTGTCTGTTTATGCCTTTGGTAGATGAGGTCTTTTTTTTGCCATTATTTATTATTCTTTCTTGTCAGATTTTTAATTATATAATTAAGATGCAATTGGTCTTCCCTAATAAAAAAAAATCATCAAAATGTTCTAATGTGCCTGTTCTAAATTCATTCTGCAGTTCTTAAATATAAAATAAAAATAAAGAGCCCCAACTATATGGCATATAACATATTTTCCTCAAGAATAAGTTTAATTTGTTCAATAAATTAAAGTTTGTACAATACATGTGGAAACATACAAAAAAAACCTCTAAGTTTGTCAATGACATTACCAAGGAATATGTTTGAAATACAGAATTTTAGGATGTAATAGTGGACAAGCACAATTGCTTGGGGGGTCAGCCCTGGCTGGGTCTTTTTTCTCTCAGTTCTTCTTGAGGCAGAGGAGGGGAAGAGCATGGGTGGAGGGGGAGATTTTGTCTTAAGAGATATTTATGGTTGCTGCATAATAATTAAAAGTTTACTTATCTAATTTGCTACTGTAGCTGACCTGCCTTCTGTGTTTCTCTGAGGCAAGAAACTGCAGTCTCTGGCACTTAACACTTCATCCTAAAACAGCAAGAGAATAAGTAAAATAGCCTTTGTTCAATCTCAGCAGGAATTGCTTGCCTCTAACTTTCAGTAGGCTATTCGAAGTTGCCAGAAGAAAAAGGGCCACTTTGAAGAGTGACTGTAATATTTATTTCTAAGTTGTAAAAAGTTTTCTATGAAAGCTCTCTAAGAAAAAGGGGGAAACCGAATGAATGAAAAAGGGGATAAGGGAAAAAATTCTCCTCTTTCCTCTCTTTGTCCTCAGTGTTTATCCATCTTTCAGAATCCATGATCACATGTTACAAAATTCATCACAAGTTTACACATAAAATAAAATCATAAATCAAATAAGAAATTTTCAATAGTGAATGTTTATATTCATATCTATTAGGAGTAATTATCTGGCAAAACAAAACATTCATCCCCTGTCACAGCTCCACAGGTTCAAGAGTTAAAAAAAAACAAAACCTAAGTTATTAGTAAAGTTCTTTTTTATATAGGTAAATTCAGTCAATATTTTACTTTCTGTCTTAGCACCTATAATAAATTGTTGTGGTTTTTTATGACCTTTTGTTAATTGTTTTACCACCTCTTGGAAGGTGCTCTGAGTAATAGAAAGTCTGGTTACTGTCTAGAAGCAATTAACTTGTGACACAATGGGAAAAGGACCTAAAAGCAGTCCCACTATAAAATAGCTTAATAAATACTGATATAATTTTAGAAATTCTTATAGGATCATCCTAAAGAATTGAGAAATACATCTATTTGTATATATAGCATCACTACAAGACAGTATATCTTCATAGATCTACAGAGATCTGCTGAAAAGTGGTAGGCTACTACTTAGTGATTGTTATATATGTAATAATAACATGAAAAACTTATTAATAGCAGGAATCTTTCTTAAAATGATTTTCTCCTGGGCCTTGCCTATTGAAGCTTCATCATAGATTTTAATCTAAGGCAAAGTCAACTTAGGAAGATCACCTGATAGTTATTAGCTTGCCCTATGATGGTTCTTGACAAAAGCAGGTAGGTTTTCCTGTTTTATTTGATGAAAAGAGATATATGGAGAAAGACTGCTACAGAATTTGGCATATACTGAGATTTCCTTGAGATAACAAAACTGAAACCTAGAATATATATGTCATCTTACTAGGGTATTCATTATCTTGGTGTAAATGTTAACTTTGATTCTCCAAATGTAATTGTCATTTCAGGAACTTACTCCTGAATAATCTCACTCGTTTTGAAGTCTGGCAGGCTGGTTTACTCAGCTTTTCTGGTTCAAACTCCTTTCCAAGTAGACTGACTTAAACTTGCTTCTGATATTCTGGCTCCATCTTATTCTTGGCCTCATTCTGTCTTTACCTGTGACCTGTCTCTTTAAATCTGTCCTAAATATCTTCCCTCTTTCTCTCTGTCCTGCTCTCTTCATTTTTCTTTCTTTTTCCTGTGCTGTTATAGTCATAGTTGGGTGTATGCTATTTCTGACTTATTCTGTCAATTTTTTCTGTGATTTGTCACTTTGTATGCCCCTAAATTAGTTGTCACTCCAAGCATGGATGCTTCCTTTCACAAACTAGACCTACCTTCGTTATTAGGAATTAAAATTGTGTACTAAGGGTGTGTCTGTATTCCAGTCAGACCTTTCTTCACTGGAGGACTTGTCCGCATTCTGGCTGTATCATATTGACCTAAAGGTCTTTGGATGTGATCATTTGCCAAAGAATCCATGCGGCTGGACCAAAATTGCCCTGCACCAATCTTCCCCCGATCTTATCATGCCAGGCCAATTCAGTGCTATTTAATTTATATCAAATAGAGAAATTAATAGCTTTCATTGTGTAAGTTTCACAATGATTTTAGCTTGTTGATTGTTCTTTCCCTACTTCTCTTTTTCCTCCTGGGCCCCTTGTACCCTTCCATCCCAGAGTGCATCTCTTTCCCTCTCATATTACGTGTGATTTATCTATTACCCGTACCTCTTTGTCAAACCTCTATTCATTTTTTAAAACATCCTTTCTTCATATACTTTGTCTAACACATTGCTTTGCCAAGTGGTAATATTCACAGCAAAACTATTCAAATCTTTAAGATAATGTTCTGAGAATCATAAATGTAAACATTTATAGCAAGTTATATATGACTATCTTCATTTTTCTCTACAAAAGCAGTTTTCTTTTGAATAAATACTGGTTTACTTGAATTTGGATTCCATAATAAGAAAACATGCAATTGATATAGTTGAACCATACATAAATCCACAAATCAGATAATATAAAAATGGCTCAGTTAACAATGATTTTATATCTTTTAAATTTTCGAGGTAAACTTATTTTATTAATTTCTAAGAGAATAATGCCTTAGTCTTATTCTCCTTTCCCCAATGCTATAAACGGAGACTTTCTTTGTAAATTCCCCATGTTTCTTCTTGTACATGAGCTGTATCTTGTAACCAAATTTGTGTTCTTTTCCCTTCTTCCATGTGAATAAGCCTGATGCACACACATGCTAGCATAAAGCATTCCCAGTGCTCTCTGTGGAGAATCTGCTGACACCTGAAGTGGCTTCTATTGGAATTTGTTTTTGGCTGATCTTTACATGACCTTTGAAATCCTGGCATCTGACCTGCTTTGGGCTTGGACTCCATGGCTCTAAGCCTGCCTGCTGCAGGGACTTTCTCCTCTCCATCTCATATTTTCTGTCTTAACCCTCTGGAAGCCAAACTATGAAAGACAACTAACTGTTTCCTAGACCTCTTTGTCAGTCTTCACCTTTTGAGCAACAATATGTGGGAAAATGCAAAGATAAACACCTCTTCTTACTGGCTGTTTTGTCCCAAAAATCCCAACATGCTGAAAGCTATCCTCTCCAAGGCAGAAGAATTGGACAAAATACAAATTATCATGCACTGGGAGATCTTTAATATTTGCAAATGAAAGGAAACTCAGCAAAAAGCCTATTAGTTAATGAATTATTTTTTTTTCTTACCAAACTGTTTTCTTTATTTTTAAAAACCTATAAATTTAAGGTAGGGGGCATGTAAAAGACATGTGTGGATATGGGAGGTGAATCAAAGAGGATGACCTTAGCTGTGATTCATAGCATTGGAGTTATGGAACCTGAAGGGGTCACCTCCTGTAGCCAGGCAAGAACCCCAGTGGAGTTAAGGGACACCAAACCCACCTAGAATATTTTGACCCAAAATTTATTCTGTCAATAAATTATTCCTCTTAAAGAGGAAGAGATATGTTGGTAGGGAGACAAATATGAATGTTTAAAATGCCCTCGATCATAAGATTAAATATAGTCTTTTATTCCATATACTTTTTGGATGCACTATTTGATTCTGGCTTTGGCTACTGACAGATGTGACAGCATAACACATGGAGTCCTTACAGGGCTTCTGCCCAACTGGAAAAGGGAAACTCACACCATTTTCTAATACTGACTGTGCTCCAGAAATTTGTGACTCTATTTTGTGGACTTAATGGGATTCGAGATGATTGGAATGAACACTGAAGCGTTGGTAGGAGCTTAGCCAAATTCTGGCTAATTTATATGTCCTGTGTGATTTGCCCTCCACAAATTTAAACTCCTTGTTTGCTCTTTATTAAACTCCTTGTAGTTACTGAATAACAAAATTGTAAGGACCCTACAAAGTAAAGCAAAAGCAAGTAGAGTGACATTCTTCATTGTGTGTATTTAATTTACAAAGAGGAATTCCCTGGGCAGTTTTATTTAGTCACTAGCATGTTTAACTGGATGAAAACATTGTTTTCATGATCTTTGAGACCATGTGTTGGCTCAAATTAGAGTATAGTAGCTTGTAGTCACAGAATTTTGTTTTACAAATGCCTTAAAGGATTTTGGATACACTAATGGTAGGCCTTATAAGAGTTAGTATCAATAACCAAGGGTTCAAATTGTTACTTGTTAATATCAACATTTATTATCAAACAAAAGAAAAATGTTAATATGAACACATGCATTAACATATATTTATAAGAAACATACTGAGTTCAAGATAAAAGATATGCTTTGGGAAACTATTAGACGAGATGATTATAAGAACCTTAGTTAAAATATATATTTTAGAAATATATTAATTTAAAATATATAGTCTTTAAAAATTCAAAAACAGGAGTCTTGTATTTGCAGTTTCATAGCACATGTAAAGTTTTCAGATCTGTTTGAGTTTGTATAACCACTGATGGCCTATTGAATTTTATCAATAGGAAAAATTTGATCCTTGCTTTTTGAGGTGATTGTATTGATTACTCTGATGAATTAATCTTTTTCTGCTTAAAAATGCTTTAATGTCTTGAAGCATTAAGACATTTAAAATGCTTTAATGTCTTAGAATTAATCAAAGAGAAGAGGAGGCAGTACATTGCAATTTAATATCTATACCAATTGGACATCATAGTTCAGACTTGAGTTGAGGATTTCTACTGTATTGATAGTTCTGAGATGATCTACTTTTGGAAAACAGACCTTCCCTAAACAAAACCACGTATTCCAAAATCAGTAAGTAATTAGGAAGTGTATCTACTTTTAGAGGCCAAGTACCAAGATTGGCTTTAAATATTTTCCCTCTCTAGAGGGAACACACTCAATGCTTGGGAAATGAACAGAAGAAATAAAGGGAAATGCTAACACAAGTGTCATTTTCATGGCAGTTCACATGACACATACAGTACTTAAGGATATGTCTTAAGTGAATATCTGTTAGAAGCTATGTTCTCCAAGCAAGAACATACTTTGACTTTATAGCCCCTTACAGCTAAGCTTAAGTGATGAAGCTTGTGCCTTCAGTTAAAACCAACAACAACCATAATAACAATAACATCTAAATTCTTAATGAGTTTGTGGATACTTTGTGAAAAGTGAGAGGTGCAAATACATATCCCATTAATCTTCTTCTAATAATACAACAATATCACATCTTTCATGACTTTTTTTTACTACTGTTGGTAACTCTAAAAACTCCCTCAGATACATAATATCAACCTATGAGGATCAAGACAAGAGTTAAAAAAAAAAAATTCTAAAGTCCTGTTTGTCTCGGGCTTGGATTCCAAGGCTCTAAGCTGGGCTTCTGTGATGTCTTTGTCCTTCCATGTATGTGAGTTCCAGAACAGCAAAAGGCACTCTGATCTTATTAGATAAATCATTATATATTTCACAGAGATCAGTTTCTTTGGAAACAGCTATCTCACAACATCTTCAGGACATCTAAGTAATTGCAAATTCTTGTGGCCACAATTTATCCATGTTCTTAATTAACTAATTCATATCCCTAAATATCCAGTTATATACATGTTATGTGCATGCATATGTAAATAAATATATATTACTTTTGAAATTAAAATATAATTACTGATTTTGTATTCCAAAATATATTTATG
The DNA here is from genome assembly GCA_021653895.1 of Mastomys natalensis. Taxonomy (NCBI): domain Eukaryota; kingdom Metazoa; phylum Chordata; class Mammalia; order Rodentia; family Muridae; genus Mastomys; species Mastomys natalensis. Next base: position 699,782 of record JAJTUV010000541.1, on the reverse strand, counting down.
TGACCATAATCTATACCATTTAAATAACATAGTTGCATATTCAACAATGTCCTTTGACAGTTAACAGTTTGGCAGCAAAATACAATAGTTAAGAAAGTTCAAATTTTAAAAAGTCATGTCTAGAAATATTTTAAATTTTTTATTATAAATTGTGCATAAATTAAAATACTAATAATTATTTGCTTGCTTGAATAGTCATAAACTTTAAATCTGACATGTAACATTATGATATAACTGGTTTTATTTGAAAATCAAATCATTTTTAGCATTAAAAATCTGCAATAATATTTTAAATAAAAAATCATGCCAGTGGTTGTAAGGAATTAATTGTAATGTTTAGAATAAATCAGTAAGACTCACTTTTTGTGTGATTTAGAAAATGCACCCTGAAAGAGTGTAGACATTTGTATGCAAGCACATGTATTCTCTTTTTATGCAAATCTCAAAGATGCATTAATTTCCCTGAACATTTAATTGACATTATACATTGCAATGAGAGATTTGTTCAGAATCACATTTGTATGAAAGCAAAGGTTCCTGTCAAGCTGTACACACTGGAAAGCTAAGCAAAAGAAATTGCAACAAGCAGTTCAGTATACATTAAAGAAAAGCATGTGTTCCAATAGTGATTATGTTGTGTGATGGTTCATACATGCAAGCAAACATGGCCACAGTGATAACTGGGATCCTCTGAAGACTAGACACTGGGGTTTTATTCCCAACCATCCACTGTGTGTACAGTGGAGTAGAAAATGTTTTCCAGGCTTTTTGCCTGTATCAGTTCAAAGAGTGGAATACCACTATCTCTGCCCATGTTCTGCTTTTGGCATTTTCTGCAGAGTGTCTGTGACTCTCATCTAACAAGAATGGAACACAGGTGCCAAGAACCTCTAAGCATTGCCTGACAACACAGTCTTTCCTTTGGTGCTTACTGAAACAGCTCCAACCGATACTGCTTATTACTAGGAAGCAAATGGGGATGGCTTAGCAGATTTCAGATTTTTTTCCACAAGGGATAAAACAAACAGAGAAACAAACAAACAACAACAAACAAAAATGTATTGATGTCAAACAAAAAGACAAAATCTACTTCTTGCTTTAATTCTAAAACTCATACTGAAGTTCCTCAAGAAAATTATCCAGGCCTCTGGCGAGACACTTACATAATAGTCCATACTTTACAAAACAAGAATTTTCCTAATTTATCCTAATTTCATATCCTAAATTTGGCATGAGACTCTGGTTCTACTCTATCCCATACCCATTTCTTTTTTTTTATATTGTGTTCTTCATCATTTGAAATAGACATTGAGCCCTTAATCTGAATGATTGTATAAATATAAAATATAATTTTATAATCATAAATTATATAAATATAAAATATAATATTTATTTAAAATAATTATAAAATATAAAGTATAATGCTATTATAATATATCTTACTTGATGGGTGAGACATCCCAAAGGCAAAGAGAGTAATCAGCAGACTGTGTTAACCCTGTGATCAAACTCAAGCCCAAGAGGGCAAAGCACTTCTCAAAGAATAACACATAGGATCTAGGGCTGAATCACTTTGGGTTCGAAATCCTGGCTTTGCACACACTAGCGAAGGGATTTCAGGAAAATTATTTAACTTTCAGCAAAACAGGCATTAAATTTAGAACTTACAACATAAGTTGATGGAGGAATGCATATTACATAAAGCACCAATGTGAGACTTCATTTTTACATAAAGATAACTTGATAACTAAATTAAGTAGCTATGAGATTCATAACATTCCTTTTCTGGATTAAATGTATATATTATTTTGAAGTGAATGTTTTAATATCTTATATTGATAAAACATTAGTATTTCATTATAGATACATAATACATATTTATAGATATATCTCCATAAGCATAATATATAAAATCCATATGCACATGTAAAACAAACAAATGGCATGTGTTCATATTGATAATTACATGTGTTTGTATATAGATAAATTCCTTAAAGCGAATAAAAATGTATAGAGAATTTAAGCTATATATCACTTGATGTGTGGGTTTTACTTTTTAATTGCATTTCCTCACATAGTATGCATTTATTTATTCCGTCCATCCACAGAATGCTTATGACCTTTATTCATATTCATATTGGTGTATTTACTGCATTGACTCATTCTGTTAAGTCTTTTGGTACCTGGATATACCATACTTTGCTGCCAAGTATGGGATGAATACACTCTTATGAAGACAATGAATGCTATTATGAAAAGACTCTATGTGTCTTCTTATGATACAAATTTTCTGTCAGCCTAATAAACCTACGAATCTAAAACTTAAAACTTGAACATGTACTCAGAACATGTACCTACCATACTTTATTAGACAGAATAGTAAATCAGTTTTTTATTCTTTCTGTCTTTATCAAAACTTGGTATTTGCCACTTTTAGAGTTCATAGGTTTGTGAATATCATAGTGTGAAATGAGTTTTCATTGTATATATTTTGAAACACATTAGCCTTGTGAAATTAAATATTTTAAATAATATTTAATGTTCCCAAATTTTCTCTTCTATGAATATTAGCACACAAATTTCAAAGGTATTATTTGGACTTAATCTTTAGAATGTTCTCTAGATAAAACTCTGTAGATTATCAATATTCTACATATTAATCGTCCATCTTAATACTTGGTATACTAATCAATTGATGATAAATACTTTATCTTATATGTCAAATAGTTTTACTGATATATGCGACTATTACATGTTAGCATAAACATAAATATTAATATTTTAAACTTAAGTGCTGAATATTTTTCTGATGAATATAAACCACATGCTAAAGTGATGAAAAACACTAGAGAAGTATACATATGACATAATTCTCATTGAGAATATACATGGAAAACTTTACAGTGAAAACCTAATATACACGTTAGCAATATGCATGTGTAATATGAAAGTTTTCAACTGATTTTTACCTTGTTATTCAGAGTAGTTCTGTTAAGTTATAACATCTCTGCCAAGCAAGTTGCAAGAGACAATAGAAACTGAAGAACTCAAGGGTCAACTTAGGACACAGATATAGAAACCTAATAGAGATTGTGAACAGAGAAAACCATAGAAAGTAAGCACAATCTGCAGGCTGCTACCTTCCTTTTACCTGAATTCCCATAGGGAGTCATAATTACTGAAGATCCTCCACTGATTAAAATGGCAATCCCTTTCGAATCAGTATGCAAAGCACAGCACACAACCTTAAGCCAGGGAATTCAAGTACTTTGATGAATAACATTCTCTGATTGTATTTGAAAGAGGGAAGGGAGGACAGATGAGAGCAGAATGGTGACTAACCTGGAAAAATAGGGCAATTATCAAACAGCAAGCTGTCTCTCCGTGAACGAACATTTTGTTGCAACACACTAAGCTTCCGCAGCTGGGATCTCTTTCACTCTAGCAAGCTGAGGTCTTTCCTTCTGATTAGGTCGCCTCTCTTGAGGATCATAATTCCTAGTGTCACAACAACACAGAAGCAATAATAAAGCAACAGTAACAACAAAGCCTCTGGGGACTGACATGCTTTCATGTCTGCAGGTTGTAAGATTTTGTAAATTGCCTCCACTTTGTTCACGTGCAAAGACAGACTAAGTTTCTTTTCAAAGTGCAGCTTTCATCTCTAAGCCGGTGCCACTAGACAGTGGTAGAAATTTCTTCATTGCTCACATAGCAAAATGCTATTGTCAATATTCTTCAGCTGATCAACTTTGAACTGTCGCTTTGAAAGGATAATAGGACATAGTTGCTTTAGCAGATAGTTTTAATTCAAGGTAAAGCCTGTGAACATAGTGTTGGGAGCCTAGACAGTAAGTATGTTGTCATAATTTGAGCCCCTTTCTTATAAAACGATGTTTTGATAGTATGTTATTCTATTTTATGTAGAAGTTGCATGTGTGATTTTTATGGCAACACACACAGGTACCCAAACTTTACTTCAAGTTCTTACTTCTCAGCTGCTTTTCTTGCTCACATTGCTTATTTCAAGACCAACACATCCCTTGAGAGTTATCCTTCAAGTTCAGCTTAGTAGTGACAATGTCTTCACTGTCCCTCCCCTGGTGGTCATGAAAGCACACACTGAGGGCATTTCTTTAGTAGAGAAACAGATAGATATCTGAGAAATTGCAAACTTGGGTCTGGTAGGAGGGTTCCAGCTATGCTCCTTGGTTAACACACTCTGATTTCCTTCTGGGATGGTAACTATGCATCATACTATTTCTATGGCTCCAAGAAGACCCATTCATTCCCAGTGTGCAGTGCAATGTCCATAAAAGAGAAAGAACAAATGTCTTACGATTTCTGCGATATAAATATTTGGATATTTCCCCTGAGTAATACTGTTAAGACTCTATATCTGACTAAAACTCTTTTAAGTATTAGTTATCAATGTCATATGGTATATGTCTATAGAAATGAGAGAGGAAATGGCCTATTTTTATCTGAAATGTATAATGTAAATATTTTATTTGGTATAAAATGTTTTATTTGGTCCTAGGAGATTCTTCAATATTTTCATGTAACACAAAGTGTAGCGTATAACCCAATAGTACCTGGTTCCCCTATAACACCCCTTAAAGCCACCACCTCACACAATAACACAGGAACAGAAACAAACAAAGAATTCTATGTCAATGAAGACTTAACTATAGATACTGACAAGACAAATAGAATCTATAAGTGCTATAGTAACATATTTTTTTTGTTTTTATTGCTGTTATGTAGTTGAAACTCTTTTCCACAATATTTTTTAAAAATGTTTCAAATATAAAAACAGGATTTCTATATTTTTAACCTTAACTTAAACATTTAAAGTAAAATCAGAGTTAAATTTATTACACTTAACTCTAGAGAGATTTTTTTATCATTTGTTTTAGTATATGAGTCAAGTAATTATTTTCAATTGAGCCACTAATTATGAATTTTAACATAAATTGTATAATAACTCAGTAGTATCTAATTTATTCTAATAGTTCATGTCAGTACACTAATAGTCATTATGATAATTATCAATGTCATATGGTATATGTACAGAAATATTTAAGTACATATGTGTATTTTAATATAATTAATTTTAATGAACGTTCAGTTTAAACTATGAGTTGTTAAAAAGTCTTGGTTTAAATTATACACACTCCACCTCCAATGTACATAACTGTTCAAAACTATGGCAACAACACTTTCTATAGTCTTAATCAACAGATCAATATGATTAGGAATTTGTGGTCATACTAGTTTTCTTATTTTTATTTATAGTTTGAGACAAGGTCTCATTATGTAGTCAGGCCAGATCTGGTACTTACTATGTAGACCAGGCTTACATTGAACTCATAAAGAGCTCCCAGCCTCTGCCTCCCATGTGTTGAGATTAGAATTTGCCCCAACATTCCTGACCACTAGTTCTGTTTTTAGCAAGTTTTATTTATTTATTTATATTTGATTATAGAAGTGTTTGGATTCATTTATTGACTACGCAGGTGATTTGTAAGTCCTATTTGTAAGATATAAACTATGAGGATAAATAACTAAGTACTTTAAAAAAGAGACCTGGTGCTAAGATTCCATGATTGTATCCTGGACAATACCATCAGACCTATTTGCATTTTGAGTACAGATTTACAAATTGAAATTAAAAGGCTGACCTTCCTCTAAAATGCTATTTTTTGATCAAAGTTGTTTACTACTATCAGATAGTAGTTATATGAACTCTCATACATAACATAAAGTTCTCATATTAGCTCTTCAAATGGCACTGGTTTCAAATGTAAAAGAACAATTTCTTTAAGGTCCTTCTCTCAAGCATTGAGAAGTAAGGAGTATTGCTATGGAATATTAAAAATGAAACATTGATTCTTAGCTATGTAATTTGATTGCTAGACATATTAATCAATAGAATTTTCAGAATAAATTGAATAACTTGTGGTCAGTGATATGGTAAGTACATTCAGTCAATGATAAAGATATACAAGACAGTAAGCAAAAATATATTAAGAAATCTGAAAATAGTCATACTGAAGATATTTTGTTATCAAGGAACAAATAACAACAAAAAATATTAAGGTGAAAAGTACTTCTAAGTGTGGATAAGGAATTTTTGGCCTTAGATAGTTACACATATTTAACTTCAAACAATGTCAGAGAGTCCTTTAAAATTAAATCTAAGTGTAAACTGGCTGATTCATGTAGGTAACAGTTACAACAACTATACTGAAACTTGGGGCAATGAAAATAGTGTAATCAGGAATAGGTACTTTCTATTCAATCATGGTCTGTTGATGAACAATATGAAATCAACTGAGAACTTGTAAGAAATATAAAATCTCATATGTAATATACAATGACAAAACAAGAATCTGGTTTTTTGCTTGGTTTTGTTTATTGATAATAATATTTTTATTTTATTTTCCCTCTTATTAAATATTGAAACTCTTCTCTTACAATAAAATCTGAATACAATTTTCCTTCTCTTTATTCTTTCCAGGTCTTCCCCAATATCTCTCTCACCCAGATACATGCCATTTCTGCCTCTCATTGTACAAGAACGGACTTCTAAGAGATAATACCAAAACATGACAAAATGAAGCATGGTAATTTAAAACAAAATCACCATATTGAAGTTAGACAAAACAAGTCAACAGAAAATAAAAGGGTTTGAAAAAGAGACACAAGAATCAGAGACTCAATTTTGCACACCTTTATGAAGCCCATCAAAGTCCTAAACTAAAAGCTATAGTATATATTCTGTGAAAGGACCCAGTGCAAGCCTGTAGATCTTGTGACCTGTTTCTTTGGCCTGCTAAGCTAGTTTGTTACCATGGAATGCTTGCTGGTACTGGAGGCTGGGACAATGGGATGAGTTGGAAGAAGAAATGTTGAAGATCTTTGTCATCAACTGAGAATGGGGTCAGAAAGGAAAGGGATGCCACAGTAGGTTTTCTACTACATAGCTGCCAGGAGACTGGGGGTGATTGCATCTAGAGGAATAGAAGCGTTGGAGGTGGGAATTTTCTGTCAGCCTCCTTGTTGTCCTGGCAGGAGTGGTTAGGTGAGTTAACAACTGGTGCCTGCTAGGGTGGGGAGCTTAAACAAATCATCAAGGCTGGGGAGGAGAGTTTGAAGGAGAAGACTGAGATTCAGAGGAGATAGTTTCAAGGGAACAGGAATGGCTGCTACAACTATTCTTCTGCAGAGCTGGGTATGGGAGTGGAGACTGGATCTGAGGAACAGGGGGAAAAGAGAAGATCTGCTGACAGCATAGTTGATGAGGGCGTGACAGATATGGCCTGTGTGTGAGCAGGGGTACCTGCTTGAGTTGAGGTCTGGGATAAAGAGACAAATGGGAGGAGGAAAGTAAGGAGAGGAAGGTGTGTGGTCCACAGGTGATGTTGAAGAGGTGGTTAGGTTGTAGTCTACAACTGTTGCTTTGAGATAGACCTAGAGATGAGTCAAGGGACCATGTTTGGAAGGGAGGAGCGAGTTGTAAATGTCTTCAATTGGCTTACCTGTTTCCCTGGCCTGCCTGCCAGGTATATTCCCAGTGAATGCCTGATGGTATTAGAGGCTGGGATAATGGGATGAAATTGGGGAAGGAAGGTTAGGAGAGAAGAACCTTGTGATCCTTATGAATGAAGTCAGAGAGGAAAGAAGAGAGCATAGCATGTTTTGTGAAACAGAGACTGGGGTATTAGATTTGGAAGAACAGAAGGAGAGATACTTATCTGCAGTCAGCTGAAGAGGTATTGTGTGCAATAGAGTTGGGAAGAAAGAAAGTTTGCTTTAAGACTGTGACCCTGACATGTCCACCACACATCAGTTGGTAGTATCATCCGTGAGTATACGGGCAGCACAAATTGTACTCAACAAGGTACATACAAACACACACACACACACAAACACTACACACACCCCACAAGTATATACAAAAAAAACACTTGAAATTGAGAGGCACAGTGGTGATGTGTCTCATGAAGGAGTTAGCCTGAGAAGACAGAAGTGAGTACAACAAAAATACAGTGTGCATGTATGAAATTCTCAAATAACTTTGGCCATGAAAATGTCCTGAGCAGATCAGGCTTCTTTTTTGTTCTCCATAGGAGATATTTCCTCTAATTCCCTGATACATAAGTATGAAAAATCAGTAAGAAGATGGTATCCCAGGTAAAACTTCTGCTTTGATCTTCACAGCTGGCATGATGCCCCTCTGAAGTTTTCATTTGGAAATTTCCCTTGACAGAAGAACAAGGTCCCATCTATGGCCACTCACCCTACTCTTTCATTGTTAAGCCTCTGTCCGTCAGACAACACTAAAATGTTTAAGTCCTGAGGAAACAATATGTAGTCATTTTCATAAAGGGGAAGAGGGTACTTCATTTGTAAACCTCTCTGTTTAAGTACTAGAAGCTTATTGTCCCTTGTCATTTAGGCCATCTTGTTTCTGGATTTAAAGCAAATTATTTTCCCCATTATAATACAAACTGAGCCTGTTTTTTTTTTAGCTTTTGTTGAATATCACAAAAACATGAACTCTTTTATAGCACAGATCTAAATGTATAATAGACTCCAATTTTGTCATTATTCACTTATTAGTTTCTTGACACTAGAAAGCAGCAAATGTGCTGTATTTGTGTGCAACATTCTGCTAGGTACAACACCTGACCCGTAGTAAGTAGTTAATAGTCTTATTGATTAATAAATGAAAGAGAATGAGATAAAGATTAAGTAATTTTTCTAAATCTCACAGACAAAAATATTTCTGATTCTAAATTATATTTTTCATGTCTACAGTTATTTTAGCCTACTTGGCTATACCTCAAACAAGTTTAGCCTATGCATATGAAGCACTTACACTAGTTCTATTAAAAGCTTATCAGGTACCATAATGTGTCACTGAAACTGAGGGTCACTCAATTCTTTGTCTTCTTCTAAGATAATATTATACAATCTTCCAGTGTAGATAATTGCATTTGAAGGAGTCAAACATCAGTTTGAGGGAAAAGGCTAGGATCAAAATTCTTTTAATTATAAAACACAACCTAGAGATTATACAATTGTAGCCCCAAAGGATGCAATTATTTTGTTGTGTAGGATATTAAAGATATAATGATAATCTCTTTGTGCTGCTGAAAGATCACATGGGCACAGTGCCAGGGAGACATAACTCAAAGTCGCAACATTCTTCCAACTTATCCTGCCAATGAATTAGAACAATGCAACCTTTACTAGAGTTTTTTTGCTAACAGAGGTCTATCCTAAACACATGGGAGTCTTGTTCATTCAGAAAAATTGGTATTATATATCCTAAATGCATCATAGTATTAATAAGTACTTTAAATATGACTCTGTATAGCCTTGTGAAACAGATAGTTGTTCCTAGAAATGATGCCATTCAAAAGTAAGTACAAAAGTACAAAATTCCATCATTCCTTGTCCTTCAGTTTGGGACAACATGTGGTATCTTCCTTGTTCCTTTGTAAATTATTTTTCTTTTGTGGAATATTTCTTTTTATTTATTCTTATATTCTACTCTCCTACAATACTCTCTTACAATACATTACAACCACAGTTTCCCCTCCAACCACTCCTCCCGGTGTTCTCTCTCCTTCTCTCTCTCCCAGGCCCACTTCTCCCCTGTTTTCATTCAGTAAAACACAGGCTTCTCTAAGATATCAGCCAAAGAATGTGTAATAATTTCAGTAAGACTGTATACAAACCCACATGTCAGTGCTGAGAAAGTAAGAGGAAAGGATTCTCAAAAGTAGAGAAAAAGTCAGAGAGACCTCACTCTCCCTATTAGGGATCCCACAAAATACCAAGCTAATATTTATAACATATTTGGAATGAGCCTACTACACACCCATTGCTTCAGTCTGTGTGAGCTCCTGTGAGCCTCGCTTGCTTGATTCTATGGGCAGCATTCTCCTGCTGTCCTCCACCATTCTGACTCCCACATTTTTTTTTGCCTTTTTCCTCAGAATTCCATGAGCTCAAGAGAAGAAGCAGAATGGAGATTTTCAGTTTGAGCTCTTTCTATACCTAATATTTGGCTGCAGTACTTTGCATCTGCTTTCATCACATACTGGAGGAAACTTCTGATGACAAGTGGGCTAAGCACCAATGTATAAGTAAGGAGAATATCATTAGGAAACACTTTGTTGGTGTTTTTCTACCTTTGGTCTCCAAGCTGTCCAGTCTACAGTTCCATGGGTTCCCTTTCATTACATGGACTTCAAATAAGACCAATCATTGATTTGTCATTCACACAAGATCTGTACCTTCAATGACACATACATTTAACAGGCTGGATAAATATTACGCCAAAGGTTTTGTGTCTGGGTTCATGTCCCAGTCCCACCACTGGAAGTTGACTAATTATAGAAGATACCTGGTTTAGGGCCTGCATTCTCCATTACTAGAAATCCTGGCTAATGTTCTTTGTAGAACACAGGGAGTTTCTACTGCTCTAGATGTCTGCATAGCCTCCCAAATATCCTCCAGTTTCAGTTGTCTCTTCTCTTCTTCCATCCTTGCCTGTTGCCTGATCTCTCCTGTTCCCAATGCTGTCTACCTCCAGTACACCTGCAAAAATCTATTCTATTTTCCTTCCCCCCAAATATCCCTGCACCCCCTTGATAGATCTCCCTGTTAATTAGTCTTTCTGTGTGGCTTGTAGCATAATAATCATTTACTCAACTAACCTCCACTTATAAGTGATAGATATGTGTGTCTTTCTAGATCTGGGATACTTCACTTGGTATGATGTTTTTTGTTTTTAATTTTTTATTAGATATTTTATTTATTTACAATATAGATGTCATCATCTTTCCCCATTTTCCCTCCCTAGAAACCCCTATCCCATCCCCCCTCCTCCTTTATGCTTTTATACCATTTTAATTTCATGCATGTATTATGGTCAGTTCTAGGTTGAGGGTCTAGCAATAAAATAGATGCAAATAGTCAAGGAACAAGCAAGACAATAAACAAAAATAGTCAAAGATAAAGCAAGACATTAAACCCAATTACGTGAATGCTCCTGTGATCACTGTTTCTAAGGGCTTTCTAATTCCATCCATTTGCCAGTTAATTTCAAAATGTAAGTTTTTGACAGATAAGTAATACTGAATTGTGAAAATATACCACATTTTCTTTATTCATTATGTTGAGGGACTTTTAAGATGTTTCCAGTTTCTGGTTATTATCAGCAAATCTGCTATCAACAGTTGAAAAAGTGTCTTTGTGGTAGAATATAGCATATTTTGGGTATATGCTTATGAGTGGAATAGGTCAGACTTGAGATTGATCTATTCCCAGTTTTCTGGCTTTCTTAAACTACTGGTAATTTTATTTCTCCCTTGTGCTAAATCAAAGGGGATTCTTTAAGTATCTGCATTTCATTTAGTGGTTTTCCATGAGACTAATCTGTACTTTGTGCAAAGTAATGGTATATTGCATAGAACTGGACCTTATTGGTCAGCAGATGTGAATTTGTTTTATCATTCATCACATTTTTAGACAAGCCTCCTAGAATTCTGAATATCAAAATTCTAATCATAACACTTGTGAAATGAAACCAATATTGCAATCCTACAGGTAACAGGTTCAGTAGATAATGTGACTCTTGGCAAGCAGTTTATTTTTATTATATAAGTACGTGAAGTGAAGTCCACCAGGGACTTACTAGGGAATCTGTAAGAATATATACTTTGATACATAATGATGATGGATGAGAAGGCTATGTAATTTTCTGAATTTAAAGTACTTTCCTAAGATTCAAAACTATCTATTGGTTCTTTAGATTATAGTAGTAAAATATGTAGCCATGAAGTATATCATTGTCCTACAGCTTCTCATTTAATATTGAATATTTTAGCATTTGTAGTCATGTGAAATACTATATGTATTTCATAAGAATCTAAGTTTTCTGAAACAGACTGTTACTCTTTTCCTTATTTCTTCCCCTTCAGAGAATCTTTATGTCAAGCAAAGGATATATGATTTATCCAGCATAATTACAGCCTGCCACAGATCTGTTTAACTTTGTGGGGAGAAACATGACAGCACACAAATCTTAGAGATTTTTTTTGTGGAGGTGCTTTCTTCTTTTTTTCATCCCTTTGGTCAGAAATTTAGGTTCACAGTTTAAATGAAGCTTCAGAGTTCCAAAGCAATTGGAAAACAGAATTTGAGACAAAAGACAGTTCTGTTTCTCCTCTGCCAGGCTTATAAACTCCATAAATATTATTTAGTATCTCCATGGTGCATTATGTATGGCTTTGTTCACAATAGTCACTGCTATGATTAGTATCATCAAAATGTATTTATCCCTATTTACAATTCAAGAAGTAAGCAAGCAAATAAGACACTAAACTAGTACTAAAAGCAGCTTAAGTCCAGGTGCAAATCTCTTCTGTAAAAAATGAAACTTAAGCTACAAGTGCACATGACCTAAAACAGGAACAAAAGTAATATTATACCCAGAGAGAAACAATAGAAATGTTTCAGCTATATCTATTTCATTCTTTGAAAATAATTTAAGGAAGACTATAAAAGCAAATGCACACACACACACACACACACACACACACACATATATATGCTACAGTTGGGCCTAGATATATTTTAATTACTTTATATGTGTGTCTAGTTTAATACTTAGTAATTTGAGTATATATGTGCATATAACATATACTTTCAAATATATTTTTATTTCTTCTGTATATAATATATAAGTTCTGTAAGAGTATAGTAGTAGTGTCTGATGAAAATATAGTGAAAAAATTCAATACCTTAGAGAAATGTATATCCATAGTCTTTTCTGCATTATAAATGTACAATTAATATATGCTGATAGAGGAGCCCAGTGGGTGGGTGGCTCAGATTTCCCAAAAGCCACTTGTGCTTACAGAAGAAAACTAAAGATAGTATCTAGCATAGAATTTTTTTCATTCTGAAACCTAAGGAAATCTTTTGTGAATTTTCTAAAATGTGACAAGATAGAGATTAAAGTAAAGGTTTCTTTAATATCTCAAATAAGATAAATTATGTATTCTCCTATGGGCTCCTTTTATTTTACAGGCTGATGGTGGTTTCTGTTATTACATATTTGTTTTTTTGATACAAGATCTCACTATATAGATTCAGGGTTGGGCTGGAATTTACTATGTAGACCAACCTGGCCTATACTCACAAAGATATACTTATTCTTTTCCATATTACTAGGATTAAAGAAGTATGCCATGAAGCTATATATAATGATATTTTCTTAACACAAATTTAAGAAATAACATCACAGAATCAAATAGTCGTCTTCAGAGTATTAGGTCATTGTTATTACATTGAGAAGTTATGAACTTCTGTAAACATAGTCACTCTTGTTTCACAAACAGACACAGTTATAAAGATTTGTTAAAGAACCCAATTGTGATGAGTCTACATTTTTAAAAGCAAGACACTTTTATTTATAATTTCTCGTTTGTGTTGTTTGATAAACAAACACTCTTCAGTTTAATTAGGTCCATAAAAACTAACAGAGAAGGAAAAGTAATTCAGTTCAACAGGAAAAATTATAACAACTTCTAAATTATAACCAAGGGGGTTTGTAAACTTTCCTAAACAAGAACATCACCAGTAAAATGCAAATACAAATTAAAATAACCTCAAGATACAACAAAATATAAATTATAATAAAATATTAATTGAATGCTTCTATGCATTTGCTAAAATAAGCATCTACATGAATTTTAATAATAGCACTGAGCATATTGTTTAAAGCTAGACAAAATCAAGCCCATCAGTAGTATGGTGGATGAGCACATTATGCATATTCATCTGGTAAAATCCAATATGACAGCAAGTTTCCAGCATTTGTGAAGTGATAGCTTCCCAAAGCATCATGATTGGCTCATTTTCATAATCAGGATGCTAATGAGGAAAAGGAAAGAAAACCTCAGACATATAAATGGACTCCTACATGGTAGGCTTATTTAAAGTTCAAAAGCATACATTGTCAATATATAGAAAAAAACAAACAGCATAATGGATCTAGCCCTGGTTGTGTAGACTTTTCTCTTAGATATTCTGTGATATTCTTAGATATTCTTAGATAGGCTGTGGCCAAAGACATTCAAGATCTACCTGAGTTCAAGGCCAGTCTGGATAATGTTGTGACACTGTCTCAAGCTAAAAAGTAGTAAATAAATAAATAAATGGCTATGGAAGTTCATATAACTTAGTAAGGGATTGCCTGTCTAGCAGAAGTGATCCTTAGATAAGCAATCCTTCAATACCCAAGGAATAAAATATTTAACATAATTCTTTTTAGATGGTGACATATAAGTAATTAATAAAGAGTGAAGGTAAACATTTTGGAGGATGTTTATGCTTTGAATAAAACATCAAGCTATACATAAGTTATTTGTGTAACGTTTAAATTAGTTCTTCTTTCATATATTACATTCCATCCAGATGTTCCTCATCCTCCTCTCCTTCCAGTCCCTCCAACATCACCTTCTCTCTCTCTATATACCCCTCTATTTCCCTTCAGAAAAGAGAAGGACTTCCAGGGATATGAACCAAATATCGCATAACAAGTTATAATGAGACTGGGCACATACCAGCATTTCAATGCTGCATGAGAAAATCAAGTAGGAGGAAAAGAATTTCAAGAGCAGGCACAAGATACCTCTCACTGTTAGGATAATTTTGTAAAATAAATAATTTTAAAATTATTTTAGATTGAATAATTTTATTTTTATGTATTTTAGTGTTTGTCTTTACACATAAATGTGCACCATTTATGTTTATTGCTCACAGAAGCCAGAAAAGAGTACCCCTTAACCCAGAAATTTAGGTACAGATAATTATCAACAACAGTGGATAGGGCTAACCAAATTTGGCCCTCTGCAAAAACAACACACATACATAACTTTTGAGATACGTCCTCAATAATGACTTTTAAATAGCTCAATATAGGATACATTCTTTATAGAATAATTTTCATTAAATTTGTTCAACAAGTGAAATGAAATATGAAGAATAAAGCCTCTGGTGTTTGCAGCATAGCTGCATGATGTGATTTCACACAGGAGATGTCATAACTATCATCTGGTTCTTAATCTTCTGAGTTATACGTTTGTGTACATCACTCCTACCTCTGAATAACATGAGAATTTCTCTTGGGGAAGAAATTATTGAAATCATTAATAATATTAGATTTCTGTCATGTGTTTCTACAAAAATTACCATCATATTAATTATTATTTCCTGGGCTCTATGCTAGAATTTTTCTATTGTGACTCAACCTTTATGGTTCTGAGCAACTATTACCCTTCTTGAATCATCACAAAAGAATTTAGTTCATCTCAAATGCTAACTTATCCCTTCTTAAATCAATACTAAGTAAGGTATGAATTTCAAGTCAACCACATTAGTTGTGTATGAAGTATGAAAAAAAGTATGAAAGAATAGAAGTCATTAATTACCTTGCTGTATTTAAATAAAAAAATGTTTTCAGAGCTTAGACAATCATTTTTTAAACAAATACACAACAAAGCAAGAAAAGATTCAGTAGTAGTATTGTATTATAAACAAAAAGAAATAATAAAGACAAAAGTCTTTTACCATAACTGGATATAGTAGCTAGATGTACCTATTTCTCTTATTCTTCTACTTTAAATCAAATGCACACTTCTTATTTGGCCAATAGTGATATCCCTGTCACAAGACTACTTCTCTATGTTCTGTCACTTACATGAGCAAATGAGCACATCCAATACAATTGCTTTTATGATGTCCATCTGAAATGTCCAACAAAAGTACTGGGAACTTGTGCCAACACTTGTGGCTACAAAGGGGTAATGGACAAGGTGTGTCCAAACTTAACTAGTGAGTTGACCTGCTGAGAACTCATAGCAAAGTGGGCTTTTAGAGTATTTGAATGAAGCTGTTGGCCTTTAAAGGACACATTTTGTCCCTTCTCTGTGTTTTCTATTCTCTGTGTTTCCTGGCTCTTGAGAAATGAGTAATTTTCTTTTGTCATGGTTTTTCTATCTCACCATAGTTTAATATATACTGGAATCAGCCAACCATGGGAACTTATTCAAAACATTTTTGTTTTATTATTTTACATTATTTAACTCCAATATTTTGTCACAATGATGAAAACTAACACACATGTAAAATTGCATCCATTTGTAAGATTTAGTGATTTTATTTCTATGTGCAAAGTTTATTTTAAAATTTTATGCTTTGATGATTTTGTTATTCTTCATAAGGGATATGTAACACAATTTCATGTTTCTTTCCAATTATTCATAGAACAAAAAAATCTAGTTCACTAAACAAAAAGTTTCATGAAACAACAAAATCTTTTATTCCACAAGATCTAACTACATGAACAAATGGTTCTAACCTACAGACCTCTCTTGGATGCAAGGAGGAAGTAAGCATGTCCTGAAGGCATCAGAGATGATGGAAACTGAAACATGAGAGCAGGCCTGGGAAGCGCTAAGGTGCTTAGGTCAATATTTAACAGTAAGTTGAAGCTACTTTTTTTTTTTTTTTCTTTTTCGAGACAGGGTTTCTCTGTGTAGCCCTGGCTGTCCTGGAACTCACTCTGTAGACCAGGCTGGCCTCGAACTCAGAAATTCTCCTGCCTCTGCCTCCCAAGTGCTGGGATTAAAAGCGTGCGCTACCACCGCCCAGCGAAGCTACTCTTGATGATTTTCTTTTGCCCGAACTTTCCCATAGGGGCTAAGATGTCATTTTAAAGATTCTTTGCTTTGTAAAGAGTGACTAACTTCCCTTTCACGCTTCTGGAATCCGAGAACAAAATGTGGCTATAAGTAGTTGTTTAGTATTTCATGTTGAAAAACAAATTTCCTCTCTCACATATGCTTCTGCTCTGGAATGCCTGATCACAAAGCTGTTGGTTTGCTGAGGCGGTTCAGCAGTTGATCAGTGCCACACAGCTGCATGTTTATGTCTGAACCGCAGACAGGAGATGTGTCCATAAAATATGACAATGTGATTATCAAACTTTGAAATGAGCAGTGCAGTGTAAGCATGCACAAAACTGGCTGTGACAGGCAACCATGAGATCTGAATGCCAAAACTGTTAGAAGACAACATCTCATATTAATTTAGAAAGCACTGGATATTATTTTTAATTAAAATTCTATATCATTTATCCTTTCTCCCCAAATCTCCCATGCCCTTTGTTCCCTCTCAAATTCATGACCACTAGCTTTAATTGTTATTGATACACACACAAAGAAACAAATACAAGCACACATATAAATATGTGGTCATGGAAAATACACCAAAACAACCTACTGAGTCCATTTAGTATTACGTATGTGCATTTGTTCAATACTGATCATTAACTGTTGGATAACCATTTAGGAAGATCATCTCTGAAGCAGACCCTTTTACTCTTAAAGTCATTAATTTATTATAGCTCTTTATCTAGTGGTAAGGCCCACAAGAGTTCCCCAGTCCTTGTTGACATGTCAAATGGTATATTCCTTGCTCATGTCTTGTTTGGGCAGCATTTTATTGAGATTTAAGAAGCAGAAATTCTGTACCATAGTTAGAAGACACACTTATGTAGACTTCCTGATCTTTAGTTAAATTCAATCTTTCTACCTCTTCTTCAAATGTTCCCTGATTCTTAGGTGCAGGAGTGGTTGTAGATATTTCAAATTGTGTAAGGCATTGCAAAGTCAGTTATTCTCTGTGTTTAGATCAGATGAGATATTCTGAAATGATCTCTCTTTCTCTCTGCTGCATAAAGAAAATTCTTAATGACGGCATGAGAGATACAATTTCTGGGGTTGAAAGGCTAAGTATTTAGAAAGCATTTTAAAATTAAAATGGTTTAGTAAAATGGTAGTAGTACATTCTCCTTTAAGATCCATGAGCTCACTAGGTGATTGTTTAGGTTTACAGTACTGAACATGAATTCCTTCCTGATATTAAACTACTGTTAGCTAAACTTATTGTTAGTTGAGATATAAGAACCACTACTATACCTTTTGGGACATCTTGCCATGCTGTATTATTTTTATTTCATTAACATCATAGTTGTGAAAGAGAAGAGTACTGTTTTTTCTTCATTGGAAGCTGACTCTTACATTCCCAGACTATGAAGTCTAGTCATCATCAAGGAAGAGATTTTTGGTCAGATACAGTTAGAATCCTCCAGACATAAGGTCTGAAGAGTGTTAAAATAAATTAATAAACTGTTTCTCCTTTCTGGTCCTGAATGACGACTCTAATATTAAATACTTATTTATAAATACCTAGGCCATAAGTTTGTTCATTTTCTGACTAGCTCATAACTTTTATTTAACCCATGTAAACTATTTTATGTCAACTGACGAGCGGTGGCGCACTGCTCTAGTCGCTGGCTATCCAGAGAAACCCTGTCTCCAAAAAACCAAAAAAAAACAAAAACAAAAAAACCTATTTTATGTCTATAATTTGATTAGTTACCTCTCTTTCAGCCAGGCATGCTTCTCTCTTAGCCTCTCCTCAGCATACCCCTCAATGTGTCTCTGAGTGTTTCTACCTGCTAGTTTATGTATAGACTCTGTGGTCTATTTCTTCCTTGTCTGTACCCTGTATCTCTCTCCATGTCTTTCTTTTGTACTCTGACTGTTCACAGAATCCTTTCTTTTCCTGCCAGTGTCCCAATTCCTATTTTCTGCCTCAGGTCATTGGCCATCTTTTTTTTTTTTTTTATTGACAGGTGATGTTTATAAGAGATCCTGACCACATTTTTCAAATGGTGTCTGCCATAGCGCATAAAATTCAAGTTTAGCAAAGTCCTGAGTGAGAGGCAATGTGGTTATATTTGCACTAAATATCAGGTACAAGAAGATATCCTCAGGGAAGATATAAGGAGACAGACACACAGATAACCAGCCATGTGACAAAATGTAGGTTAAAATAAATGGGTTATTTTTGGTTGTGAGCCTAGCCTTTATTGGCTGAGCCATCTCTCCAGCCCGAATATGAAGCAGAGGATGGCCTTGTCAGATATCAATGGGAGGAGGGCCCTTGGTCCTGGGAAGACTCAATATCCCAGTGTAGGGAAATGCCAGGCCGGGGAGACAGGAGTGAGTGGGTGGTGGGTGGGTGAGCAACCTCATAGAAGCGGGTGGGGGGGACAGAGGATGGGATAGGGGATTTCCAGAGGAGAAACTGGGAAAGGTGATAACATTTGAAATGTAAATAAATAAAATAGCTAACAACAACAACAAAAAAAAAAGAAAATCAAAACTATGCCTTAAATAATCATTCACTTGTCTTACAACTCCACTGATCCTTTTATGTTTCTAGATCAATTTGAGAAAAAATAAATCAGTTATCTTAAGTTATGATTCTAGTCAGAGAAGAGTTTAGCTATATGGCCAAAGTATCTGTAAATATAGTTTGAGTCTGAGTCTTTCTTCTGTTAGCATGAGGCTGGAGAGAAAAACCAGGATGTAACTTGCATGGAAGTGTACTGAACCATCAACAAAATGACTTGCCTTCAACTTTTGCGAGGCAAATAAAGAAAAGAGCAGAAGCTTTTATTTAGGAGAGAGGATCTTGTCTTCTCTGAACAATAACTTGAACACGAAAAACTATTTATTTCTTATTAATCAACTATTACTTACCTCATTAGGTTTTCAAGTCAAGGGGAAAGATAGTTTTGAAAACTACCTAAAAGTACTGCATACACTCATATAGCCATGCACACTTTCAAACCCATATTCTAACTGCCTTTTTATTGTTGTTGCTTTTCATGCAAAGAAAATTTATAGATATTTTCAGAAAACTACATGAAAAGACAATAAAATATAATAAAAATAACATGTAGGGAAACAATTTAATAATTCAATGTTCTAGCAAAAAAAAAAAAAAAACCCAATGTAACAATTAGTCAAGCAATAAAGTTTACAATACTAATAAAACTTAAAACTTTTAGGATGTAATAAGTGATCAGTAAATATCTGTAATATATTTTGATCATAATTAGCAAAATAATGTTCATGCAGTCTAATATTTAAAGATGAATTTAAGCATTATATGCATATAAGAAAAATTAACAATTTATCAGATATTTTAACAAGAATACAATAACATAAAATTCTTTCATTTGACCTTCTCTTTCACCTAACTTGTTTGTAGGAAGTCTTTTCTATTTATCAAAAGACAAAGGAAGATTTAAACATTCATGTAAGGGTAGATAATTTAACAGTGACAGAAAATGTTATTAACCTAAAGAATCTTCCTGTAGAGGTATGAATTATACAGATTTTATATTTAAAAGTATAATAGTGTGATTCTTCAAAGTAAACATAATGGATTTTAAAACACATCTTAACCTGAGAGTGATCAGTGAGGTTTCTATATGACCTCCTGCACTCACATTCCCATTTCACATTTTGCTTTCAGGTTTTGTGAAGCTTGACACTCATCATATCTTAATTAACACTCCATCCTTCTTCAGTTTTGTTTTTCATGTATGCTTTTTTTTATAAATACTACCTTCCTTTTACATTCAGTATCATTTGTGTTTTTAAAAATATAAGACAAAAAATGTGGAGGCAGAATTTTTAGGGATGGTGGAGGATGACATCTAATGATGTTGCAGAAATAAATAGGAAATTCACATAAGCAATAAGTCTTCACAGCTAAGCGAGAAACACTCTTAAGACTCTGCTGTTTTTGTTTCTTTGTCTCATTCATACTGCTTTGTGAATACATTTAAGTTCCCAGAAGAAACAGAGTTACCTCAAACCCCTTAACTTATTCTAACCTGTAATGTCCCTTTTGTCCTACAAAGTAACAAATACAGAGAGTTTAGAGATTAGGGGGAGTGTGTTTAGGAGAAAATACAAGATCCTGTCTACTCAAAGAGAGACTATCAACTCCACATTTAACCTCATCAGGACTGCCTCTTTTCAAAGTGGCTGCTCCATCTCCTATTCTCTCCTGTAATGCATGAGGTTATAATTGCTCTGTGTTCTAGCCAGGACTTGTTTATTACAAGTTGTTTTCATAATAGCCATCCTAGTGATTCTAAGTGTTATCTCACTGTGATTTTCATTTGCATTTCCTAATGACTAATGATGTTGACAACTATTAATGTGCTCACTGGCTGCTCGTATACTTTTTATAAAGACAAGTCTATTCTATTGTACAAGGATGTGTGGTAAAAATTTATTGATTACAGAATTATTGAGCAGTCATTGTTTTTACAAAAGGGTAAGAAAGTAAATGTTTCAATTTGATTCCATTTGTACTTAACAGTATGAGATATATTTAAATATTAGCATACATAGATTAGAGATATTCTGAAAAAATAAATAATATTGTATCAATAAATAGTAAATGGTATTCTGATACTCACTTAATATTTCTGTAAACTTCTTATAAATTTTAATTATTATATATCTAAAATATTTCTAAAAATAACATTTGTGTATGTGCCTGAGTGCATGTTTTTGTGTGCACATGTGAGTAAAACATCTGTGTATGTATTTAAGAAACATTTATTTAAAATATAACAGTGTTTTGTAAAAGAGCCTGGCACATGTTTAAAAAATACATACCAAAGCTGTCTTTTAAAAGTTGTGATGATCCGGGCAGTGGTGGTGCAAGCCTTTAATCCCAGCACTTGGAGGCAGAGGCAGGCAGATTCTGAGTTCGAGGCCAGCCTGGTCTACAGAGTGAGTTCCAGGACAGCCAGGGCTACACAGAGAAACCCTGTCTTGAAAAACCAAAACCAAACCAACAAACAAACAAAAAACCAAAACAACAAAAAAAGTTGTGATGAGGCATAATCTTATGATACTTATCTGATAATAAACACTGGGACAATCTTAGGCAACCTCTAACAATGGAGTGAGTGCCTATAAACTGTAAGCAAGCTGGCCTACAATACAGTTTTCAGGAAAAATGACTAGATTACTTTGTTATAGATTTTAAATTACTTCTAATGTGAATAATATTGGAATTTATTGACAATAACTCTTTAAAGATCTTTTATAATTTTGCTATTGGGTTTTTAAAGTTTATTAACATTGAGAGAATTAAGAGTGTTTGTTACATGGTTATATAATGTATTTGGGGCTGGTTTCTATCCTTGGTCATTCTGCATCAAATTTCTCAAGTGTTGTGATTGTGGGTGTGTGCCACCAGCCTATTGATCATTATTACATTTTTCTTAAAATGTTCTAAGTTAATTTTCTAAAGTTTTATTTTAATTTTTAATATTTACTTTCAAATATATAAATGATAAATAGCAATTTTTATTATATTTATTTTAAATTGAAGGATGCATAAGGAGCTACAAATATACCTCTGAGATCATGTTTCTAAACAATGCCATGCCGGGAATGAAACTGCATTAGCGTTAAAAAGCTTATATAATTTTTAACCTTTCAGAAAAGACATTAAAGATGTTTAGTCTTGATACAGACATACTCCACATGAGAATTTTTAGGTCAACAGTACAACATGCCCCATAGCTAGTTGTGTATAAGGCTATTCAACGCAGACTGGTATAAACATTTTTATAATAGCTAAAAAGCAGCACAATCTAACATTGCAAAAAATGTAGCACTGCTCTTGGGTGATAGACGCCTCTGACAAATAAGTGATAAACAATTATTATTATTATTATTGATATTATTGTTTTTATATTAAGTTCTTCAATTTTTGGCCTGAAATAAATTTCAATTGTATTGCATTCTAATTCCTTCAATGATCATTCCTGACTTGATAGTTTTTGTTATTATTTTGAAATTTTTCTTCTAAATTCAAAATATGTCAGTGTTTGGCAATTTTTGACTAAGATCAAGTGTAGTATCGAATCTCAAGTTGTGTTTCAAAATATTCAAATTGGCTCTTTCTTTGTGTTTGTAATTATCAGAAATGGGTGATTTCGCTTTTCATACGAGAATTCTGTGTGTAGATCTGGAAGACGTTGGGAGAGATTTCCCTCTCCTACGGTTTTTGCTGTTTCTCTGTTAATCATATTCCCAAAGTCTGATGTTTGTTATTTCTGTTGTGCTTTGTTTTTGTTGTTACTGCCAAGGACAGTGTATCTGATTGTGCTCATTTCTGTATATATGTTAAAAACTGTAGCAACTATGTTCTCATTTCTCTTTTATTCTAAAATGTCAGTAACTACTCTCATTTGTGATATTACCAGATGATCTTTAAGGCTTATCTTTTAGCATCTTTGTTAAAACCTTTAAAAATCTTCAAATGTTTGAAGTTGTATTAAATTTGTAGTTATATCTATATCTGATCTAGGAAAACGCTGTGTGTTTCTATTTCTACTTGTCATGGAAACATTCAGTATAATTAAATAATGTTTTCAAATATTCTAGATATCTATATTTTGAGTTCATAAATTCTCTAGATCTCCTTGTCCCCATGTATTTCAGTGTATTTATTTTCACATAAAATTTTGATTTCCTCAAAGTTGTACTTTTCCCCCTCTCTTTTAAAAATGAAAAAGGTTTTCTTTGTTGTTTCCTTTATTTTATTTCTACACTCATATAATTATTCTGATCTTACTCTTATCTCCCTCTCTGCTTCCCAGTATCTCCAAGTTCCCCTCTCCCCAAGATCCACTGCTCCTCTGTTCCCAGTCAGAAAAGAACAGGCCTTCTAGTGATATTAACCAGATACAACATAACAAGATGAAATAAGATAGGCATAAACCCTCATATCCATGCTGGACTTGGCAACACAGTAGGAGGAACAGATTTGCTTAAGCAGGCAAAAGAGCCAGTCCCAGAATTAGGAGTCTAACAATAAGACCAAGATAAATAACCACACTGCGTATGCTTAGCACAACCCATGCAAGCTAGGTGATTGCTGTGAATCCTTATGAAGCTTAGTTGATTACATGAGCCCTGTTTTTCTAGTGCTCTTGGCCCCTCTGGTTCTACCATTCCTTCCTCCACATCTTCTGTGGGGTTCCTGAGCTCTGCCTAAAGTTTGGCTCTTGGTCTCTGTATGGGCTCCAGTCACCTGCTGGAGGAAACATCTCTGATCATAGTTGGGCTAGGCACCAATCTTAAGAGGCATTAGGAATCATTTCTAATTTGTTTGTTTGGTTGATGACTGTTTGCTTGTTGCCAACCACATTTTATTCAAACATAGGTCTGGATCCTGGTTAACAATGCAAGACCAGGCATAAGCTCCCTTCATGGCATTGGCTTCAAATTAGACCAGTCATTAGCTGGCCACTCCCACCAGCTCGGAGCCATCATTGTGCCAGCACATTTTGCAGACATGATAGAGTGTGAGTGGTAGGTTATATGGCAGGATTGATGTCCCAGTCCCAACCCTGGAAGCCTAGTTTGGTTACCAAAGATGATCAGTTCAAGCTCCATATCCTCTATTATTAGGATTCCTTGCTAGAGTCACTTTAACAGAATCCAGGAAGTTTCCACTGCACTGTTTCCACATTGTCCCTGAATGTATACCTATTCCCATAGTATCTCCCAATACTCTTCTGCTCTGTTGCTCTCTGCCCTACCCGGTCCCTCCGGTTCCCATTCTACCTGTTAAGAATCCATTCACAAAATCTATTCTATCTCTCTTCCTGGATGATACATGCATTGTCCCATTAGACCTCCTCCTTATCTAATGTCTCTGTGCCTGTAGATTGTAATTCAATTATCCTTTACTTAACAGCTAATATCCACTTATAAGTGAATACATATCATGCTGTCTTTCTAGGTCTACGCTACCTTATTCAGGATGATTTTTGTTAGTTCCATTCATTTGCCTGCAAATTTCATGATGTCATTTTTTTCTAACACCTGAGTGAGACTCCATTGTGTAAATATATCACATTCTTCATCTCAGTTGCTTGCAGTTCCTGTCTATTTTAACTAAAACCACTATGAACATAGTTGAATAAGTGTCCCTGTGGTAATGTGTCCAAGAGTTATATGGCAAGATCTTGTAGGATCTTGCAGGATCTTGTGGTAGACAGATTTAATTTTCTAAGGAACCACCATATTGTTTTAATATGCCTATATGAGTTTGCATTCCCACTAGCAATGGAGCAGTCTTCTGATTGCTCTACACCTTTACCAACATGAGCTGTTATTTCATCTTAGCAACTCTGAAAGGCATAAGACGTAATCTCAAAGTTGTTTCAGTTTGAATTTTCCTGATAGTTAAAGATATTGAACAATTTTTAAGTGTTTCTTGGCCCTTTCAGATTCCTTTATTGAGTATATATATATTGAATAGACATACAACACACACACAGATATACAAACACATTGAGCTTTCTGTCAGATGTAGAGAAATGGAGAAAAATAATTTCCCATTCTGTAAACTGCAATTTTGTCTTGTGATCATCCTTTGCCTTACAGAAGCTTTTTCACTTTCATGAGGTCCTATTTATTAATTGCTGGTCTTAGTGTCTGTGCTCTCAGGGTTCTCTATAGGAAGTTGTCTCCTGTGCTAATGTTTACACGGCTATTCCCCACTTTCTCTCCTATCAGGTTCAGTGTGTCTGGCTTTTTGTTAAGATCTTAGATCAATTTGGACTTGGGTTTTGTGCAGGATGATAAATGTAGATATGTTTTTATTCTTCTAAATACAGATATGTAGTTAGACCACCACAAATTGTTATAGATATTTTATTTTTCCACTGTGTATTTCTCACTTAATATAAAAAACCAGGTGTCCATAAGTGTGTGGATATATACTTGGGTCTTTCGTTCAATTCCAGTGATCAACATGTCTATTTTTATGCCAATGCTATGTGGTTTTTTTATTACTGTAACACTGCAGTACAGCTTCAAATCAGGAATGGTGATACCTCTAGAAGTTCTTTTATTGTTCAGTATACTTTTAGTTTTAGCTATCCTGTGTTTTTTTTTTTTTTCCATATGAAACTTACTGTTGGCCTTTCAAGATCTATAAGGAATTCTATGGCAATTTTGATAGGTATTGCATTTAATCTGAAGAATGCTTTTGATAAAAATAGCTATTATTACTATGTTAATTCTACTGATCATAAGTGTCAGATATCTTTCCATTTTCTGATATCTGTGTCAGTTTCTTTTTCTTTTTGTATGTATTTGAAGGTTTTGTTATACAAGTTTTCTGCTTAGTTGATTAAGCTACCCCAAGATATTTTATTTTGTTCATAGTTAGTGTGAAGGGTGCTGTTTCCCTGAGTTCTTTCTCAATCCATTTGTTACTTCTATAAACAAGGGTTACTTTCTACTTTTTGAGTTAATCTACACCAGCAACAAAGCTGAGGGTGTATATCAGCTCTAGGAGTCACTAGTAGACTATTGGGATCACTTATGTGTAGTACCATATCATCTGCAAATCATAGTTCTTTAACATCTTACTTCTAATTTGTATCCCCTTGATTTCCTTAAATATTCTTATTGTTCTAGCTAGAATTTCTTCTATTATTCCTGAGGTCAAGTCACAGATCATAGCTTTCAATTTCAGTTATTAGGTTTTCAATTTACAGAAAAATATTAATTGTGCTGATTATCCCTTTTATTTTATATTTAATTCTTTAATACAAAAATTAAATATACTTTTCTTGATTTTTGTTAAAATGATGATAGTATGTGCATATCATTTTATTAAAGATCATGTCAATTGAGAACAGATGATCTTTGAAGTATCTTGTTAATTGACCAAATGTTTCCATCACTTTAGTCTTTGAAATGAAAACACTTTTACACTTTGATTGATATTGTTAAGGCTTCTACATGTGATGATGTCTAAGTCAGAATTTTAAAGAGATTCACTTTATATTTACATTATGTTACCATTTTAATGTGTGATAAATTACAAAATATATCAACCATGAATGCTGTGAACTTAGAATCTTGCTTTGTATTTGCATTTTGGTTTTTCATTTGTTTTAGGCTTTGCTGCTTCTGATTTGTTATCTTTTACTTGTGTTATGAATGGTCTTATCAGAACTTACTTAAAAGACTGTCTTTAGGTGATTTTAGCTATCGTTATGTCCCTTTTCTGCTTGAGGGACCAAAAATGAATGAGAGTACAAAAATGTGTCAATTAAGACATATTGTCTGTGGACACTTTGTCATGCAATGTGATGATTTTTTCCTATGTTAAGCGCCTGCATTTACTAGTTTATTTTAGTTTGAGAACAAGTCTGAGACTGGAAGTGAATGCATATTATACATGAATCTTTGTTTGGAACTTTCTCATTTATAGCTATGAGATTTCATCCATTTAAATAAAGTTAGCTATGTTTTCTACTTCTTTATCTCCTCAGAAGTCTCATGGTACTCACTGTGTACCATATTTTCTAGAGTTTCCTAGGAAAGACAGAAATTCCAAAAATTAGACTGTTACTTTATTTTATACATGCACACACCCACACACACACACACACACACACACACACACCACGTATGTATAGGTATAAATACAAAAAATACCTGATTTTATCTGATATTAACTAGACCTCTGTGAATAGTCTAAAGGTTTACTGAACTTGATATTATAAAGGAACATTGTTATTTAAAAATAATTTAACAGTGTCTAGAGTAGTGTTTTAGTAGTTAAGAACACATGCTACTCTACCAGAATGTTGGGTTGAAATTTGTAATGCCACAGCTATCTGTAAAGCCAGATCCAGAGAATCTAATGCCATCTTCTAGCTTCCAGGGACACTGGGCATGTGCTCTTGATGCACATTCATACATTCAGCTAAGCACAATACATATAAAAAGTAAAAAGTAAATAAATAAAATTATATTTAATCAATCTGTGTTTATGTGTTATCTACATGTTATACATCTTAGAATGTACAGCCCTACCAGATATCTCCATTTCTATATATGATGTGACATTTTTCCTAAAAACATTTCAAGGAAATATGAATTTTATGTATATCTTAGTTGGCATACAGTTTTGACAAATGTGTGTCACACACACACACACACACACACATATTGATACAAGCTGCTTTGTCTGCATGTTGCTTGTTTGTATATTTTCATGACTGACCATTTGTTGTTTAGAATAAAAAAAAAAAAAAAAAAACAAGTCAAGTGCTCTCTTGCTCTCCACACTTCCTATTTCCCTATAGCTATTTGCCAAAATTTGAGGCCTGGTGGACTTTCTCTCCTGTACCCCACATCATGTATACTTTTATTATCCTTGTTCAGCTCATACTTAAGCTATATTGGTGAGTCATACGTGTTTGCCTTCTATCATCTCTCAAAAACATAATTTCACTGAATACTGCCTAGTCCTCTAGCACCTTCAGATTTTCTGCAATGTTCTCTGAGTCTTAGATAGGGAATTATGTTGTAGATGTGTCCAGTGAGACTGGCTTCAGAACTGTACGCTTTTATTGGATATGGTATTCTCTAATGATTTTTGGCTATGAGAAAGAGAAGTTTCCTTTTAGAATTTAATACTAAATGTAGAATTAGAAAATTTAGTATCATATTAGTTTAGTAAACAAGTATTTGTGGATTATACTTCACGATCAATGACTTCACTACCAAAACAACTATCGGGCAACTATAGGTCTTAAATTTCATTAGAGAGCTATTGGTTATCTCAAAGGCATAGGAGACAACCCTTAATGTGATTGTGCTATGTCAGTCACTGTGATTCATAGGCATCATAGCTGGTAGGATTCTTGGTTTTATATCCTCTTCGGAAGTTTGCATGGTACCTGAAGGTACCGTGAAAGTGGCTCTATAGGAACAAGACTTTCAGGTCATTTCTAGCTCAGGGGCCTCGGATCCAGATGTTTGATGGGATTGTGTCTTCATCAATAGAGACTTATATTCCACCCACTGGGGACACCCAAAGGCAATAGAAATAGCCTGTAATGTGAAGGAAAACTCAAGTACAATCCTGACCAACAACTCAAAAGCTGAATCATCATGCTTTGTATTGAATTTCCTTGTTAGATAGTCTAGACACTGAGACGGAGTATTGTCAGCACAAATGGGGAAATTTCACCAAGCTATACATGCATCTTTATAAGCTGACTGCAAATATGAAATGCTTCATAAATTTTCAGGTCTTCATTGTACATGGTCAAGCTAATCTTCTCTGTATTATTTAAATTTTATAATATTTGTTAGCAAAGCAGGCACAGATAACAAAGATATATTTTTTTTAATTATTGTAATTAATTATTTGGGAACATTTTGTATGCATTCAATGTATTTTGATCATATTTATCACCCATTTCTTTAATTCTTACCAGTCTACCTCCATTCTCCAGCCTATCCCAGCTCTAACTCCACCCTCCAGCCATTCTAAATTATTTTAACCCATGTCTTAAAGATGAAGAGGCAATTTCTTTAACTAAATGCTTATGGTTATGAGGGCAAAACTGAAGAGTGGTCTAATGTTTTTGTTGTTTTGTTTAGTTTTGTTTTGTTTTGAGAGGTGTCCTTATGAAGCCTAGGGGGGTGGCACTCATTACATAGTCCATGTTGACTTAAAATTGACACTTTTCTACCTCTTACTCTCCAGTGTTTGGATCACAAGCCTGCATGCTCAATTCCTGTTTAACATTATTAATATAGAACAAGAAATAATAAATCACATATTAGAGAGACATTTTTCAACAGATATTTGTAAACCAGTTGCCTTGGAAAAGGTTCAACTTTTTCCTTTACAGGTAAATATTTGTTAAAAGGTTGTTTTGTTTGAGGAACTACTCCTATCATGTATTTTGTACATTTTCTGCTAATAGAAATGCTAAGGATATGAGTAAACTCATAGCAAAAGTCAGAATTTGTGACATCATCTTTTCTTTGAGACCAACATTATTAGTATAGACAAAAACCAACTTCTTTACTTAGTAATCAAGTACCTATTGACCATATCCAAATGTCACTATTTGTAATTTATATACATCAGAATAAATATGCACTTTCTTTGTCAAATATCTTATAAGAGACGGTATGAAGTTTGAACATAAGTATGCAGTTAATGATCATTTAAAATAAATACTACAGGAGAGGAAATAAAGGCCTTTTGCTACCTTCGGTGACATTGGAATAAAGACATTATTCTCCATAAAGCTCTGATAATTGCAAACATGTTAAATAATTGCAAGTACAACTGGCACAGAGTTTCATTTCTTATAACTGATAAGCACAAAGACTCACTTAGGAAATATAAATGCACATAGAGTCTAACACCCAAAATAATATAAAGATAATCACAATATATTATTTAATTTTGTTATATGTGGTTAAATTAATTTTTTATTCTAAACTTACATTTTAATTTATATTGTCTTTATATC
Organism: Mastomys natalensis; assembly: GCA_021653895.1. Classification (NCBI taxonomy): domain Eukaryota; kingdom Metazoa; phylum Chordata; class Mammalia; order Rodentia; family Muridae; genus Mastomys; species Mastomys natalensis. The sequence goes on along the minus strand of JAJTUV010000541.1, from coordinate 669,430 downwards.
ATTGTTCCTTTGAGAAGCTATAATACTGATGGAATTCAAAATACTATAGCCAATTCAAGTATTGAACAATAGCACCATATGTTCCTTATTGCATTAAATAACATAGTGTAAGAAATATCAAAGAGCCTTGTGAATAATTGAAACTTAAACTTGAGGAAAGGTCTCAAAACTCCCAATTATTAAATGCCATAATATTTTTGTATCAGAACATCAAGGAAACCACTGTGTCGCAACCCTTACATAATAGTTGAAACAGTTTCATTTCTACACATCATTTCTGCATTGATAGAAACATCTACTTATGAACAACTTTATTTACCAGTTGCCTGATGAAAGTTCATGACCCTACTACTGGTGCTATGTTGTCCTTGCAGAAAGGAGCTTAACAGTGGCTGTCCTCTGAGAGGCTTTACCAGCAGCTGACTGAGAAAGATGCAGATACTCACAGCCACTCATTGAACATAGGTCAGGGAATCCTATGGAAGAGTAGGGGAAGGATTGAAGGAACTAAAGGGGATGGGGACCCCATTGAAAGACCAACAGTGTAAACTAAGAGGAACCATGGGAGCTCCCAGAGACTAAGCTACCAATCAAAGAGCATACACAGGCTGGTCTGAGGCTCCTGGCACATAAGTAGCAGAGGACTGCCTTTTCTGGCATCAGGGGGAAATGGAGAAAGAATTCTGAGAGGATGGATGAAGGCAAAATTTGAGATTTGAAAAAATAACTAATAATAGTAATTAATAATAATAATATTTTTAAAGAATTAAACAAAAAGAAAATCAATAGGCTGTTTCCAAATTAATCTATTTAGATAAGTTTTAATAGAGAAACAGGAGCCTTTGGTTATTTCTTAAAAGTACTTTCCCAATTTGTTTATTTTACTAGTGTGAATAAATGCCTCATGTAGGTGTTTCCCAGGCCATAGCAATAAAAAATTACAAGAATAAAAGAATATGGGAATGTGAAGATAGAAAGGAAATAGCAAGAATTTAGAGATCTAAGGGATTATTATTATCATCATAGAAAGAGAGGCTATGACAGAGCCAGACCAATACAGATACAAATGTACACAGCCAAACATTGGACTAAGTTCAGGGATCCCAATGGAAGAGTTAGGAGTTAGGGCAAGAACTATAGGAATTGAAGAGGTTTGCAATCCCGTATGAAGAATAACAATATCAACCAACCAGCACCACAACCCAAAGCTCCAAGGGACTAAACCAACAACCAAAGATAACACATGAGGGACCTATGGCTCCAACTGCATATGTAGCAGAGGATGGACTTATCTGGCATCTCTGGGAGAGGAGGCCCTTGGTCCTATAGAGGCTTGATGACTCAGGATAGGGGGAATGCTAGGGCACTGAGGCTGGAGTGGGTGAGCGGGTAGGGGAGCACCCTCATAGAGGCAGGGGGAGGGAGGAGGAGATAAGAGGTTTGTGGAGGGAAAACTGAGAAGGGAAATAACATTTGAAACGTAAATAAATAAAATAACCAATAAAATAAAGAAAAAAGAAAATATACTTTGAGGATCTGTTCACTTTCTTTAATTGTTAAGTTTAGAATCAATTTAAATTAATGGATTAAGTTGATGATGTTAGTAATAGTACACAGCATGAAAGATGAATAAATTTGAGAATAAAATTTAGGAAAAGTACATAAAATTATTAAGCAAAATATAAATGATTATATTTATATAATACAAGCCAATCTTATTTTCGTCATGCCTATCTATCCCTAGTTTTCTCTGTGTCTGTCTGTCTGTCTTTCCTTCTCTCTTTCTCTCTCATGCATACATTTAAGTAATACTATGCAGATAAAGAATGTCTTACTTATTTTAGGACAGCACCAAACATGTGGAAGTAACATCCTTGAAACAGCATATCCTGATGTCTTAGTGAATTTTGGAATGTTTAAACACTTACAATGAGACTGTAACTCACATCAGCAGTTGACAGCTGGTTGGCAGTTTACACTTGGCAAGCGCACCTGACCCGTCATTCATTTTCACAGCACCATACCTGCCACATTGAGAGTGGCCTTCCTTCACTTTCACAGAAAATGTCTATTTTAAAGTCTCCTCCTTATGCAAATGTAAAGTGACTGAGTTCTGAAAGGTCACATAACCAGTCTGGGATGACACCATGCCTCTACTTAGGAATAAAATTATCATGAATGCAGCATTGAAAGGAGACATACCAGATCAGAATTTTTTTCAAGATTTGTCATGCACTGAGTGGACACTGAAAATCAGACACTTGTTTACAAATATGTGGTTTTCTCCTTTTTTTCCTAAAAAGCTATTCTTCTATCAATAAGCACAATAAAGAAAAACACACAGTTATATAAAGAGATATCTAATTATGGTACTTATCCAGCTATAATGTTAGATCTCTTGTATATTCTGGGTGGCATCTAACATGACATGAATACTGAGAAGCTCCAGAGAATCTCTCTATTCTTGAAATGGAAATGCTGACAAAGCTACCTAGAAAGCTCCAGCTCCAAGTGTAACCTAGATTATGAAGGCTCACATAACACCTAGCAACAAAAGGCTTAGAGACAAAAGCAAATGTCAGACATCCCTAGGAGAACTGAGAAAACTACAGAGAAAAGATCTGATCCATTCACAACACAGCTCTCTCTAAAACAGACCTGATGCCACAGATGGCAGCTTGAGTAGTTGGAACACTTAGCATTGCTACAAGCACACACACAAAAAGTACAGCTTGCACTTCAGAAAAGTTGAATGATGTAGCAAGAATAAAGAATATTTCATATCAAAATCAATATTCTAAGTGAAGTAAGTGACTTTTCAGCCTTGATAACTCCTGAAAATTATCTCTACAAATTATAATATGCCCGGCTATCATAAAACTAGAAGTGGCTACAAATATGATTTCCATGTCTTCAGCAGGTAGACTAATACTCTTATTTGTAGTAAAAACATTTCATTGGTTGTAAAGATTATTAGTTGAAAACCCATCAGGATATTAGATAACTATTTCTCTTATCTTTGTGATTTTTTAAAAATAAAATTAAAACAAATTTTTGTTTAAAGCTATTGTTTGCAGAATGAGTTTCAGTCTCTAAATCAAAATTTAAGTCAAAATAGGTAATTATATTTAATTTTGACAATTCAGGTAGTATTCACATTGTCATATGAAGTAGCAACCTCATATCATTAACATTTGAATTTTTAAAAGTAAAAATATTCTTCATAAAAATAGTAAGACATATTTTGCAATGTTTACGTCAGAAATCATTAGGATGCTGTGATGATTTGAACGTGATAACTTCTATATGCTTTGACAACTAAATGATTGGTCCCTGGTTGGTCACAGTGCTTTGTAAAGCTTAGGGTTTATGGCCTTGATAAAGGAAGCATGTCACTGAGGTGAGTTTTGAGGTTTCCAATTCGTCCCTGCACCCCAAAATTACTCTTTGTTTTCTGTTTGCAGTTCAAGATGTGAGCAATTCTGCTGCACTGTATGGTGTTTGTAGTCATGCTTCCCTGCAATGATGCTGATTGTATCCTTTGGGAATAGAGATCCCCAGATAAATCCTTCTTTCTATACATTGCTCTGTTCATTGTGTTTTATCATAGCAATAGAAAAGTAATGAATACAAAAGTGATATTATTTCACTGTGGGAAAAAAACAAAGACAGCATCGTGTTTTATAAACTAAATTATTAGCTTACAGTTCAATATTAAAAATCAAACTCACAATGACTCTATCAATAAATAATTCATCACTACCAAAAGTCATTTCATTAAAATTGAAATGGAGTGTTATCAAAAGAACAATATCAAAAAGTGTTTTCTTTGTAAAGATTAAAAGCTAAGCTGAGAGAAGAAATAATTTAGTTTGTTTCAGCACACCCAAAACAAAAAAGGAATTCAAAACAAAAAGCTACTCTTGTTTGAAAATAAAAGCCTGAGCAAAACTTCAAACAGGCAATAAAAATTATACAAAATTCCTGCTAAATGTTATTAATGCTGGGAAAGTAGATTTAAAGAAAAACCAGGAATTCTAGAACAGACCACAATATATTAGTTATTAAAAGATGAAGGGGAAAGGGAGATTAAAGACTTTCTAAACATTTATTATTAGCAAAACATAAGATACAGATATCTGAAAACTATTTATCACAGAGAAATTTTAGCATACACAACACTCTCAAGATCCAGAATACTTCTTTTTGGGCTCACATGAACCTCTGTTGTTTTGTCCTTACTTTCTTCTTTCAGATATACTATTTGCAATAATTCCTCAATGATATATGTGGAAATAGATCTACAAACACTGGGAGTATATATTACAGTGTAGTTACAAATATTGAAATTATAAATAATAGTGGAAAAAACGGCATACAGTAATACACAAAAAGAATAAGGCATAAGAGAGACAATACTAGAAAATTTAAATGAATGCCAGGAATATTAACAGATATTTAAATTAATTTATTAAATAATATTTAATAAATAACCTAGGAAACATTAAAGCTTCAGGTTTGAACAAATGTTTGGCACATTATATTGGTGGAAAAATGTACAAAGTATCTTAGGCTTAGTATCTAAAGTGAACTGGGAAAGAATCTCTGTGAGAATTCTTTGTTACTTCATTGACCACTGATTCAAAAGCCAACTCAATAAAAAAAACTGGAAAAGTAAATGAGAGAGAGAGGGGGGGAGTGGGAGGGGAGGGGGAGGGGGAGAGGGAGAGAGAGAGAGAGAGAGGATGAGAGAGGGCAATTTCTTTTCTTATCTTCAGAAGGAAGTGCTCGGTTTCTTGTTGTACATTCACTTATGGATTTTGAATGCCATCTGGATTGTTAGTAAAGAAACATTTTTATATTTCTGACTCTAGCTTACTTCATTTAACATCATGATCATCATTTCCTTCATATTATTGCAAAGACAAGATTTCATGATTTATAGCTTCAGGATAATTCCTACGCATTTTTTACATATTCATCCAATGGTGGATATCTCTCATGATTAAGTAACTTGGATGTTGAGTATAATAGTATAATATGTGTGACTGTGCAGATTCCTCTGTTGTATTTTGAATTCGGTTCTTCCAATTCGTACCCAAATTTACCACTGTCAATCCTGATATCCAAGTGACTGAATTCATTTACATTTCCACCAACAGTAACATGGATGTTCCTCCCAGCATATCTAAACCACCATTTCTTGCTCATTTTTATGATGGCAGCCATTTGGACCAAGGGGAAATCAAGTATAACACAATTTTCATTTTTCTTTACTGATTGCTAAATATTGGACAAATTTAACATATATATTATATATATATATATATATAAGAGAGAGAGAGAGAGAGAGAGAGAGGACTTTCTTTGAACTGTATCTTGTTTGAAATTGCTCATTTGTTCACTCATTGATTATGTTTTTGAATTCTCTCTACACATATTCTGGATGATTACAGGAGGAGTAAGCAAAAAGTTTTTCTGCCATTTATGTGCTATCTCATCACTCTATTAATGGTTTCCACATTGCATAGATGAATCTTATCAGACATAAGTTATATGTCAAATCTACTATGAGATAATAGACAAGATCAACAATTCAACAATTAATAAATAGGAGCAAATGAAACTAAAAAAAAATTGTACAACAAAGAACAAAATAGTGCTAAAGAAATAGCCTACACAATGAGAGAAAAATCCTTACATCTATAAAATACATATAATTCAAAAACATAGAAGTCAAGAAAAAGATAAGTAAAAATAAGACATGAGCTAAACAGAGGAATTAAGATACAGAAAACAACTGGCTTAGAAGTATTTTTAAATGTTACATTATCTTAGCTCTTATGGATTTACAAATTTCCTATTGCCCCAGTCACAATAGCTAAGATTTTTTTTTTTAAAAGCACAATAGTTGCTTATGAAAATAGAGTGGAAAGTGAGCACTTATTCAAGGCTGGCAAGAGGACAAATATGTAGGTACTATAGAAATTAGTGTGGATACTCTTCAAAGGGCTAAATTAAAATCTACTAAATGATCCAGGTATTCCATTCTGTGTTATACAACCAAAGTTATCCAAATGTTCCAAAAGAATTATGGGCTCATCTGATGCTCTGCTCTCAAGATCTAGAAAGTTTACACACACATGCTTATCAAGTGAGGGATACTTTCAACTGATCTTTCAATTTTGTATATGGTGCTTTTCATTTCCATAGTAGTTTTTCTTTCACTGATTCTCTCTGTCTCTCTCTGTGTCTCTCTGTGTCTCTCTGTCTCTCTATGTCTCTCTCTCTCTCTCTCTCTCTCTCTCTCTCTCTCTCTCTGTCTCTTCTGTCTCTCTCTCTGCATTTCATTTCCATATATTCTGTTTACTTCCTCATTTCATTCAGGTTTTTGTTATTCTCTTGGAATGCTGCCATGCCTTCTCTGCTTAGTTTAAACATATTGTACTTATAGTTATTCTTTTAAATTATATGTCTAATTCTTTCAAATCACTATCAGTTGGAATTACTGCTATACTATTAGCAATTTTTGAGGAAAATGCCTTATCTTAATTTTTCATGTTGACTTCATTTGTGCATTTTTGCATTTACTTTGTTGACTTTTTTGTTCTTATTTTAGAAAACTCAGATATCCTTCCTGTGGGATATTATGTCATGGAAGGGTTAACTTCTCAGTTTCCAATTTGTTTCCTGTTTATTATTCAGGGCCAGAAGATGTGTTATTAGTTAAACATCCCATACTCCTCCCCACACCTGTCTCCACAAGGATGTCCCCACTCCTCCACCCATTGCTTTAAAACATGAACTATACAAAATTTGTTTTATAATTAAATGATATATCAAAGTTTCCTCTTGGTGTCTAATAATCTTATAAAATTAAACTGAATTAACTTTTCCTATAACCTTGGATAACCTTGGTAAATTTGGCCCAAGTTCAACTTTTAGCCAATATTTCTTGTACTGAAAAATTTAAGCTATAAAGCCCAAGCAGAGGTGTATGGGAAGTTCTCATAGTGGGCCCACAATAGGCTTCTCACTTAGAGTCCATACCTCACAGTGGTTCTACAATAGTCTTTTAATCATATGTTAAAGCCTATACACAATTTTAGTGAATTCTGAGATGTGGGACAGAAGCTGTGCTGAACCAAGATAGCATTTGTAACAGTCAGAGGGTGGACTGGGAGGGGAATAAAATCTGGAGTTTTAAATAAATAAATAATAAATTTAATTAAAAAGCAATGCATTTGCAAGTGTGTTATTTTATTGGTTATCCAGGTGCTTGCAATATATCATTGTAATTCTAATTCTCAATACTGCAAATAGCAATTTATGCAGAATTAACAGGGATGATCTATTTTTCTAGCATATGTTCATTGTGGTGTGATTTTCCTCAAGGGTGAAATGTCAATGTAGAAGAGCAACATTTTTCAAAAACAAAAGCTGAACTTTATTTTTACCATGTAGAAAACATGTTATAGGAAAAACTGATTAATGGAGTCATTAGGGAGAGAGAAAATAGATCATTTTCATCATGTGACCAGTCTTACACATTCTTCATCTTCTGGTTATTCTAAAACAACACTTTTGATTGAAGATTCAATATGTTTATGATTTCTGTCCATAAAAGATTATCATCTTATAAGTGCTTTTCAGGAATAAATAAGAGAAAGTTCCATGATAAAAACCCAAGAAAGTTTTATAAGACTTGACATAGGTAATTGTAATGATTCACATTAATCATTATCATCAATGTGCATGTGTACACACACAAACATATAATTAAATATATCATGTATATATAACTTCATGTATATAATTTTGTAAATGTATGTACTGGGTTTTAATATACATAGTTTCATCTACAGAATTTCATCATAAGACACAGTTACCTTCCATGTGTCAGCCAAATTTACACAGACATTTGCTTTACATAATAACAAAATTATTGCTCACTTCTTTTGGCATATATATGTGAAAAAAGTATTTCTTTTTTTGTACATTATATTCTGACTCTGTTTTCCCCTCCCTTATTCTCCCAGATCTTTCCCACAGAGATTATTAACTGAGGGTAAAAAAATCTACCTGAATTCTGGTAGCACCATCTCATTGGCTACAGGTTTCAAAAAGAGAAAAAGCAGAAAATGTAAAGAATAAAAGAAATGTCTTGGGTTTCCTTATCTTTTAGATTAATTTTGCTTTTTCAAAGTTACTATGAATTATTCAAATATAACTTTATTTGGAAGCTAATAAACATAATTTTCAATCTTCTCTATTCATCTTTTAACATGAAGTGATTTCTTTTATCAAAGAAAACTTTATTGTCCAAATAAACATATTGTCTAAATTATCACAGATAAGATATTCTAAAACCGTTTGTTTAACTTGAGAATGTGGAAATGCTTTTATATGCTTTCGAATTTGAAAATAGTATGCAAGACATTAAAAGTTGGGTTGGAAGAGAAGCAAAGTTTAAAATCAAATTAAAAAATTATTTTCTAAGTGAATATAGTTTACTAGTTTTTGGCATATCAATTATTTTTTATTACAGTTACAAAAATAATGGTTTTGTAAATTGAATTAGAAATATATCAAGGGGGTTCCCAATGGAGGAGTTAGAGAGAAGACTGAAGGAGCTGAAAGGGTTTATGACCCCATGAGGAGAGCAATACAATACCAACCAACCGGAGCTCCCAGGGTCTAAACCACCAGCCTGGGAGCACTTAGGGAGGGACCCATGGCTCCAGCTGTATATGTAGGGGAGGTGTCCTTGTCGGCATAGATGGGAGAGGAGATCCTTGGTCCCATGAAGGCTGGACACGAATGTGGGGAATTTGAGGGTGGGGAGGTGGGAGTGGGGGAGTAGGTGGGGCACATCCTCATAGAAGCAGGAGGAAGGGGGATGGGATACGGGGTTCCTGGGTGGGGGGAATGGAGTAAGGGTATAACATCTGAAATGTAAATGTAATATCCAATAAAAAAAATATAAGGCATCATTAATTTTTCCCTCATAAATAAGATGTAGTTATCTGGAATAGTATTTTTTTTTAATGTATCCTGTGTTAAACATGGAGAAACACAAGAGATAAGCTTAAATAAATTGGAAAATCTGAACAAGGAAGGCATTTGAAGATAAAGACTTAGAAATGAACAGACTGTGTCTCCCTGCCCTGTTCTCAAGTAGCCTCTCCATCCCTGTGCCACTCTTGTGAGAGTTACTTTTATCTTCTCTAACTCATTCTGTCAAATCTATCTCTGTTTCATTACTTTGTCTGCTCCTCAATTATACATCACTGTCTATTTTTTTCAGACTTATTTATTTACTTTATTCACTTTACAATCCAGTAAAAACCCTGATCCTTGCTCCTTGCTCCTCACTCTTTGCTCTCTTCTGAGTCCCACCCTTACAAATCTTATCACCCATACTCCTTCTCCTTCCCTTAGGTACCACCCTACCCTGGGGCATTTACTCTCAGGAGGACTAGGCATTATCTGTTCCCACTAAGTCCCAAGTAGGAATTCCAAGTAGGGAGAAGGGAATCCATTGGCAAGCAAAGTGGCTAAAGCCATCTCTTATTCCACTCATTAGGGTATACACGTGAAGACCAAGTTTCACATTTGTTAAAATATATGGGGGATTTAGGTCCATCTTGTGCATGCTCCCTGGTAGCTTCCATGAGCCTCCATAGTCCCAGGTTATTTGATATAGGCCTTCCTATATTTTCCTTGACCCTTCTTGCTTGCTCATTTCTATTCCCTGCTGTTTCACAAGACTACCTTAATCTTGTCTGATGTTTGACTGTGGCTAACAGCATCTGCCTCCATGAGCTTCTGACTGAAATTTCTCAGGAAACAGTTATGCTAGATTCCTGCTTAGAGCATAACAGAATATCATTAACAGTGTCTCTCACATAAGATTGGTCTCAAGTTGGGGCACCAATTGGTTGATTGTTCCCTTAGTCTCTGCTCCATCATTATCCCTGCACAACTTGTAGGCAAAACAAATTCTGGGATGAATGTTTTGTGGGTAGATTGATGTCCCCTCCCTGCCTGGCTACAGGGGTGGCCACTGCAGTCTCTATAACCCTCTCTGGTAGGAATTTCAGTTAGAGTAGCCTCCATAGACTCTCCTTAATGTCTCCCATCCTCCATCTAATCACCAGAGATGACCCTGCTGATTTCCATTCACACTCCAAGCCCTCTCTGGCCACTCCTCTTATCATACCTGATTGCCATCCATCCACTCCTTACCCTGTTTTCTACCCTCTTTCCATCCTCCTCCACTGAATTTCCCCTTCTGAGTGAGACTCCCCCACCCCCTGCATCTGTACTCAGGACCTCTATATTACCTAGTTTCTCTGTGGATATTGATTTTAGCATGATTATACTGCAGTTTATGGCAAATGTCTCCTTGTAAGTGAGTGCATAGTCTATGTGGCTTTCTAGCTCTGGTTACTTCCCTAAGGATGATATTATAATTGTCAAACATGGCTATTTCCTGATACAAACTAACTTTACTTTCATTATTTGGGATTAAAGGTGTGTATAAGGGTGTGTCTGTATTGCAACCAATTGGTCATTCCAATCATATCAGAGAGACCTAGATCTTTGGACATGATTTCTTTCCAGAGCAGCCATGCTGCTGTATTAAATTGTATTGATTCCTCTACAGGGCTGAATCAAGCAGCACATTCTGTTCTGCACAGGCTTATGGAGCCAGAGATTTGGTAGAGAATACCAGAAAGCATTTTCATTTAAAAAGAATTCTTCCAATCAAATTTAGAAATGGCAATATAGAGGAACACAATTTGAAAGTCACAATATTAATAATTCATCTAGGCAAAATTACTGACATCAAAATATTATATAATAAATGTGTATTAGTAGTGCATAAGAAGAAACAATAATGAGACAGTAAAAAAAAATTATGTAGATAACTCTTTAATCAAGCGATCAAGGCAATGTTACCAGTAATTAGACAAATTGATATTATAATATCCAGATGTGAAATGATAACATTAAAAGTGTGAAGAGAAATTTTCAAATCCACGCTAAGGTACAGTCTTCAAAATACTTTCTTTGCATTATTAAATATTATTCACATCATCAATAACAAGAAAAAGAAAATAATATTTTCTAAACTGAAAATCACCACAAAGGATCACATGAAAATTTCGAGTAAAGCACATGTATTATTACTTCAATACATTATTAAGACTGGAGAACATAGTGATAGGAGAGACACACAGAAGAAAAAGGTACTTTCTCCTCCTCCAGAGGAACTGCATTTGACCCCCAGCACATCCATGGATTCAACATCATCAGGAACTCCCATTTTGATGGACATTAAGCCTTCTTCTGGCTTCTGTGGGCATTTTTGCAAGTGGTAAACTGACACACATGCAGGCACAATAACCCAAACATATACAGTAAAATTTAAATATAAATTTAAAAAATACATTGAGTTGTAACTCACTGAGTGATCATTTATGTATATCAGAAATTTGATTAGATAATTACCACTAAAACTATATTAAGTAATTTTGATACTTTTAAATAATGTCAAAATATGGGATAATAACATCATCTAAAGTTTAATGATTACATGATTTTATTGTGATCTTATAAGAGAGTGTGTTTTTCTAGAAAATAAATCTTTAAAACTACTTGGTAGTTGGTATCGTTAGCTTTTCTTGTCTTGAAAACAATAAAAATAACAACCATGATGCATTCACTCCCACATCCATACAATACACCAAGATAGAGAAATAGAAAATTTCTCTATAAATGAAGAAAATGTTTTACTCTTTAAATCATAATAAAAATATTTCAGAATTATTTTTGCACTATTTTTAAGTGTTAAATTAATTTAAAAATCAGAAAATATACCCTAATGATCTATTGGATCAGCCAATCCTTAGTCATCAGGGAAATGCAAATCAAAACAACCCTGAGAGTCCACCTCACACCAGTCAGAATAGCTAAGATCAAAAACTTAGGTGATAGTAGATGCTGGCGAGGATGTGGAGAAAGAGGAACACTCCTCCATTGTTGGTGGGATTGCAAGATGGTGCAATCACTATGGAAAACAGTCTGGCAGTTCCTCAGAAAATTGGACATATCACTACCTGAGGACCCAGCTATACCACTCCTGGGCATATACCCAGAAGATGCTCTAATACATAACAAGGACATATGCTCCACTATGTTCATAGCAGCTTTATTTATAATTGCCAGAAACTGGAAAGAACCTAGATGCCCTTCAACAGAGGAATGGATACAAAAAATGTTGTACATTTACACAACGGGATATTATTCAGCTATTAAAAACAATGAATTCGATAAATTCTTATGTAAATGGATGGAACTAGAAAATAACATCCTGAGTGAAGTAACCCAATCACAAAAGAACATACATGGCATTCACTCACTGATCATTGGATTTTAGCCCAGAAGCTTGAAATACCCAAGATTCAACTTACAGACCACATGAAGCTCATGAAGAATGATGACTAAGTGGGGGGGGGGGCGGCGTGCTTCAGTCCTTCTTAGAAGGAGTAACAAAATACTCAAGGAGTAATATGGATACAAGTGCAGGACAGAAACTGAAGGAGGGGCGTCTGACAGACCATTCCACCTGGGTATCCATACCATGTGCAGTCACCAAAGGTAGATGTTGATGTGGATGTCAGAAATTACATGCTGATAGGAGCCTGATATAGCTGTCTCCTTAGAGGTCTGCAAGAGTCTGACATATTCAGAGACAGATGCTCACAGCTAACCATCAAACTGATCATGGGGTTCCCAATAGAGGAGTTAGAGTGAAGACTGAAGGAGTTGAAAGGAAAACAACAATACCAATCAACCAGAGCCCCCAGGGTCTAAATCACCAGTCCTGGGAGCGCTTAGGGAGGGATCCATGGCTCCAGCTATATATGCAAGGGAACAATATATAAGTGGGAGAAGAGATCCTTGGTTCCATGAAGGCTGGACATCCATCGTGGGGGGGTATTCGAGGGTGGGGAGGTGAGGTACGGGGAGGGTAGGTGGGGGTACACCATCATAGAAGCAAGAGGAGGGGGGAAGGGATAGGGAGTTCCTGTGAGGGAGGGGGGAAAATGGGGTAAGGGGAGAACATCTGAAATTTAAATAAAATTTCCAATAAAAAAAAAAAGAAGTTCAAGAAAATTCATTATTGGATAAATCTGAAGTGTTTTCTAGAAATTTAAAATTAGGACTTGTCTCATTAATAAATCAAAGAATGACTTTAAAAACAAGATCTCACCTTGGAGGCTACCAATTGCAATGCTAATACCCTTGCAGAATTTTACAAATCTGTTGCAAGAATTGGAAGATTTGAGCTGGAACTGACTTGGAAGCTTCCACTCTGAGATTTCGTATCACAGCTATAGAATGTTCTATTGAAAGGACCTCACAAAGGGGTGTCCCTCACTCTGATCTGAGAATAAGCGCTCACGACCCAGGGACTCACGAGAGACCAGTCTTGATGCAATTAGCAAAAGGCAGTTTAATAGCGAGGGGCCCTCAGTTCGAAACATGTCTCACGCAGGAGACAGAGGATTTGACAAAGACCCCAGAAAGTTTGGAACTTTTATAGGTAGGGGTGGGAAGAGCGGGAAGATTTGGCACGGTTACAGGTGATTGGATATTTTAAACATCAGCAATTTGCTTAGAATAGTTATTTTTGACCATGAAACCTCGGACTCAAGAATACCAGATGACCGATTACTCATTTGCTTGTTTAGACTTGTATGCCTCTGCATCCTTGTTTCTTTTTTCGTTTTTGGTCACTCTGCCCTCAAAATTATTATTATTATGGCTAATTTTAACAAGTTTTTGGTGGTCTTCGCTGACCATGAATTTTTTTGTTCTATGTCTCAAGATGTTTTTAATTTTTTATTCTCACACTATTTGATCTGAGCTGATAAGGGAGATAACATGTAGATAGATGATAGATAGATAGATAGATAGATAGATAGATAGATACTTAGATATATAAATGCATATATAGAAACAGATGATACATTGATAGATTATATATAGATAAATATATTGATATGTAGATATATATTTATTATAATAATAACTATAGAAAAATATAAATTTGAGATATAATAAGAACATAGAAAAAGTTGGAGGGTGAAGAAAAATTAAAATTACATAAATTCTGCTATATGCATAGATTTGGTACCTTGTCTAGTAATCAGCAGAAGGGAACAGATGAAGAGATGCACAAACAGACATTATACACAGAGGGTTCTAAACATGAGGTCTCCAATAGATCCAGTCCCTCAGAGTCCAGGAAACCCCACAGAAGAGGGAAAGAAAAGATTGTAGGAGTCATATGGGGATGGAGGAGACCAGGAAAGTATGACCCACTGAATCAACTAAGCAGGGCTCATATAGATCCTCAAATACTGAAACAAGAAGCAAGTATGGAATCTGCATGAGTCTGCAACAGGTCCTTTCCTTAAAAGTTATGACTTTTAGCTCAGTGTTTTTGTGGGACCTCTAACAATGGGATCAGATGTGTCTCTAACTCTTTGTCTACACTTCCTCCTATTGTGTTTCCTTGTCTAGTCTTGATAGGAGGACTGTGCCTTGTCTTATATTTTGTTCTGTCTGTTCTCTGTCATCTCTTGGAGGCCCATTCCTTTCTGAAGAGAGAATGAAGGAGGAGTGATTCTGGAGAAAAGTAGATGTGAGAGGGTTGGAGGAATGAATGGAGGTGAAACTAGTCAAGATGTACTATTTGAGATAATAATTTATATGTATATCTGTTTGGGGTGTGTGTATGTGTCTATGAGTTTGTGAAGATATCTTTGTAGATGTGTCTGGGTGTGTGTAGAGAAGGAGAGGTTCATTTATTATGTATCTATAGATTATACATTTGGTTATTAGTGATTTAATTTCTAATAAGTTATAAAGTATTTATTGGTTATGTTTTCCCTTAAATATATACTTTTTTATTATTTTGTCTTAAGTAATATACAGCTGATTTTCAAAATTTAAAAGTTAGTATAATAATTGTTCTAATACAAGTTTGAACCCTGATAATTGAGTTAATAAAAAATTCCAGCACCATAATGTCATCTTACATGATTCCAAGTTCTTTTTCACAAACTCTTCATGTTAGAAAACCCCTCTCAGAGCTATTAAAATGGAATAAAATAATGGACTTTAAGGTCCAGTGTTATGCTGCAATTAATTACACAACCAACTATCAGTTATTGAGATAGCCCATTAGTGTTACATTTTATTTTATTGGCCATCATGTTTTTCATGTAATTTCTATGTGCATGTATATTTATAATGACGGAATATTTTCCATTTCATACCATACAATTTACTTAACAGCATATCATCAATATGTTTAATGTAGCAACATAATATGAATCAATTTTACTTTTAATGAATTGCATATATTTTATGCAGTGAAGGTATGTAACTTACTAAATATAAGCCTAGTAATGGGGAATTGCTTAATGTATTTAAACATGCAAATCTTATACAGTATAATAGAAAGACCAGTTCTAAATTCATGTCTTATATACATTTTGAAAGCATACTTGGAAAGATATCAAAACTTAACTATATTCATTTTTATTGACCCAACATTTCCATTTCTGGGAAGCACTCCTAAAGAAATTATCAGAAATGAGGACAAAGATTTATGTGCAGATGCCATAGCATACCATTATTTATGGTACCAAACATTTGGAAGCAATCCAAATGTCCAGCAGCGGTTGATTATATCATAAAACATCCATTAAAATAAAGAGCTGGCATCCATAATGAAATTTACTTATGCTGAACTTTAAAAATACAGGGAAGGTTTATAAAGCAATGTGAAAAGGAAAGTAGAACAAGATTTATACTTATAAAATCATTCCCAATATATAAAATACATTTACATGTAGAAAAACATTAACAAGGATAATCACTGAGAACTGATATTTCTTGTTTTCTTCTGTTCTTATTGTCTTCTATATTAAGCACCAGTCGTGTTAACAATAAAACAGTGAGATAATTTCAAAAGTGAAATTTGTGTTAAATATCAAAGGATAATATATATTGGGAATATCAAATGACTTGCCTACCCTTATTGTCATTCCATGCAAATGACATAATTCCTCTGTTGAGGAACAGGATATCATTTTCCCAAAGGCTATATTCTCCTAATTTCAGATGCTCTCAACTCTGTGGAAAGGTTCCAAAATATATTGTTGTAAAAGGAAAATAGAGTTAGAGTCTTATGAAGTTACAGGCTAATGAACAGTAGCACCAGGTTCATCCATAATCCAATTACGTGGAAAGTAAATGTACCATATCTAGCTAGTGATACTTTTTAATATTTAATCCTGTGAAATAAAAGGTTGTACATTAAAGTTCTATAGCAAACTCTAGAAGCATGAAAATAACATATAAAAGTAACAGATTTTAATATTTCCCTCCAAAGCAAAACCCTGTAAAATGCCCCTTCCTCAAACTTTGTGTATGCTGTTAGAACAGAATGAATGAAAGTAGATTTCATTGTCATTTTTCCTTCTGTCAAAAATAATTAAAATTATATTAAGGTTGTTTCAGTCTCTGCACTGTTCTCTGGGATTCTGCAATGCATGGTGGCCTATTTTAAATGAGTGTTAGTTACGGTCACTTCTGTTCTGAATTTCTACTCTTAATAATTCTCTAATAAAATCATAGTAGCAAAATATTCTGTAGGGTTAGGCTTGATATTATTAATTCCTGCTTTTCCTAAGCCTTCATAGATGGATAAACTGAGACTTCAGATTATTAACTTACTCTCAATGATAATGTCAACTAATTCTAACCTAAGAATCTGTGCAGAGCAAACTCAGTGGTAGGAATTGGAGCTACCGTACCTGTACTCAGTCTACTGTGTGTTGTCACCCGATGAGGCTAAGGTGAACTAATGTGGGCATTCAATCACAATAACTGGTTTGTAACAATGATATGCCCACTACTCCTTAAAGCTCAAATTCTGATTGATCTGTACTTTCACTGGAACTTGCTTGATACTCTTAATACAAGTTACTCCCCAAATCTTCACAGCATACCAATCATGTATGACCCTTACTTCAGGTACTAAAATGCTACCAACAATCTAGTATCAGACCTGGTAGTTACCATTCAGCTGAAGGTTTCTCCTACAAATACCCATGGAACTTAACTTTTGTATCTTGTTCAATGTATTGGACTTCTATTTCTATTAAATGAGAACAATACTAATCTTCAGTTTGCATAGCATGAGTTTTAAACTATTTCCTCTAAGATAAGATAAGACAAGATCATGCAGCCTTGTGGAGCTGACTTTTCTCAAGAATCCATTTTCCCAGGTCGTAAAAGCTGAGAACATAACAAATGGTTAATAGACTTGATGATTGTATGGTGTGTATTTCAGTTATAAAACTTTTACTTACATGTTGCAATTTGATAACAATTCCACAATTGGCAATAGCAGAAAATAAACTACTATACATAATATCAACAGAACAACTACCTCTCCTTAGAACTTCTACTGCATCTTCTGTGCACACTCAAACCCCTTTTGCAATACCTGATTCTCGTCTTCTATGGGTTTTCTTAACACATAGAACTGTCTTTGTATATCTGTGGCAAGATAGAAAGTATGGATCTTTAAGACAAAAGAGTGAGGAGGCTGTTAAGAACTACCATCTCACACTTGGCATTGGCCCCTCCCTCTTTAGGTGAACAAACAAACTGGTGGGATCTATACAGTTGTTTATACCTCCTGTTGTGTAATCATTAATGAAAACTGGTAATGTCAACATTGAAAACTTTCTTCATTATGTTTTTTTTCCCCTTCAATCTCATGTTAGTATCTGCTAGAAAAATAGAACCCCAGAAAGCATTTAACTTCCATCAACTACTCCATTGATACAATGAGAACTTTCTTTTTGGGGCAATGCAAACAGAAATGGAGGAATGTGAAAAAGCTACTTTGGTTTCAGTTCCAGAAGATGAAACCCAGCATTGTGAAGAAAAAAAAAAAAAAAAAAAAAGCATGATGAAGCTTTTCTTGAGCTCAGGACAGATTTATTTGACTCTTCAATATAAAGACTGAAATTCCCCCATGTCTGTGATAGACATAGATCAAAAATACAACAATTCTGTGACAAACATACTTTTCTAAACCTCCCATACCCTTGTCAACAAAACTTTCTTTCCACATCCACATCACTCTGCCGTATCCTCTACCCTGTTTTGCTACCCTGTTCTTCTGCTGGTCTAGCTGTAACTTTCCGTATCAAGTTTTTCTCAGAACCCATTTCTCGTCTTTGGGAATGACTAGAAACCTTTGCTTTAATCTTGTCTGTTCTGCTCTTTCCATCATCTGTCTTTCCTCATTCTCCAGTTCCCATCTCTTCCAGCAAGTATATTGTCTGCGTCAGAAAAATGTAGCAACTTTCACTTAGAAAACTATAACTGACATTCTCCACTAAAGTAAAGTCTCTTTCTGCTTTTCATTTAACCATGCAAAAATTTCTTTTCTTGACTTTACAATTTTATCACATAAAAATACATTCAGATACTGTGTTTATCCAAGAAAGCGGCCTCAGTAATTGTATGTAATAAATAAATAAGGAATACTCTTTATTAATATAAGAGCTGATCATCTTATATTTTTTTAAAATTCAGAATTATTACAGTGACATTTAGCTCTTTCAGGATATATTCTCTAAATATCATTTAATACAAAATGTCACCAAACTATAGCTACACCACACAGTAATTAATAGAAAAAAAGAGCCACAGTATTTCTATTTTTAACAATTTTTATACAGTTTGTAATTTATAGATTCCTTATTTGGAAAGTAAAAGTTGGTGAAATAATTACAAAACATTTAAAACAAAGAAAGAGTTAAGACAATATGGATGCTAAAAAATTAACTTCATGAAATTAAGTAAAGGGATCATTTCTTTTTTCAAGAAGAAATATAAAGAGGCTCCAATCCATAGATCCAGGGATGCACACATACATGAGTGAAATGCTTGTATATTTGGAAGCTAGGGGAAAAATCACAGTGGAAATTGTCCAAAATATAATGTATTCAGCTACTGAATGATGAGAAATGATATAAAGATTAAAATATTTTGATATACTTTAATGAAGGTAAAATAAATAAATATATACATATATTTATTGATATACATGTGATATATATACACATACATATTTGTATATATATCATGTGGTTGTAAGGGATATGTCTTAGGGTTTTTACTCCTACACAAACTTCATGAACAAGAAGCAAGTTGGGGAGGAAAGGGTTTATTCAGCTTATACTTCCACATTCCTGGTCATCACCAAAGGAAGTCAGTACTGGAACTCAAAAAGGTCATGAAGTAGGAGCTGATGCAGAGGCCATGGAGAGATGCTACTTACTGTCTTGCTTCCCCGGTCTTGCTCAGCTTGCTTTCTCATAGAACCCAAGACCAGCCCAGAGATGGCACCACCCAAAATGGCCCCTATTTCTCTTGTTCACTAACTGAGAAAATGTCTTACAGCTAGATCTCATGTAGGCATTTCCTCAAGCCATATTTCTTTCTCTGTGATAACTCTAGCTTGTGTATAATAGGCACATAATACCAGCTAGAACATTATAAAATAAAACAAAATATTTAATCCATGAAAATAGCAAATATGTATCTTTTTGAACTAGGCACTAGGTAGACTGGAATTAGTGAATGGTAGAAAGCCTTCAGCAAATGATGTCATTCTAATCCTTACAAAATTCAATAGAATTGTGACTAAATCTATATTAACATGATACCTAAATCAGTGCCACTGCATTTTTAGCTTATATGCTCCTTTGAGCTCTTATGTAGGCATTGATAATTTCATTCAGAATCAAGTATAAGTAAATGATATAATTAGAGAGTTGAAAGAAATGACTACTTATAAAGTTTTATTGGCACATAGTCATTATTACTTACATATTATCTTTGTCTGCATTTATACAATGGTAGCAAGTTGAGCAATTGTAGTAAAGAAAAGTGACCTAAAAGGCTTGTATAGTTTCCAAAAAGCTCAATTATTATTATATTCCTTTACCGAATGTATATTAAGACAGAATAAAATTCAGGAAATTACACAATTTGGAGAACCAAATACACACTAGAATTAATAATGACTTTATTTAGTTATTGAAATTTTTAAATGATTATATGATGACAATACTCCAAATTCATTCAATTCTCTGTGACAAAACTTCTCAGATCATCTTTAGACTTTGTGAGTTTCTAAAAATGATAATTTCCATGTGAATTACTGAGAATAAATTTTATTGATTAAATTTTAAAGATTTCTTCATTCTGACAGCAGAAAGCATAGAGTGACAATCTAATAATTTCAGCATCTTAACACACACACACACACACACACACACACACATCTACATATGCTCTATAAAGTATTCTGTATACTCCCAGATATGAATTGACTCCACAACAACGGCTACCGGGTAGGAGACCTAACACAGGAGTTATAGGTTTACAGTAGCTGGTAGTTATGTATTATTGCTGTTTTATGAGCAAATATAAATTCAGTACTGTATGTGTGTATGTGTATGAAAGAGAGAGACTGAGAGAGAGAGGGAGAGAGAGAGAGAGAAAGAGAGAGAGAGAGAGAGAGAGAGAGAGAGAGAGAGAGAGAGAGAGAGAGCACAATATATATTTAATTTATATATGTACCCTCTTTCCACTAACATTAACTATTCATGGATCAAAAATGAAAGACTATGCAATTAAGAGTGTGTAGTTTAATATCTTCCATATTAAGGCCTTTCACAAATGTTTGATGATGGCCATACATCAAATTTATTGTAGCTGTCCTCTGTGTAATGCAGGGAATTTTGCCCACCTCTTTCCTCAGGAGAACTTGCAAAAGTTACTATACATATAACACAGAGAGCACAGCCAAGATGTTAAAACACACATATGATTCTAGTATGCAGGACAACTAACTACACTCAACCCATCTCTCTGAACATGCCTGACAATATTCAATGTCTCTGTGCATCTTGCAACCACTGTTTCAGTCTTGATCATATGATTTTATCTATTGTAATTTTTAGTTATATTTTTCTATTGATATACTTTGCCTTCATTCTTTGAACATTAAAGTATCATTCACAATTTTTTATGATATCACGAATCTGTAATCATAGCAAATTATCAAGGATAGGCTGAAAAATAAGGAACACTATGTTAATAATAGCCTGGCCTCTATAACCTGAACCTGTTGCAAAATAAACAAAAATAAAATTTGCCCATGATTATGGGTACATGTTATAGGCAATTTGAAGGATCTCCAAAAGCAAATAAAACTATACACTAAAGCCTTTGTTGCTTATGATATCCAAGGGCTTGATTGGTGTAAATTACTGAAATTTGATTTTAAATATATTTACTTATTCATGTTCTCACATACTTGTAGCTGATGTAATACTAACCACTACTCTCCCGCCTCCTCTTGTGGTTTGATGTGGGTATGACTTGTGAGTACTAGAAAGACTTGCTGGTTTATTATGAACATTTTTTTTTACTCAGATATCTAAGGTTTATGAAACTATGCTAGAGGATGCTTGCTTTATCTATATTGTGTATGAAAATATTCATCAAACATATAGAATTATTTTAGGGACATAGGTGTCAATGCATGCTTCTATTCTTCCTTTGTATCTCTGGGTGTAGAAGACTGGGATTAGCAATATGCAAATACTTACACTATATCTAAACTAATGAGAGCAGATTGACGCCAGGAATTAAAATCACCAGAGAAATGGATTATCATTGCTTCCTAAAGTTTATTATATGGAAAAAAGGTATGAAATAACTCATAAGTATTACTTTATAGAGAATGAATAATTTTAGCTTGATTTAGCAGAAATGCTCCTGTATTTCCTTTAAAGTGTTTCTCCTGAGATTTATAGCCTTTTTTCTAAAATATTTTAAGTACATCTTTAAAGCAAGAATTGTGCTGATTTTGCATAGGAAGCAAATGAAATTTCTTGGTTTAATATTTTAAATAAGTTATCGCAGTACATTTTCAAAGTGGGAAAGATCTTGATTGCTTTAATAGGAAACAGAAACTGCTGTGCATTCTGTAAATTAGATAATGAAATTTCCTATTGTCTATAACAGACTATTATCCCTCAGTGGGTTTGTTTTATCATATCTTACAAGTATACAAAAACTTTAGAGTGATATTCATTGTAGAAATTTAATAAAAGGGAAAAACAGATGTAAAATATCTAATCACTGAAAATAAATAAATAACATAAAATGTAACCCCAACCTTTTGAAGTATCACTCCTACACATAAAAGTCATGATCTGTTTCAAAAAAATATGGCAAAATATTATCTTGTTTATTAAAACTAAAACTACTGTTGATCTTCATTCCTGGCTATTGGAGTTTGCTGCTAATGCTTTTAATCTATGTGTCCAGGTGGTGAAAGTCCTTGTCCCCAATTGGTTTAGGAATGCCAACCCTTTGGAGTAGCCAAGGCATTTTAAATTAAATTCTCTCTCTCTCCCTCCCTCCCTCCCTACTTCCCTCCCTCCCTCCTCTCCCTCTCCCTCTCCCTCTCCCTCTCCCTCTCCCTCTCCCTCTCCCTCTCCCTCTCCCTCCCTCTCCCTCCCCCTCCCCTCCCCCTCCCCCTCCCCCTCCCCCTCTCCCTCTCCCTCTCCCTCTCCCTCTCCCTCCCCCTCCTCTCTCTCTCTCTCTCTCTCTCTCTCTCTCTCTCTCTCTCTCTAGATCTAAGATAGCTCCTTGGTGGTCCGTGCCTGTAACTCATAGGGAGCACAAAGTGGTACAGCCTAAAACTTACTGCAACACCTGGCTTTCATCATCTTCTATCTCCTCCACTCAACTGTTGCCATACCTTTCTGAACCAGCAATTCTCCCTGGCCTACCACTAGTACATCTTTCATAAGGATGAAGTATAATTTTAAGAGATCTCAGAGATACATACAAATGTCACAAATTTTCTAGCTGACTTTACTAAAATAAAATAAATAGTAAAGAACAAAATATTTTAATCTGTCTTATGTTTATACACCTAAAATCTGAAAGAGAAAGAAGGGATGAGGGGGAAGACTGAATCTGGGGGAGGGAGGATACCAGGAGTCAGTTCTTCATGGGAAGGCTTTCAAAATTGCATTTATTCTAATCTAAACTTAAAATGTCCTTCATCCAATATGGTGGTTGGAATAAGAATGTTCGCAAAACGTTCGGATTTTTGACATCTTTGTCTTTAGCTCTTGGTACTTTTGAGTAGATTTGGAAAGTGTGTCCTCACTTGAAGCACTCTGTCTCTTGGTATGAGTTAAGGTTTCAAAACCACTCTTCGTACTTAAGTTGCCTTTACTGCTCATGAATGCAGTTTAATATGGGAGTTCTCAGCTGTTCCTTCAGACATGGCGTTCACTTCCATGTCATGTGGTACTCTTATCTTTCTGGACTGTTAGAATATTGCCTACTTACCCTTAATTATTGTGTTTTATCACACCAATAGAGAGATAATTAATCAATTCATGAGTTGTGTTTTGCAATATTAAAGAGTTGGAGCCTATATTTAGGTTCTGAGAGGGAAAGTCTGATCAAACACATGATACAAAAGAAATTCAATAGATAACGTTGATAGGCGCTAACTAGCCCAAAAATATTAAACTATATGCCAAAGAGATTGAGAACCCAGGTTCAGAATCTAGTCTGTTCAGTCTCAGACTAGTTTTTTCAGGGGTCTTAACAGATTTCCAAAGCCTGGACAATTTCAGGAGTGCTTCTGCTCTTTAACCTGCATCGTAACAGTAAAGAAGCTGGGTTCTGATGTCAGTGAAAGATGATATCAGCAATAGCAGCAGAAGAGTAGAGAATTTCAAGAATTGAAAGACCAAATTAGGCAGAAAAATAAAAATCAACCAGCTTTCCCCACAGGTCCTTTTGTATTTGAGATGCCTCTGAAGGTATTTCTTGCTATGGGTAAAGGCCTTTACCCCGCAATTATCTTTCATCAAATATATTTCAAAACCTTCCCAGAATCATGCTTCTTGGCTGATCCCAGATAAAATCAATCTGACAACCAAGATTAACTACTATGGAATTTTTTTCTTCTTACCTAACGAGACATTTTAAACTTTATATGACTATGTATGGGAAACCCAATTAAATATAGAATTCCACTGATCCAAAGTCATCCATTCTTAGGTTAAGCTAATTTTTCAGAATTAGAAGAATCAACCTGTTGACTAAATAAGTGTTTTTATCATCCTGCTAGTGTATTACTGATATATAAAGCTCCTTAATAATTTTCTGTCTTTATGCTAAAATGTAAAAGTGAAAATACTATATGAAGTAGATTATTTTCATTAACAATTGGTACAGGTGAAAACATATTTTATTCATCATAATGATAGCTAATCCTGGTTATATAACACTAGCTTAAATGGACCAAGTAACAACAACAAAGACAAGCAACCTTAGGAAGAACATAATATACAAAAACAATGGTTCAAATAATTCAGTGCATACTTAGAAAAGTGATGATAACATAGACCCCACTATCATAATGCCATTTAACACATAAATTTAAGAACCTAAGTCTGATCTTCCTGGGAGACAAATTCAACTTTCTGACTATTATGTTTTTTGTTAAAGAACAATTCTATTTCAGTACAGTTTTGTACTTGACTTTCCCACAGCTTGTATTTAACTTCTACTTGAAAATTGTGATTTGTCAGTAAAAGTTTATGTTGAGATAAGATTTGTGATAGTGTAAAGCAATTACAATAAAAACTTCAATCTTTGTTTCTACAAAATGATTTATTTTGCTATAAAATTGTTTGCATTTTGACTGGGGAAATGGCTTACTTCTCAGTCCTGAAAGCCTGAGTTTAGATCCACAGTACCTGGTAAAAATATGAACACTGTATGAGCACATGTAATCCCAGCACTGGGGAAGAGACAGGGAATATCCCTGGGAATTTCTGGATAGCCAGCCTCTTCAGTCTATTTCCAAAACATAAAGAGAAAGCTAGATTGATGAACCAGTAGGGAACGGAACTTAACCACTCATGCCAATGAGCTCAGTTTGATCCTCTGGATTCATATCTATATAAAAGAAGGAATATAACTCCTGTATGTGGACCTCTGTGTGTGTGTGTGTAGTATGTGTGTGTGTATTTGTGTCTGTACACATGTGCATACAAATGCAAAAAACAAATTTTAAAAATATAGGTATTAATGGGATAGAGAGATGGCACAATGGTTAAGAGTACTGATTGCTCTTCCAGAAGTTCTGAGTTCAATTTCAAGCAACTACATGGTAGCTAACAACCATCTACATAATGTGATCTGATGCCCTCTTCTGTCATGTAGGCATACTTGCAAAGAGAGCCTTCATATATATAAATAAATAAATCTTTAAAAATATATAGTAATTAAAATGTGGTACACTTATACAATGCATTATCATTATGCTGGTAAAAGAAAGAAAATTATAAAATTTTGTGAGTGGTTGGGGCTAGAAACAATCAGGATGAGTGAGGTAACAAGACCCCTACAAGCTAACTATTGCTTATTTTCTCTTATGTGCATATGTTAGTTTTTACGTTTTCAATATGTATGCTACAATCTGAGTAACTTCAGATATTAGGTACTTAGCAAGGGACCAGGAATGAGGAGGTGACCATCCAAGAAGGGGAAATAGAAAATAATATTATAGAAACACAATGAACTAGAATCAGAAAGTCACATGGGTTAGGGAAAATAAAACATGTATTATAGGGAAAGATAACTAACACTTAAGGCCCTTTGAGAAGCTATATGGAATTCCACTATTGTAGAAGCATCCATGTATGTAAATTTAAATTTAGTCATAACATAATGGAGAAGGCAAGTCCTGAACTAGACATCTTATGCCTGCAATGTTGAGTAACTTGCCAAACTTCTCAACAGAGAAGGCTATGCTATTGTTTACTTTCCATAACTAAATGGTAAGGCCCTACTGCTGAGGACCCAACTTACTGATGTCCTTAAACCTGGAGGATTTCAGATGGTGCCTAACCAGAGGTTTAACTCCTACTGACTAATTGCTCATGTTGCTGGAAGGTACTCTGTATACTACTGAAGGAGAAATGTAATAAGTACTATGCAGCTACAAATGTTGTGACCCATGACAGTGACCTACCTGAAATGTATTCTGCTGCAGCAGTGGCATACGTGTTATGAGGACAGCAAATATGTTTGTATTGTATTTGTTGATTCATTTTATGAGACTGGACACATACCTACACAGCTAAATTGGCCAACAATCTGACCTCTCAGGGTCTTCAACTTGGAGAAAATCTTCTGATATTCATTATTCTGCTGAAGGAACATAAAATTCCTCCTAATCATATGTTGCTATCTCCATAGACTAGTGCATTGCTCAACTCTAATTAGAGAAGCTTTGTCTTTAAGTAGATAAGAAATAACATACAGTGTGACGTTGGACATTGGACAGAAAACTGGACATTATGTAGAGAACAAAAGACTTTGGAGCACTCAGTCTTAAATGTTCATCAATCACTTCCCTAGTGCTCGCATGTGCATGCATGTGCACATGCACACGCGCGCACACACACACATACACACACACACACACACACACACAAGTCCCAAGAAGCTATTTAGAAGATGAAGCAGAAAGATTGTAAGAGACAAGGCTAGTGAATAACATCAAGAAAATGTGTCTTCTAGATCTGCACACTTTTCAAGCACTGAGGAGAAAAATGTGAATAATAGGTCCCATCCCTAAATGAGAAGTTATATGAAATTGAAAAACAGTGGCAAAGGAACCATCAGTTTTCTGATGGAATCTCACTAGTATGTCAACCACTTTACAGGGAAGACCCCAGCTTCAAGATGAGTTGGAGGATGAAATGAATTCTGTGGTTTTTATTTTGCTTCGTGTTTTTGTGTGCTTCATTTAATTTGTTTTGCCATTTGTTTTTTGTCTATTTTTGTGTGTCTTTGCTTTGATTCTTAATTATGGTTTTTTGAATTGTGTTTATGCTTGAGAGGGGCATAATGTTTTGTGTGAGAAGGATCTGGGAGTAATTGGTAAAGGACAAAAACTGATCAAAATGCATGTATATGTGTTCTACTATGTTCATACCAGTCTTAATTATAATAGCCAGAAGGTGGAAACAACCCAGCTGTACCTCAAGGGAAGAATGGACACAGAAAATGTGGTGAATTTACACAATGGAGTACTATTTAGATATTAAAAATGATGACTTCATGAATTTTTTTAGGCAAATGGATAGAACTAGAACATGTCACATTGAGTAAGGTAGCCCATATCCAAAAGGACAAACATGGTATGTACTCACTGATAAATGGATATTAGCCCCAAAGCTCAGAAAACGAATGATACAACTCACAGACCATATGATATTTAAAAAGACCAAAGTATGGATGCTTCAATCCTACTTAGAAGGGGAACAAAATAATCATGGGAGATAAAGGGGGTAGGTTCCCGGGAAAGAGAGTGGAGTGGGAGAGTTAAAAGGTGGGCAAGACCAGGTATGGGCAGAGACAGGAGAGAAGTCCAGAGGTTCAGGAGAATGAATAGAAATATGTAGCAATTGGGGTGGGGAACAGGGGAATCATTAGAAAGTACCAGATGCCATGCCAGGGAAGCAAGAGGTTCCCGGGACACAATGGGGATGACATTCGCCGAAATACCCAACACAATGGAAATAGAACCTTTAGAGACCACCTCCAGTAGATAGGCGTGGCCCATAGTTGAGGGATGGGGCCACCCACCCATCTCAAAAATTTTTACCCAGAATTGTACCTTTCTAAAGGAAAGACAGGGAGAGAAAATGGACCAAAGACTGAAGAAAAGGCCATCCAGAGACAGCCCCACCTTGGGATCCGCCCCATCTACAGACACCAAACCTGATACTATTGCTGATGTCAAGAAGTACTTGCAGACAGTAGCCTAGTATGGCTGTCTACTGGGAGGCTCTACCAGTGTCTGACTAAGACAGATGCATATACTCACAGCTAACCATTGGACTGAGCCCTGGGACACCAATGAGTTAGGGGAAGGACTGAAGGAGTTATGCAACCCCACAGAAACAACAACAATATCAATTAACTGGAGCCCTCAGAACTTCCAGGGACTAAACAACCAACCAAAGAGTATACATGAATGGGGCCATGGATTCACCTACATATGTAGCAGAGGATTGTCTTCTCTGGCATCAATGGGAGGGGAGGCCCTTGGTCTTGTGTAGGCTTGTTATCCCAGCATAGGAGAATGCTAGAGAAGTGAGGAAGGAGCCGGTGGGTGGGTGGGAGAGCACTCTCTTATAGGCAAAGGGGAAGTTAGATGGGAGGGGGGTTTTGTGGAAGGGAGACTGGGAAGGGGACAACATTTGAAATGTAAATAAATAAAATAACCAATTAATAAAAAATTAAAATGTAAGATAGAAAGACCTGTGATCTTGACCTCAAGCCTGTAAATGTACACACATGAACACACTCATATGCACAATATTTGTTGTTTCTCAAACTTTTTTGTCAAATATAAGCTTATTTTCTTAATGATTTTAACTTCTGCCCTAAGATGAAATGTTTTCTGAGTGTAATCCTAGTAATAACCTGCCAGCCATTAACACTTAATGAAAATTTAATTTATTGGTCATATCTGTTAATATATTTGACTATATATATATATATATATATATATATATATATATATATCTCAGATCATATATCTGTTAATATATTTGATTAGATTATATAGAAAAATCATATATTTTAAAATTTTTCCATGTATAAAAATTGGTGAGACAAAAATGCTTCCGAGAGATAAAGAGGGAATGAAAATAGCAAGCCTCTATGTGCAATGTACATAAATCCGTAAAGATCCAAATGCATTGTTATTGTTCCTGTAGGCATCAATTAAAACAAAATCCCACATAATGTCATAGTTTTATGAAGAATAGAAAAGTATGGCTAGAATGATAACAAAGATGAGAATAATGGAATAGAAAAAAAAGTGTTGGAAGGGAAGAGAAAACGCCAATGATATTTGGCAAAACAAGCTGCTCCTTCCAGTTATCATTCTTTCAAATACTCCTGTAGTCTCACTTGAGTAACTCAAACATTAATTTCTACTCTACTCCACGAGATTCTTTTTCTTAGTCCTCCAACACAAAGCCATTCCACACTGCTGTTGATTTGATATCACTCAGATTGTTGGTTTCTCAAAAGGGTATCTGTTTGTGTTGGAATCTCTACAAACCTCACTATGACTTCCTCTGAATTTGTGTGTATAATTATTTCATGTGGATTAGATTCATACTGTCAAAAGTGAACATAATGTTTTGCATACCAGTTACTTGGATATGGTCAACATGGCTCACATTGTTTAATAACAAGGCTGTACCCTTTTTAAATAAAAAAGCTTATACATACATTGTGCATTCATTGGTTTGTACATGATCCAATCTAGAAAATCATTGATCTTCTCTCAAAAAATATTACATTTCAATAAAAATCTTCTTAACCCAATATTCTACAATATATTATTAGTTCTGAAGTAAAATTGTGTGCTCAATGTTTTTGCATTCTATTTTTCTTAAGAAAAAATTACACTTTGTATATCAACAAGATATATCAGTTTAGAGTTTCAAAAAATGAAAATATCTATCTCTTTTCTTCCATAGACATGCATTTCTAGGCTTCATGTGTCCACACACAATGAATATATGAAATCATAACTCTGTAGGAGCATACAATATTAGTGTAATAAGATCTTTTAAATTTTAATAAAATTAACTACAATAGTCCTTATTCCAATATGGATAGAGGATTTTGAAACAGACAAATACAGAAAGGATAAGATGTATGCACAGAAAGGCGATAGCAATCTCCCATTCTGGGAGAGTGGTGTGGATGAGTTCTTTCCTTCCCAACTGACAGAAGGAATACACTCTTGCAGACATTCCATATTAACCTCCAAAATTAAAACAAATGTAAATCTTTATTGATTAATTCATACAGTCTAAGATACTTAAGTACAGAAGCCTTCAGCATTTAACATACAGGATACAATACTTACATTTTTCCTTTGCTAGGTATGTATTCAATTAACTTAAAGCTCACTATATTCATACATTTGACATTTCTCTATTCATGTAAATATTTCATCCTTGACTTTAATTTAATGTTTCATACATAATAAAAAATAAAACATATAGTTACTTTGCATACAATTTCTTAATGAGACTATTGAGTTACAGAGCTTTAAATGCTAAATCTATAATTCACGTCCATATCATTTAATTCTAAATTCATAGCAATATAGCATAAACCTAATACTACAAAAAAATGCTAGCATCTACTCAGCTCTCTAGGTATGCTAAAAAGATATTGAAATATATTACATATATTGGGTTCTTTAATTCTTACACATCCCTAAATTAAGATAACATTTAACTCTTATTCAACTAATAAAATGCCAAAATCAAAAAATGTTAAATATTGTTTAGTACCATATATCAATAAATTAAACAAAGTATAAAAGAACAATGACAATTGCCACTTAATTATGTTGTCTGTTTTTTTTTCTTTTCTTTTTCTTTTTAGCAGCTTTGAACTAGAGGGAGTAACCAAATAGTTGTTTTCAAAATTCTCAGGTTTACTAATATTTTCATTTCCCTTTTTAAATTCCTAGCTACCATTTACATAATTTTTAAGAATTTACATTTAGTGATGATTTATAACACTTATAATGTATACAGGTTCAGGTTAATTCAGTTTTCATTAAGGATTTATAATAGAAATATAAAATATCTAAATTATGGGCATTGAGGTGTATATTGTACATTTTCACATTATATGTGATAACAGTTAAAAATATTTTTTTCATTTCTGAAAATAAGTCGCGAACGTCAGTGTTGGTCACCATGATAGTCAGTGCTGCTTTATGCCTTAGCTTACATTATGTGAGCTTCCAATTGACCAGTTTGACAACATGACACTCTTTATCTGTCAACCTAATTTTACAAAGAAGCTTATCATTTGTGCAAGATATTTGTAGTCTTAGCTGCAGTAGAAGCTCCGTTGAAAAATGAGGTAAATTATGGTATAGTTTCATCTCATAAAATTTTAGCTACTAATTAAACTTCAGTTCAAGTGGTTATATTCTAATAAGCAATGAACTTCCTAAAAGTTATCAAAAATATACTACTATTGCTAGGGTTACCAAATATAAAATTGCTAGCATTTTATAATCTATAAAAAGAAACACAGAACTTATTTACATGTAATTCACTATCCCTGAATGAGATTTAATGGTAGGATTTTTGTAAACTTGTGAGGAGCTCAACTTTGAATCCTTAAGACCTCTTGAAAATACAACTCAGTAAAAGTCGCTTCTTGACAAACAAATTAAACTAAAGGAGGCAGAAGTGTTATGAACGGTAATAGGCAGTTGTAGTTGTATTTCCATTGTTTCTGAAACTATCCAATGCATTACTTATAATTCTTTTAATTAAAGCATGGTAGAATGCAGGAATTTAGTAATCTGTCTCATAATGCTCATAAGCTAGTAGCAATAAACTTTGCTAAATACTAAGTTTGAGAAAATGCTGTGTAGGCAGATGGTGACTATGAGCCTCAAGTCTCTCCCAGAGCTGCAAACAATACCATCTGCTACTCCACTGATTTCTTTTTTGTTCATTGGTATCAAATTTAATGGAGGATCACACTTTACATTCTAATTTCACATCCTAGCCACAATAGTAGGAGATTTTTTTTTTTCATTCCTTGCTGTATATTTGTTCAAGCTAATAAGAGATTTGATTCTTCCTTGAGAAACATATTTAGGAAATTTCATTCTTTTATTGATGATATGTTCAAAAGAACTGAATTATCTTATGAATGGAAAAAAAACAAAACACTACGCCAAGTATATGAATAGGACTTTTCCAAAGTTTGTGTGTTAGACAAAAAAAGGCCTTTGGATATCAAAACAGGTAAGAACAATGAGTCCCCTAATTTACTAATTCCATAGTTTTTGGGACAGGGAGAAGATAGGATGGAACTTAGCTGACTTCCTAGTTAGAAAGTCACACTTGAGAATCACAGAAAAGGGGAGGATAGAGACAACAGGGAAAAGTCGTAAAAATTCCAATGTGGTAGAGTACAAAAATAATTCAGGGTATTTGCAGAAAGACTTCCTTGAGTATTCAGTAGTATGCACATATTAAATATGTATCAGAAGCTATCTGAGCCTTAGAAAAAGTCACCAGGGTCCCGTGAAATCAGAGGACCTGGTAAATACCTGCATGAGAATGTGGAGTTCCACAGTCAGCTGGGAAAGCCATCTAGTTTATAAATTGTGGTGGTTCCAGTGATAATGGACCCCAAAGGCTCCTAGGAAGTGATGCAATTAGACAAAGTGAGTCACTGGAGCTGAACTTTGAGATTTCAGGTGCTCAGTTGGGCCACTGTGGATCTGTCTTCGTGTTGCTTGCCAATATAGAACTCTCAAGTATCTCTCCAGCATGGTGTATGCTGGATGTTCCTGTGCTTTCCACCATGTTGACAATGGACTAAGCCTCTGAACTTGTTATCAATACCCAATTAAATGCCTTCCTTTATAAAAGTTGCTATGGTCATGCTGTCTCTTTTACGGTCAGCAGGAATAGCACTGATTTCATCTACTTCAGATATGTTGCAGAATAGCATACTGTTTAAAGCAAATACTTTAAAGTAATGTTAATTTAAATATTAAAAGCATTACCAATAATACCAATGAGAATCTATCTGACTCCTTTCCAAATAGTGTCAAAGATCAAAGCTCAAGTGTATTCAAAGATAGAGACTGATATTTGGCCCTCACATAGGTAAAGTTCATAATGTATTATGCTAAAACAAACCTCCACAAAATCACAATGAAGTAGGGAATTTTAATTCAATTAAAGAAAATATGGATATTAAAATAAGAGATAAATACATTAAAATAATTAACTAGTGTTTATAAATTTGCTCAAAAATTAAGTAGAGAAGTGGAACTTCTTCCCTAAGATGGAAATTTCTCCAATAACAACACCAAAATATCTCTAAATATGACAAAATAAATTATTTGATGCTCTGAAAATCAATTATGGGTACTGTTTGGACAAACTGTGTGAAGCTGTATCTCTGTCATTCCTTACCTACCTAAGGCATTCTGTGCTTGGCTTTAGTAAAAACCTGATAACTAATTAGGTGGGCAGGCAGTGAAAGTCTGAACTTCCTGGGAGGGAGAAAGGAACTCTGGGAAAAAGAAAGAGGAAAGCCTTTCTCCGAGAGACTTGACAGGAGATAGAAATGATTACTAGCCTGGAAGGTATAGCTCCTACATGGCTAGATGGGGCTAGGTGGTCAAATTAGATGAGCTACTTGAGAGTCTACTCAGCTAAGACCTAAACTTTGAAATATTAAAAGGTCTCTGTATAGTTATTTGAGGAAATGTCTGGTTAAGGAATAACTGCTACAGTATTAAATTTCAACATTAATTAATAAATATGGAATGTTAATAATCATTTTAGAGGTGAAAGAACTAAATTTATATACTTTTTTGGTAAAGCACTCATGCTTTCCAAGTATGGTAGGCAAAGAGGTCCCATATAGACTTAGACCACAAAGATTAGCGCTTTCTACATAAAAGCTGAATGGTAGTCACAAATTAGTGACTCTAAAACACACTCCTGTATAGTAATTTTCTCAATAGGTGAGTAGTTCTTTTGCCAAATGAAAGGTTCATCATTTTTATAAGAGTATTTGATAAACTGGTTATTAGAATATGTTTAATAAGATCAAGTATGTTAGTAAAAAAAAAAATGGGACTGGAATCAAGAAGGGAGGGAGAGAAAAAACAATGAATTCATGAAATTCTTAGGCAAATGGATGGAACTAGAAAATATTCTGAGTGAGATAACCCAATCACAAAAGAACACACATGGTATGCACTCACTGAAAACCAAAATATAGGTGCTTCAGTCCTTCTTAGAAGAGGGAACAAAATACTCAGAGGAGGAAATATGGAGACAAGGTGTGGAGCAGAGAGTGAAGGAAAGGCCATCCAGAGACTGCCTCACCTGTGGATCCATTCCATATACAGTCACCAAACGCAGACAGTACTGTGGATGCCAAAAAGTACATGCTGACAGGAGCCTGATAGAGCTGTCTCTTGAAAAACTCTGCCAAACCTGACAAATACAGGGGTAGATGCTAGCAGCAAAAC
Organism: Mastomys natalensis; assembly: GCA_021653895.1. Lineage (NCBI taxonomy): Eukaryota > Metazoa > Chordata > Mammalia > Rodentia > Muridae > Mastomys > Mastomys natalensis. Next base: position 635,073 of record JAJTUV010000541.1, on the reverse strand, counting down.
ATTGGACTGAGCACAGGATCCCCAATAGAGGAGTTAGATAAAGGACTGAAGGAGCTGAAAGAGTTTGTAACCTCATAGGAAGAACAACAATATCAATCAGCCAGACCCCCAACATCCCCCAGAGACTAAACCACCAACCAAAGAGTATATAGAGGGACCTTTGGCTCCAGTTGCATATGTAGTACAGGATGGCCTTGTTGGGCATCAATGGGAGAAGAGGATCTTGGTCCTGTGAAGGCTCATTGAGTAAAAGAATGTGAGGCAGAGAGGTAGGAGTGAGTGGGTAGTGTGGAGAACACCCTCATAGAATAGGGGAGGGGGGATGTAATTGGGGGTTTCCAGAGGGGAAACAAGGAAAGGGGATAACATTTGAAATGTAAATATAAAAAATATCCAACAAAAAAATTAGTGCATATTCAGAAATAGAATAAAAAACCCTTATTCATATAGCCAAAAACTTCAAATAATAAATTCCAAAATAAGTACAAAGAAGGATACTCAGAGACAAGTTACATTTCACTAACCCAGACACTATTATGGACACCAAGAAGTGCATGCTGACAGAAACCTCATATAGCTGTCTCCTGAGATGTTCTGCCTGACAAATACAGAGGCAGATGCTTGCAGCCAACCATTGGACTGAGCAATGATTCCTAACGGGGTCCCCAATGGAGGAGTTAGAGAAAGGACTGGATGAGCTGAAGGGGTTTGTAACCCTATAGGAAGAATAATAACACCAAACAACAAGACCCCCCAAGGCTCCCACGAACTAAACTCCCAACTAAGGAGTACACATGGAAAGACCCATGACTCCAGCTGCATATGTAGCAGAGGATGGCCTTGTTGGGCATAAATGGGAGGAGAGGCCCTTGGTCCTGTGAATCCTCAATGCCCCAGTGTAAGGGAATGTGAGGGCAGGGAGGGAGTTGGTTGAAGGTGGCTGGGTATGGGAACACCCTCATAGAAGCAGGAGAAGGGGAATGGGATGGGGAGTTCAGGGTCGGTAACCTGGAAAGGGGATAACATTTAAAATGCAAATAAAGAAAATATCCACCCCCCCAAAAAAAAAGAAAAGTCAAAAAAAGATTATAAAAAATCCGAAAATTCAAGGTAAAACTGATTACACTAGCATGAGAATGCTCAATAGAATCGAGGAGACCAGACATGAGATCATGACATGCAAAACACAAATCTAAAAGGCATCCAGGCTTTCTGTATTTAGGCAACCGTCCTTCAAAACTGAAGGTGAAACATAGATTCAAAATAATAAGGAGTTAGGAAATCAATTACAGCTATATATTTTATTAGAAGTAATATTAAATGGGTCTCTGAGAGTGAAAAACTGTAATAGCATATAATTCCTTAAATGTTCTTAAAAAAATAATCACCATAGTTTCTCTCATTTCTCCTTGTTACTCCATTAATAATAATAAAAAAAATCTACTATAACTGACCAGGATATTACAAACCACTAGAGAAGGTGATATTAAATTGGAAAATTTTAAATATTTCATTAGAAATACTAGTTTTCTAATATCAAAATATTGTTAAAAAATACCAATCTCTAATAATAAGTCATGACCTCATGAAACTGAAAAACTTCTGTAAAGCAAAAGAATGTTGTTAATAGAATGAAACAACAGCCTACAGAATGGGAAAATATTTTCACCAACTCCACATTTGACAGAGGACTAATATTAAAAATATATAAAGAGTTCAAGAAACTAGACATTGCGAAATCAAATAATCCAATCAAAAATGGAGTACAGAAGTAAACGGAGAATTCTTATTAGAGACATCTCAAATGGTCAGCAAACACATGAAAAGTGGTCATCATCCTTAGCCATAGGGAAAATGCAAATCAAAATGACTGAGATTCCATTTTATACCTGTCAGAATGTCTAAGATCAAAAACACAAGGAAGAGCTCATGCTGGCTATTATGTGGAACAGGGGGAACAGTTCTTCATTGCCGGTAGGAGTGTAAACTTGTACAGCCACTTTGGAAATCAATATGACAGTTTCTCAGAAAACTTGAAATCAATCTATATTAAGACCCAGCTATACCATCCCTTGGCATATACCCAATGAATGCCACATCTTGCTACAAGGACACTACCTCAGTACTGTTCATAGCAGCACTATTTTTCTATTTATCATTCTTGTGGGAAGAAATGCCAGTAGTAGGATCAGGGAGAAGGTCATGGTTTGAATGTAGTCAAGCCACACAGGCTAAAATGAAAACATCATTACAAAGTCCATTACGTGAATTTTAGTCTAAAAAAGTATTTGAAAAAAGAGTGTTCATTATTTCTATTAGAGATTTACTTAATGTTCAATGAAGATAACATTCAAATTAAAACTAAAGACAGAAGCTTGAGAAGAGAGCTATAAAATTCTATTTAGAAATGACATAGTTTATAGACAAAAAAAAAAAAAAAATCCCATGGGATACAATGTTAAATACAGAAAAATCAATTTCAATGTGCTAGTAAAAGAATCCTAAAATTCTATTTGCAAAAGTATTAAATTAACAAAATATTTATGTTCAAGCAAACTAAAGAAAGACTTCAGGGTTCATTGATACCTACAAAACTCTTCAGAAAAATTAAGGGAAATGAAAGCAAATGAGGAGACATTTCATGTTTATGAAAAGACAATTCAGTACAGATTGATTTACAAGTTTAATACAATCTATGTCAAAGTCTCAACAGTTATTTTATTGAATTTGACAAGTTGAGTTCAAATTTTGTATTGAAATAAAATGGGTCAATGACAGACAAAATAATTCGGAAAGAAAAGAAGAAAGTTGGAAAAGTTTAACCATGTTCAATTTCAAAATTTGCCACAAAGCTATAATAAATTATAAACTATTCAACTGGTGAAAATATCATGTACAAGTCAATGAAACAGAACTAATGGTATGGAATAAATGTTTAAATTTACTTGTTATAGATTTCTAGTAAAATTATCAAGGCAATTTAATGAGGACAAAAATATTTCAACAAACATTTGGGTATTAATTACATGTCCGTATAATAAAAAATACTTACACATATTTTTGCCCCAGTCTGTGGGGATTCGAAGAGGCTCTAGGGAAGGGGGTGAAGGAATGAATGAAGGGACAAGAGATACAAAGAATGAGAGCAAGTCTGGGGTTCTGATCAAGCTCTGCAACTTTAATTTCAGGGGCAGGTTATAAAGACACAGTAAAATGGGAAGTTTAGGCAAGGGTCATTGCTTAGGGTTATCCCACTATTGAGTCCTCCTTGTCTAAGACTATCCCACTGTCATATCCTCATTGCCCAAGACCATCCCACTGTCATAATAGGCTCCCAGGAAATACCAGAAAATTCTTTAAGTTCCTGGGACCTGAGACTCGCGAACGTCCTTTCTTAACCTTGTACTGACTAGGCTTTCCAAAACAGCAGGTAATTTCCTGGGTTTGGATCCTAGCATATTTTGTGTCCAAACATTACGAGCTTAAAAAAAAAAAAAAAAAAAAAAAAATCAACTAACCTGGAACTTTGGGAGCTCTCAGAGATAGAGCCACCAACCAAAGAATATACAGGGCTGGAATGAGGCCCCATCACTTATGTAGCAGAAGTGCAGCTTAGTCTCCAAGTGGACCCTCCAACAGCTGGAGCAGACTCTCCATAAAGTTGTATCCTGACCATTCACCAAAAAGACTGCTTGTCTGGCCTCAGAGGGGAGAAGATGCACCTAATCTGGCAGAGACTTGATATGCCAGGCCAGGGTTGAGGGGATGCTCTCTCAGAGGAGAAAGGGAGAGGGGATCGTGAGAGGGTCTCTATGTGAGGAGGACCAAGAAGAGGGGCAGCATTTTGGCTGTAAATACTTTTTGAAAAGGAATGTATTTTAAGCCAAACTTAGCTATGTGGCACTATATTGGATATCTATTAAAATTATTTAAGCAGGAAATGATACAATAAATCCTGATAAAATGAACAACCAGACACTGTAGTGTCTTTTACTGTAGTTTACTCTTGTCTATATTTAGATTACAGTCACTACAGTGTCTGGTTGTTCGTTTTATCAGGATTTATTGTATTACTTCCTGCTTAAATAATTTTAATAAATACCTACTATATTACCACTGAGAAGTATAAAATAGGTAAACATATAGAGACCTAAAATTCTTTGTATTTACAGTTGAAAATATATTTGACAATACCTGAAAAATACTCTGGCATTTTTTTTTTAATTTAAACACATATGATATGAATATTAAGCCTCCAATTATATGAAAGCATATAACTGCATACTTGACACTATATGAACTAAATACATTTGTACATAAAAGTTATATTCTCCATAATCTGTAATTGCAAACAACTACATATGTATTAGTAACTTCATGCATATCATTTTCACTGTATCCATCTGACTAAATACTGCAATTTGTTAAAATGAAATGAACTATCAATACCAGCCATATTTTTCAGCATACCTATGATGAGTAGAAAACAGAGTGAGCATAAAGACTGCATTGAACAAATACATGCATAAGATTCTAGATATCATAAACCTATTAAATACAGCAGAAAACTTGTAGTTGGTTATTTGAGAAGCAAAGAAAACTTCAGAGTTAGGGCAGGAAGATGACAAGGGCCATAAGTAAATTTGAAAACTGATTTCACTATTTTAATTGCTATAATTTAATAGATGTATATGTTTGTCAAAATGCAACAATTAATATACTCTAAATTTGTGTGGTCTGTTAATTATATTTCCTAAAACCTTAAAAATAAAATGTCTAGTATATTTTTCTACTATAAGATGTCAGAGAAGTGAAATATGGTGTCCAATTCTATGAAAACTCAATTCTCTGTCCTCAGACAGTTAGAATTACATACTTACTGGGGCACAGAAAAGCTGATTAAGGTCAAACTTCTCTGATGAAATTAAAAGATGTCTTACAGCAAAGCTACTTTAAGTGTTCTAGAAAATATAAATAAGTTTTAAGGTTTTGCTGGAAGTATTATAGGGAGGACAAAACTTACTTCACTTTCTTGTGATTTTTTCCATTAATTTTTTATTCATTTTACATCCCAATCACTGACCTACCTTCCTTATTGCCTTCCCCTCACAGTCTCTCCTCCATTACATAATTGAGTCATGGCCATCTATCATTAACGATTTAGTTTTATGGACACGTGACAATATGAAAATGATTGTAGTTTAATAGACTAAAGTAGGTTGTTTTATTTTATGAATATTGGTATGAAATGAAAGATGACTAAGTGAGCAGAGAACCTGGTCCTAACTAATGAGGTTAATGGTAGCGCTAGCTCTATGCAAGAAATATCACTCTCTAAGTTGTATCTTACACATGAAAGGCAGAATTTGACCAAATAATGCTAACATATTGCTTGCCTCTGAAATTATATTTCGAGAGGCTATTAAGATATGAATATTGCAATGGCATTTCCCTATTGTAGTGACCCACATTTGAGATAAGCAGGATTTCGCCAAATTTTTTTCAAATGTTTTCATTAGAATTTGTATAAGTAATAAATCACATGTTTTAGGACTCTGTTTTAGGTAAAGTAAGCAAAGGGTATATAATATGTCAACAGCATATTTTTACCACCATATATATGCATACAGGCTCACATTTGAAGAGTTATCAGCTTAAATGAACATTAATAAGTTATTGGCACTAAATCACATCAGTCTCATCAGATTACCAAAGCTACTCTGGTTTTAAAAGGAGCAAAGTAATACATAATGGTATAAATTATTTCATCTTTAATATATAACTACAAAATTACATGTAATTCACTAAATCTAAATATCTCATGAAATCATTTTCATGAATGCATTTGAAAATGCATCTTGATTAATTTATAGTATTTATATTTATTACAACACAATTTACATAAGAATTATACAGAATATTACATAAATATATTTTGTATTGGTTTCCAATGCTCTGTCCAAACTGTCGTAAGCCTAAACCTTTCATCTTTTATAAATTCTGTATCGCATCTCATTCCATTCATAAGCAAATCAATCAGAGTATACAAAACCACAAAAGCCCGTCTACCGTGATGATGATTTGTGACATGAGTGTGAGAGTGAACTCTAATGGTGATAGACACCATGAGGAAAGCAACAATCCCAACCAACCAAGCCCCCAGGGTCTAAACCACAGCCTGGGAGCGCTTAGGGAGGGACCATGGCTCCAGCTATATATGCAAGGGAGCTATATATAAGTGGGAGAAGAGATCCTTGGTCCCATGAAGACTGGACGTCGTGGGGGGGGATACTCGAGGGTGGGGAGGTGAGGTACAGGGGAGGGTGGAAGGGGGTACACCAACGTGGAGATAGGAGGAGGGGGGAAGGGATAGTGAGTTCCTGGGAGGGAGGGGGGGAAATGGGGTAAGGAGAGAACATCTGAAATGTATAAAAAATTTACAATAAAAAATTTCCAATAAAAAAAAAAAAGGTGGCTGAATCACAAACAATTTGATTCTAACAGGTTTGGATCCACTTAGATAGAACATTAATTAAATTGACAACATACTCTTTGATATTGTTGCGATGCTACATATAAGTTTCTATACCATGGTGTTTAATGCCCAAGAAATATGAATGAGAGGAATGATACCCCCAAGATTTTATACCGAAGCACTTCTATTATTTGGAACTATTTTTAAACACTATCTCGCAATATGTTTGTAAGATATTACCGTTTTGAACTTTCACAGTATGCTGTTATTCTAGAACAGTGTAAAATCTTTTCACTAAAAAAGAGTAAACATGTTTAATTGATGCAAAGTATCAAGTAGTTTTCAGCTGTACTTTTTTTCTAAATTTTTCCCACAGTAGCTATTTTAAGCAGAACAATTTAAAATTTTAGGAGAAAGAGATCTATATATTACTGGCTCTACTTAACCAAAAATCAAACACAGTAAGATTGGGGTATTTATAGAAAGCCATGACATCTCAGGGGAGGGTGTTTTATTCATTCTTACCTAAATATGGTGAACACTTTTAATGGTTTTAGAAAATGTATCATTTTCTTATTTGTTACTTTATTGAGGCTTCAACTGTCATAATATCTAGACCATTGTAGACACACTATCAGTACTCACTTGATTGAACTATCTTAGCAAATATTCAAACTGATCAATTCACTATAATTTATTTACACATGTCTATAAATTTAAATAATAAAATGGTCAAAATTAAAACCTATATGAACCCTGAACGACTATTTTTAGCATCTGATGGTGGTAGACAGATGTGCATAGCTACCTACCGTATGAAACTCTACCTCATAATTATCACTAACTTCAATATATGCCTCTGTCTGCTGTGTGTTCTACCAGCCTCAACTCCATAGATCACAGAAGGTTTGGGTAAGGAAAGATAGTCTAATAGGCTAGACCAATGAAACAATCTCATAATGAATTTTCTAATTAGATCAGAAATTCTATCTGTGAAAGTGGATGAACTTTTTTGAATACTATACACAAAGAATAACAATAAAAGGAATTATGGATGAAAGAAACCCTCTAAGCATCTAACAGACAATATGACTCGGTTTCCAGCATTTTCTTTACCTTTTTATTTTGTTGAATTCTACTTCTAAATGGTTGCATAAGCTAAAGCTTTTCTTTGGATGGCAAAAATGTATTAATCTAGTTTTATATTTAAGATCTAAGAAATTTCCCATATATTTTCTATATCAAGTTAACTCTTTCACACTTTGTCACATAACACAAAGCTATTTGTACAACAATCCACATTTTACAAATGAGAAACCCAAGGCATGAAGATGTTATATTGTTTTCCCTTTGTTTATGGCCCTTTTATAAACATCAGCTGAATAAACCATTATCTGAAATAATAAAAAAATGTATCTAAAGTATATAAAACACTTAAACTATATTTCCCAACATGGGAAAACAGACTTTACAGATATGAACAAAGGCAATATGAAATTTTGCTTCTCCATGTTAAAATTAAAGCCAAGAAGAATAAGAAAAATATAATCTATCTGTAGTTAGGAATTTGAATGTCCCCCAAAGGGCGTATGTTAAAGAGCTGTACTTTTAATCAGTGTAGGAGCATTTGGGAAGGAGAACCTGAAGGAAAACGATTTCTCTCACAGCAGCTGGGGCAGTGCAGTGTTCAGGTTCTGGTCCCTGACAATTTCTGCTTTTTCTTTCACCACAATGTAAGGAATTTGGTTTCACTGTGTATTGTATCATTGTCCATGAGGTTCTTCCTCAATACAGTTCTGAAGACAATGGAATAACAACTCTGAAAACATTCACCAAATATCCTCCCCTTCTTTATGTTACCATACAATGCTTTGGTAGAATAATAATTTTTAAAAATGTCCTGAGAAATTCCTCTCTGAGATAATCAATATTTTTAACGTGTTAACTTCACATCTAACATACTGTCAACCATTTTTTCTCACCAGTTTCCTTTAAATCATAACAATTGATAATCCCAGACTTTGAGTTCATCTTTCAGTCTGTTATTCTCAAGCTGGAGAAAATTATGCAAGCTGTTTGCAGATTGAAAGATGTGAAAAATATTTATGTTTCTGCCATTAAAAGACATTTTAAGACTACTTTTTGCACTCTTGTGTGATCAAAAAATATCTTCCCTTTAAAAGGATGAGGCTCGTCAGAAGCTCACTCTTCCATGCAAACAGCTGTTCATTGCATGTTTGAACATATTTGCTTAAGAAATACAAAATTATTAACATTCTAATCCTCTAACTTTTAAAGCGAGCCAGCTGTGATTATTCACAGCTAGAGCTCAGCCTTTGGTTCCAGCTTTGCAGAAACTTCCTCCTTTGATTTTCCAGAGAATATCATCAGAATGATTTGATATTCTGTGTAGGAACTCCATGCCATGAGCAAAACAACCTGAACTATTGGCCCCCCCAAATTGCAGAAATACACAAAATGCATAATCTCAGTTTCCTGAATAGTAATAATTTCTCTATATTTTACTTTATTAACAGATAACTGTAGTAGTATGCATAAGACTTTTAAACACGAGTTTAGGCAGTTTTAAAATATTAACTAGATTAATGTTCATGAAATAGATACAATTATAGCACTTGCTGTTTTTATAGTTTTAAGAAACTATGCCAAATAGAAGCTAAGCAAATTGCCAAGGGCCACACATCTGGTAAGTGCCAATGCCAAGATTCAAACAGAGGCCGTCTGGCTCAAACCCCTGTCCTTATTATCATTACATTCCAGCATTGCAAGCACTGAATTAGTTCAGGCACTTATTCCTCTTTGCAAAATCACTGAAGCCCTAGGAGGAGAATGACTGTCGTTATCTTTTATGACAGACAGACATCAGAAACACAGACTATAGCATGGCCCTCAGTCCCAATATTATAAGGAATAAGGGCAGGAATTGAACCCAGTGCCTCCTCTTACCCCAGTGTCTGAAGCCCTTACTCTACCCATGACTTTTTTTCTTCACACATCAAGGGAACATAGAGCATCCAAAGAGAATCACTGCCTTTGCTGCTTTCTGTTGCCCTCTAATTTGACATAAATCACACCATTTACCACTCTCTAAATTTTAATTTCTTTTTTTTTTTTGATAAGGTATTACTACTTTTATTTTGTAGACCAGCATTATTTGGTTTGACCTAGACCTCTGGGCTACCTAGACTCTGGTACTTGGTCACCCAGCCAGTGTCAGGTATAGGTTGCAGCTCGTGGGTGGAAGGAAAGAATTCACAGAGAGGTATTTGAGGGGTGGTAAAGAAACATAGTGTGGTGAAAACTTTCTAAAACATCTAAATATGACCTTAAATTTTAATTTCTTAACTATGAAATATCATACTTTGCCCCAGTGCAACACTCTTTAGTCAAACTCGTAGCCATTGCTTACCAAAAGTGAAAGTAACTGGAGCAGTTTATTCAGTTTTGAACCAGGTGTCCTGGAGCATCCTCATATTTTTGACTGTAGACTACCATTCAAATGAAGATCACCTATGTCTTTCATAATCTCAGTGTGTAGATTCATCCCATCCTTCTGAGGATGCCACAGGTTCAGTCATGAAGTAACTTTTGTTAATGCATAGACTACCTATTCCCCAAAAGAGTGAACTTTCAATTATAAAATAAGAACTCACTAATAATAAAACCATAGGATACTTAGTATTTCACTTTACTTAAAACCTCATCATCTTTCAATTGCAATAGCAAGATTGTTTTGCTCCCATTATATATATGAGCAAGGAAATGACATCCTGATTCTTTGATGGCTTGTATCAATGTGAAGTTATAACTGAAAGCTATTGTATTTAATTGGATCCAAATAAGTTTATATTTTATGAAAAACTAAACCCAAAGATGTTGACCCAATTGAGAATATATGTAAGCTAATGTTATATTTTCACAGACGTGGATCATATAAACCTTAATATAGTTATAAAACATTTGGAAAACACAATAGTAACTTGCTGCATCATTTGACTAATAGGTAAATACGTTCTAAATATATTATGTCTTCTGACTATATAATTTACACCCAGACTCTAGTTTAGCTTTACCAATACATACTCTCCAATTTTGGGGTAACTGAAATAGCTATCTGTCTGCATATATCCATATACTGAATTACTTTTTTGCTCCTAGTCTCTAAATCCAGGTATCATTCACTGCTGATCAACCATCTAGGCTCATAGTTTTACAGACTCGCTGCACCATGCAGACATCTACCTTTTTCACTCTGAACACAAGGGAAGTAAAAAGATCTCACAGGAAGAACTATAATTAAGAGACAACTTTGAGATATTCCCCAGAACTGTGATTATTTGGTTCTAATTTTATTATGGAATACTTACTTGAAATACTTGTCATATATTCATTTTTATTCTTTCCTTTTCAGAATATTAAAAATAGAGAAGCTGTGTACTTAACATGCCATCTCTTCTTTGAAAAGTCACTGAGACCAAACTGTCTCCCCAAATAGAACCAATCCCATAGCTTCTCAAGACTGGATCCAATATCAGTGTTAAGACAAGAATGGAACATTGTTTCAATTTATCTAACCAGTAATAATCATTTACCAACTTTTACAGCCTTCTATTGCCATGCTCTGTCTCAGTAAAAATAGTAATATTACTGAAGACAAGTTTAGTCCATAGTTGTATATAAGGATGATACAGAGCTCATCCTACAAAGCATGACCTGTACATTTGCATGATCTGTACATTCAGTACAGATCCTTGAGAATTCTAAAATGCCCCCAACTGATTTCAGTCGAGAATGGATGTACATAGTCACAATAAGCCACCTACATGGAGACTGCATCTAGATGAACACTAATTTTTTTCCAATAAAACATTAATGTATCTGACGGCTGTCTTGGGTATATAAAAAGTTAACAATCTGTAGACTTTCTCACAGAATATGTGATGCAGAAGCAGAAACAACTGTGATACAAAATACAATCTATAACCCACAATAAACTTTAAAGTACTTCATATGAACTATGCCAACTGATTTTCTTTCTAACAATAAAGAATTATGGAAAATCAAATGTCAATATTTGTCAACGTATTTATATAATTATGACCTGTGCTATTTCAGTTTCATTATGTTAACTAATAACAGGATAAAACAAATGCAAACCAACAGTCATTCTAAGAAAAATATACTATCGTTAGTTTGACCTATTTTCCTCATGTCTTCTCCTGTGCTATTTCCTTTTTTGTCCTCTAGAGAAGCTATATACATAGTGTTTAGTGTTTTCTATTTAGTGTTTTTTTCTTATGTTCTTGGCTTTTATTTAGAGTATTCGTATTTAAATATAAAAATGTTTGTAGAAATATGTTTGTTAGATATTTATAAAATACTCAATTGTATGTAGTGTTCTGGTCCGTGCATTTCTCCCTCGATAGCATATTTCACCAATCTGTCTTGTTCCATGCTTTGTAGTTCAATTATTTTCACTCATGTAATAGTCTCCAGGGACACATCACAATTGCACTAACTATTCTCTGATGACTTCTTATTAGCATATTTCCCAGCATTTTAATTAACAATATTCTTATACATATTTGTTGTCTTCATTTTATATGAGCATGTAAAATTGCTAAGCAAGTGGATGTGTTCATTGGTAGGCTAGTGGATATGTGAATATTTAAAATCTAATGTATAATTGCTTTTAAAATAAATTTTACAGTTTAGCAAAACTAATACATTTACATTCATGTATTTCTTTTCAGCTATTGTCATGGCCCTTATGAGGATCATCTTAGTATTACAAATACATAATTGGAACTCACACACATACACACACACACACACACACACACACACATACATACATACACACACACACACACACACACGAGAGAGAGAGAGAGAGAGGAGAGAGAGAGAGAGAGAGAGAGAGAGAAAGAGAGAGAATTCCAGTTGCTTTTCTCATAATTCAATGAACACACCTTTCTGTTCTGAATTACTTTCTAATTTTCTAGATTTTCTCTAGATACATGTTTAGGGCTGAACCTTCAAAGTTTTGGAGCCCAAATTACTTCTCTCATTTTTTTCTCTAATAATAAACATTTTTAAATGGCTGTTCAGAGTGAAAGAATAAACCAGATAAATAGAAGATAAGTGATTTTTTAAAACCCAGATGTGACAAAAGTAAACAATGTAAACCATTTAAATTTCATTGCCTGGTTTGAGTCTTTGTCAATATGTGAAGATAAACAGCAGAACTTTTCTTCTAAACAGTAGCTCATTTTACCTATACTAATATTTTATGTCTGTCACTTAATTGATATCACTTAATCTCACTCAAATTTGTGTATAGGTGTTTGATTTTAGACTTAAGTTTTTCCATTTTAATATTTTACTATAAAAGTTTTTTGAAGAAAAACCTATCCCAAACCAACCAAATATCAGATGGATTTGAGGTTGGAATTCAAGGGAGAAGATATTGTCTTGTACATACTTTTTAATCCCTTGGAAAACAGTTATAGTCCATCATTCATGACCTTCCCATAGCGTCATCTCTAGGGAAATTCAGAGCAGCCCCAGTTAATATAGTCTTAGATATAACAGGTGTGAAAAATAATATCATCACCAGTGTCAGAAAATGATGCTCATGTCAGTGCTTTAAGAGTGCACAGCTGAAATATAGAATTTGAATGACTATCTCATTGGAAGAAATAAAAAATCTTTCATAATCAGATTTTCAGTTTTAAGAAATCAACATTAATATTGCTGTATCTAGAAAAAACTAATTAATTTACTCTTTGTTCTTTTCTATTCCACTGGATGTTTGTTGAGGGAATTCGTTAAAGGAATACAAATATTTGACAATGAAGGTGAATAGACAAAGGTGAATTCAATAGAGTGTCACAAAGTTAATAGGATAAAAACTGTGCAAATAACTTAGTTGAATTTTCATAACAACTTCCTAATGATGACACATATGTGCTATAAACCTAATATTTAAGAACAATATTAATATCACTAATCAATTTTATTAGATTTGATGAGAATCCCAGAGGTTATGCTGACATTCAAAAGCTTACTGTGAACTGGTCTGATGAACTCTAATAGCAGTTTTTAATATTTCTTTATTTGTCTCTACTTTTCCAGCGAACATGTTGGAGATAAATGATTTTGCAGCAAGACTATATTCATCCTCAGATAAAAAAGAGTTACACAATATAATAAGAAGTTCTTAGAGGAATTGAAATTTATAGGAATATACAAGAAAAATATAGACAAGTAAGACTCTCTGGTGCAGTAAGATGTTCAAAGGATTCATAATAAAATTAGAAGCAAGTCACCTGCAGGGGGAAAGAATGGCTGGGTCTGAGGTATGTAATAAGCATGAGAGTCTTTTGGCCAGGAATTCAGTGAACTCTAATAGGAACTGGAAAACAAGAATGACCTAGAATCTGTTGTGATCTTGGATCTTCTGGATCTTTCTGGATCTGGTTACCACAATCAGTTCCAGATTTCTTCAGATAAAGAGTTCTGGCAACCTGCTGTTGTCTCATGAACACCCTGTTTACTCACTTCTAACCTCGGAAACTTAGCAAAGAGGATTCTTGGAAATGTTGCACAATGATATTAAGGATTCCCTTTTAGTTCTTATAGTTTTAAAAATCTCTTTCAAGTAATATCACAAAAGTTAAAAACAAGAAAGGTTATTGAGTTACTTTTCATTCTTAGAAGTCAGATTATGTTTTACCAATATATATTAATTCAGTGATGGAACAAGAATTATTCTATAATCTTTGTGGCACCATGGATTATAAAGTAGTGAAATGGAGTGTTTCTGCTTATAATATGTTTATACTTTTTTTCTCTTTTTAAAATAAAAACTTTATTAAGATAACATGGAAATTAAAAAAAAAATCACAAACCAAAATTAACTAGATTCAAATTCTATACATCTCCAAGAATTTGCTCTACAGTTAGACTAGCCATTGTGAAGCAGTAAAATTAGGTTCTGTAGTAGGAAGAATTATTTAAGCCTCTAACTTTGCCGCTGTAAGATCTCCTACCCGAAGGAGACCAGTAAAGGAAGACACAACTCAATAATTATGGTATAAATAGCACGCCTAGATTGGACAGATTTACCACTACACTACTCTAATCCATGGCTATGAGATCCCTTATAACTTGCGGTTCATCCAGGCCTCGTGGTTGTCCTTCCACCTCCGGCTCCAGCTCGTCTGTCATTGGTTTCCTTCTACCACTAGCTTCCTTCTGCTCTGCTTCCTCCTGCTTCTACCTCTGCTTCTCTCTGCTTCTGCTCTGCTTCTGCTTCTACTTCTCCCATCAACTTTCCTTCTCTTCTGCCCCTGCTCTGCCTTTTATATCGAATTCCTTTCACTCTCTCCTCCCCTAAGCCTTTTTCTCCTCCGCCTCCCCTTCTACTGCCCAATCTACTGGCTCTAGTCTTTATTTTACAGGTTTTAATTGGACAGAAGGTTTACAAGATTCCTCTGTGTACAGATTCAATCATCCTCTGCAGCCCCTCCCAGAAGGTGGAACTAGGATCACAATACAAGCCTGGGGCTATCCACTGGGAACTAGGATGAAATACAAGGCTGAGGCTATCCACAACATTGATTCAATCCTCCTCTGGAACCCCTCTCAGGGGGTGGAACTAGGATCAAAATACAAGGCTGGGGCTATCCACAACAAGGTTCAGAGAAGCTATTAAATAACTCTACAAGAGAATGAGTACAACTGCAGAACTATTCAAATTCTCCAAGTACTTTAATCCACAACCTAACTTAATCTATTACTTTATCTCCAAACATTTATTGGATTATCTCTCAAAACTATACAAAATGTTTTATTTTCTAATATATGTAAATAGTCAACATCATGAAATTGAACATAATGAAATGATTACAATGTTATATATTTTGTGGTGACATTTCAAGGAAAAATACTAGAACATTAAAATTGAAACCTCAGTAACTGTACATATGCATATATTTAGAGATAACCAATTAATCTTTGCTTCTTGCCTGAAAAAATTTACTGGAATATGAATAAGTATTCATGAAACCTTGCAGGGAGACTGACCCCAGCACTGATGATATGACTCAAACTAACAAAGAGACTTAATGACACAGAAAATAATAGCAATAGAATACAATAAAGTATGAGGCTGAATTAAGAGACAAGAGTAAGATCTGGAATTGACACTATTGATTGTCAAATAATACATGTGGTATTTCATAGCAAGTTGAAGAAAAGGCATGGAAGAAAATTTGTCATTTCCTGAAATATCTGCCTGCTTTGTTTAATCAGTGATGAAGTTCCATAATAGCATCATCCACATGATATGTATGGAAAGAAAAGTATATTAAGGTACTCAGTACAATATTAATTACTAATTACCATATACATAGTAAATATACATATACATACACATTCATATATATATTTATACATACATATATGCATATACATATACATATATAATATATAATATATATATATAACACACACACACACACACACACACACACACACATACATGACACCACCCCACTCACAAAACATTTAAACCAAAATGTATCCTGTTTACAAGAAATGCACGTAAGTGGGATGGAGCAGAGACTGCTAGAATTGCCAACCAATAACCAGCCCAACTTGAGACCCATCTCATGGGCAAGCACCAATCCCTAACATTATTAATGATACTCTGTTATGCTTGCAGACAAGAGCATGTGGTCCTCTGAGAGATTCTACCCATCAGCTGACTCAGACAGATACAGATACCAGCAGCCAAACAGTGGATGGTGCTTTGGAACTCTTAAGGAATAATAGAAGGAGGGATTGTGGGCCCTGAGTGGGATAGGAACTCCACAGGAAGACCAACAGTGTCAACTAACTTGGACCCTTGGGTTCTCAGAGACTGAACCACCAACGAAAGGACATCATGTGCTGAACCTAGGCCTCCCTGAACATATGTAGCAGATGTACAGCTTGGTCCTCATGTCGTTCTAGTACAACTGGAGTGGGGGGCTATCCCAAAAGCTGTTGCCTATATCTCAGATATGTTTTTGTAGCTGGGCTGCATTTTCTGGCCTCAGCAGGACAGAAAGTACCAAATCTCACAGAGACTTGAAGTGCCAGGGTAGAAAAATACCCATAGGGTCCCTACCTGCTCAGATGAGAAAGGGAGGTGGTATGGGGAAGGATTTTGGGATGGGCTAATAGGGGAGGGTGGCAGTGAGCCAGATGTAAAGTAAGTAATTAAAAAAATAAATTAAAAAAATATTATTTTATCTTTACACTTTACTTGGAAAATACATGTATTACGCTGTCCTTAAATACAAAAACTTCTTGTATATATAATATTGTAGATCATCCAAGTATTACATAAAAGCTGCATCTAGATATATCTATATACATATATACAGATATACTTTTTTATATAATATGTGGAATGATAAACTATTCATATATACAAATATATGTGTATATATTAAATATTATATTATATAGTAGTAATATTGAAAATCTAGACTGGAAAATAAATTTCCAAAAAGTTGGGATACAGGAAACAAGCTCTCTAATCAGAAAAAAAAAACATCATATTTCATCTTCAATTCTTCCCATAGGACTATAAACCTTTCATATATATTATTTTAGAAATTCTTTTCTTCAGTGCTCATGTCTCACAGGAGAAGCTTTTTCCTTGAAGCAGTTCAACTTCACCTTTGAGATCATTTCATTGAGAAAATTTCTTAGCCACAGCTACTCTCTCCTTATTCTTGGGGAAATCAGAGTCACCATCACCTTGGTTTTCTTTTTATTGGAAACACTCTTCTTTTTCTCACAGATTATATCTTGCTTATATTTTGTTATACCTCGGTTCCTTCCAACTTTCCCTCTCATCCAGTCTATCTCTTTCTGTCTTTCATTGAAAAACAAAATGCAGTAAGGGATAAAATAAATAAAATGTAATACGATATAATATGATAGAATAAAATAAAACCAACACATTGAAAGGGGAAAGAAACACAAAAGAAATAGGGCCAAGGGAAGAAAAAGAGATTTACTAATTTGCACACTTTTGAACCCCATGTGAACTGAAATAAAAGCCATAATTGTGTGTGTGTGTGTGTGTGTGTGTGTGTGTGTGTGTATATGCAAATGAACTGGTGCAGACCCCGTGAAAATTACTTCAGTCTTTATGAGTTCATATATGCTTTGATCATACTTATTTAGTGAACCTTGGGGTTTTTTTTGTTGTTGTTGTTGTTGGTTTTGATTTGTATTGTTTGTTTGGTTTGGTTTTGATTTTTAGTGACCTCCCTTCCCTCTGGCTCTTTCTTTAGTCCTCCTTTTCTGCAAGGTTCCCTGAGTCCTAAGGAGAGGGATATGATGGAGACATCCCATTTAGGGCTGAATGTTCCAAGGTCCCTCAACCTCTGCTGATATCTGGATGTGGTTCTCTGCATTTGTTCCCATCTGCTGTAGAAGGAAGCTTCTCTGATTATGGGTAAGTAAGGAACTGATCTATGAGTAGAGTAGAATGTCATTAGGAGACATTTATTATTATTATTATTTTTATTATATTATTTAATCTTTTTTACAATCCAGATTTTATCTCCCTCCAGGTCTACCCTCTGACTGTTCCACATCCCATACCTCCTCCCCACTCCCTGTCTCCATGAGGATGTCCCCACCCCCAACCCAACCAGACCTCTAAACTCCCTAGGGCGACAGTCTATTATGGGTTAGGTTCATCTTCTCTGACTGAACCCAGACCAGGAAGTCCTCTGTTGTATATGTGTTGGGGGCCTCATGTCAGCTTCTGTATGCTGCCTGGTTGGTGGTCCAATTTCTGAGAGATCTCGGGGATGCAGGTTAGATGAGACTACAGGGTCGCCCTCCTCCTTAGTTTCTTCCAGTCTTTCCCTAATTCAACCACAGGGGTCAGCAGCTTCTGTCCATTGGTTGGGTGCAAATATCTGCATCTGACTCTTTCAGCTGCTTGTTGGTTCTTTGGGAGGGCAGTCATGATAGGTCCCTTTTTGTAAGTGCTCTATAGCCTTGGGACATCCCCTTGAGCTGGATCCCACGTTGGGCCTTTGGCTGAACCTTCTTTTCCTCAGGTTCTTCTCTATTTTTGTCACTGCAGTTCTAAATGGTTGTGAGTCATCATTTAGTTCTGAGAATTGAACTCAAGACCTCTAGAAGCACAGTCAGTGCTCTTAACCACTGAGCAATCTCTCCAGCCCAGGAGACATTTTATTGCTGTTATTTTTGTTAACAGTAGTAGTATGGTTTACCTTAGGTCAAAGAGCTATCTAGTAGAGGATCGTAATCACCCAAGCAGTTCAGATATGGGTTTAATCTCATTATTGGCCTTAAATTCAAATCAGATATTGGTTGGCTACTCTCACAAGCTCTATGCACTAACATAACTGACGAGTAGTACCCCATCATGGATCCAAGGTTCTGTGACTTCATTAATGTTTGTTTTATTTTTGGGGGGTGTGGCATGCAGATTACCTTCCTGTATCAAAGACATTAGAGCATAGGGCTTTAGGCAGATTTAATGAGTTCTGTAGGTACTGTCTTCAGGAATAGGTTTCTGCCATGTGTTTGTGGAGAGCGACCTATTATGGTCTTGGCAACAGCTTCGAATTTCCATGAGATGTCTTTGATCAAAAACTCAACTAAAAATTTAATCCTGGGTCGGAAAGCATCATTTGTTGACACATGATGGTCATTTGGGACTCGGTATGCCTATTATTTAGAAAATTTTACTTAGATGTTTTCATATATGTATACATTTTAGGATACTTCTACTTTATTAGGTAGTGTTCCATACTACCCTAAAATGGCCTTGAATTTTAACTTTCAACACATCATACTTCCTTCCTTGTCCCACTCTTGACTGCCCATTTACCCTCTTTCCATAACCTTGCCCCACTCTTTCCAGACTTTTTCCTCTTGAACATCCCATTTCAGCAACTCCATCCCTTTATTCTATTTTTTTTCCTAATGAATCTATCTGTCCTCCTAGTCCTAAAAATTATACCTAACCTCGGTGGATCTATGGATTGTAGCTTGATTATAATTGACTCAACAGCTAATATCCACTCACAAACAATTATATACTAGTCTATCCTTCGTTTAGGATACCTCACTTAAGATTTTTTTTCTAGTTCCATCTATTTACATATGAATTTTTATAATTTCAGTTTTAGTGTCTGATTAATATACACCATTGTATAAATGTACTTCTTTGTCTTTATCCATTCTTTTGTTAGGGATATCTAGGCTGTTGGCTGTTTTCTATTTTTAGACAATTATGAAGTGAAAAGCAAAGAACACAGCTGAACAAGTATCATTTGTAAGATGAGGTATCCTTTGGTTATTTCCCAAGAGTGGTATAGCTGTATCTTGAGTTACACTAATTCCCATCTTTCAGAGGAGTTGCCACACGAATTTCTATATTGATTATAATTAGGAATCATGTACACTATTCATAGATTAATTCCTTGCTCAACCATAATCATAGAAGCTTTCTTCTACAGCATATGGGAATAAATGCAGGGACCACATCATTGTGTAGATAATGAGAGACCCTGGAACATTCAACACTAAATGGATGTCTCCATAAAATTGCTTTCCTCAGTGCTCAGGAAACCCTGCAGAAGAGGAGGCAGGGAGCGTAAGAGTGAAAAGGAATAGAGGGATTCCCACCAGTAGTAGAAGAGTCCTCCTCTTAGTCCACATCCTCACCAATGAGCTATCACCTGTGTTATTGATCTTAGGCATTCTGACAAGTGTAAGCTGGAATATCAAAGTAGCTTTGATTTGCATGTCCCTGATAGTTAAGGATGTTCAACATTTTTTTATGTGTATTCTGCCATTAGAGATTTTATTTTTGAGAATTCTGTTCATACCTATGTTCTAATCTTTTAAATTGGGTTATTTGTTTTCTTGGTATCTAGTCTTTGGAGTTTTTTTTTTATATAGATTGAATATTAGTCCTCTGATGGATGTTGTTTAAAAAAAAAAAAACATTTCATCCATTCTGCACCCACTGCTACGTTGTTCTAATGATTATGTCCTTTGTCATGCTGAAGTTTCTCAGTTTATATGGTCCTGGTTTTAATTGTTGATCTTAGTGTCCATGTTAACATTGTTCTGTTCAGAAATTCTTCTTGGTGCCAATGAGTTTAATGCTATTCCTCACTCTTCTATCAGGTTTAATGTATCTTGTTTTATGTTGATATCTTTGATCTATTTGGAGTTGATATTTCTGCTGGATGATAAATATGAATCTACTTATATTCTTCTACAGACTAAATCCAGTTTGCCTAGCCCTATTTGATGAAGAAGCTTTCTTTTTCATGTGTATCTGGATTCTTTATAATCATCTGAGTATAGCTGTGTAAATTTATGTCAGGGTCTTCAATTAGATTCTATTTATCAATGTATCTGTCTTGTGTCAATATCATGCTGTTTGTTTTGGTTTGGTTTTGTGTGGTTTTTGTTTTTTTTAACTATACCTCTTGATACAACTTGAAATTGGAGTGGTGATAACTCCTTGAAGTTCTTTAGTTGTTCAGGATTGTTTTACCAGTCCTGGCTTTTTGTGTTTCCATATGAAGCTGAGAATTGTCCTTTCAAAATCTCTGAAGTAACTCTACTGGAATTTTGATGAGGATTCCTTTGAATCTGTAGATTGTTGTAGATTGTAGGATGGTCATTTTTTTTAGTATGTTCATCCTACATGAGAATAGAAGGTATTGCTAACTTCTTATATTTTCTTCAATATCTTTTTTCATTGTCATGAAGTTTTGATCATACAAGTCTTTCAGTTGCTTGGTTAGAATTACCCCAAGATATTTTATTTATATCAGTCTATTGTTAAAGGTTTTATTTCTCTGATTTCTTTCTCAGTCCATATGCATTTATGTATAGGAGAGCTACTTATGTTTTGAATTAATTTTATTTCCAAGGTTTTGCTGAAAATGTTTAGCATCTGTAGGTATTCACTGGTGAACTTTTAGGATCAATTATGTATTCTAACATATCATCTGCAAAAAAAGATACATTAACTTTTCTGTTTGTATTCTCTTGATCTTCAGTTGTCTTATTGGTCTATAAGTACTATATTTAATAATTATAGGGAGTGTAGACAACATTGTCTTGTTCTTCATTATGGTGGAATTGTTTTGGGTTTCTGTTCTTTTCAGATGTTGTTGGATCCATGCTTGCTGTAAACTTCCTTTTTTTGGGGGGGGAAGTTATCTAGTGCATGAAATGGATTTTATTATAGTAGCCACAGGTAAGTTGATTCAGTTGATTCATCTGTAAAAAGAAAATTGTAAAATAGACCACACTTCTGTTTCCACACTTACATTGGCTTCAAAGAGTATATTTACAACTAGTTCAGATTTTTTTTTTTTATAAAATCATTTTGTATTAGATTTCCTAGCTTCTACTATGTAACCACAAGGTCCTTACTTTTCTGTAAATATGACTCAGACCTAAAATATGCCAATACTCTGTAGATATTATTCTACTGAATTTAAGTTATAAATAGTCCTCATAGAAAATTTTATGTTTAAGAATAGTTGAGGAATACAGAAGTATGTGCTGAAGAGATATATCAATGGGTGGCCCTTGCCACAAATATATTTGGACCTGAGTTCAGACTGAAAATCAAATAAATCTGAATAGAGTTATCTCTAACCATAATATCAGTGACCTTATGGTAATAGTGGCAGACACAGGGGATTTACAGGAAGTTGTTTGCCCTCTATCCAAGAGTATGCAGAGGGTAAAACCCAAAAATACCTGTCTCAAACATTGTGAAAGGCAAGGACCAACTCCTGAAACTGAATTCTGAACTCCACACATGCACCATGGCCCCTATACATTTGCACTCACAAACACAAACAGGCATACACACAAACTCACATAGCATACATGAATTCACATATACACATACATACACAGATACATACAAATACACAAATAAAAATATAAAATAATACCAAGTAATGTAATAGATTAACTTATTTGAAAAGCATCAAAGGTTCTTTTAATATTTTCATAGTAAGCTCATCAGTTTCATGAGTTAGTTTCATTTTCTGTGCAAACAATAATTTGTTTTCTATTTCCATATTAATGAGTATATGGTCCCTTGCCTGTGTTAGTTTTTACAAATAATGCTGCTGAAAACATCCATGTACAAAATTCAGCTGGGCATTTGTTTCTGTTTCTCTTAGGAAATCAGCTAGAATTGGCATTACTGAATCTCATGGTAGATAGATACCCAACTTGTAGAGGAAGTGTCAAAATTAGAGATAGGTTTTTTTCCTACATTTCCAATTCTTGTGTCTAGATGTTCATGTGAATAATTTTTGATCATATTTTTATTTGATTTCTTCCCAGGTATATTTAGAAATGGGTTATTGTATTTTATGTTGTTTGGGACTTCATCATGTCTGTATCTATTCAAATCAGTGCTTAAACTTTCATCCATATTTTTTAAATTTAAAGAACAATATTCAGGCATTTGTAATTATGTGTGATATTAAGTTCAAGAAATTTAAAGACTTTAAAGTAATATCAAGTCCATGCCTTTATCCTGCCCTTCTAATCTCATTATATATGAAGAAAAAAATGGTCGATTTCTTCAAATGTTTTTTATATATTCTTAAGATTATCATAAGCTTTTAAGTTTTCTAATTACTTGGCTAAATATATTGACTAAACAAATCTCTTTCTTCACATAAAATCAATTTGATAATAATATATTCTATCTTTATATATAAATGAATAATTATAATTAATTTTGGCATTTGTCTTTAATTACAAACCACTTGTAATACTTGATTTTCTTGTCAGAATAATGCTAACTTTAAAGAGTGCATTGCTTAGTAGATATATGGGTTTAACTTCACTAAGTAAGTACATATTTAATGTGTGATTCATTTTATGTATTAATTTCAGTCCATAAGTTAGAATTTTAAATATAGTTTGAATTTTAAAAGGTTGTATATATTTCTTAGAATACATCAGAAAAAGCTAATTGGGAAGATATATTTGTGGAATATTTTTATCTAAAATAGCTTCTTTTAAAATAATTTTTAGATTATATTGTAAATATATCATTTTTCTTTTCCCTTTCCTCCTTCCATGCTTTCCCATGTACCTAACATTTTCCTTTCAGATACATAGTCTCTTCTAAAACATGTTATTAAATATACATATGTGTGTGCATAAATATACATGTATATTTAATTTTATATCATATACATTTATACAATCAACTCAGCCCATATAATGTTCCTTGTATATATTTATGTTTCCAGGAGTAACTATTTTTAATTAGATAACCAATTAGTGGCCTCTTCTTTTATTTTCCATAACTTATTTTATATTAATTCACATTGTATCTCAATCAGAGTCCCTGCACAGTCCTGTACTTGCAAATCCCTCTCACATTACCCTCTCCCCAACACGGGACACCTAGTCCCAGTAGAACTAAGCACCTCCTCTCCCACTGAAACCCAACTAGGTAAGGGAAGGAAACAGAATCATAGACAGTCCCAACTCCATTTAGGGAACCCATATGAAGACAAAGCTGCACATCTGCTACAAATGTGTGTGGGAATGAGGTCTAGTCCCTGCATGCTCTTTAGTTGGGTGTTCAGTCTTTGTGATACCCCATGGACCCAGTTACTTGACTATCTAGGTCTTCTTATGATGTCCTTGACTCCTCTGTCTTGCTAAATTCTATCTTCTACTCTTTCACAAGACTCCTGAGTTCCACCTGATGCGGCTATGGATTCTGCATCTGCCTCCATCAGCCACTCAAGCCACTCATGAGATAGTTATATTAAATTACTGTCTGTAAGCATAGCAGAGTATCATTAATAGTGTTTGTGGTTGAATTTCTACATGAGGTGGCTTTCAAGTTTCGTTGACCATTCCCTCAGTCTCTGCTCCATTTTTATCCCTGTGTATCTTGTAGCAAAGACAAATTTTGATTTGAAGGTTTTATGGGTGGGTTGATGTCCTCCTCCTTCCACTAGAACTCCTATCTGTTTACAGCAGGTAGTAGCTTTTCTGACAAGCAACTCAGTATAATCATGAGTATTTAAATTGAAATAATCCTTAGTAAGAGTTCTTTTTTCTTAATTAATTATTTTATTTTTTTACATTTCAAATGTTGCCCACCCCTCCTGGTAACCCCTTCCAGAGCTCTTCATCCAATTCTCCCACCCCTTTGCCTCCGAGAGGGTGCTATCCCTTGCCTTTTCTCCCTTTCCTGAGAAATCAAGTCTCTACAGAATTAGGCACATCCTCTCCCACTGGGGCAAGACAAGGCAGTCCTCTGCTACATATGTGCCAGTGGGCCTCAGACCAGTCCACATATGCTCTTTGGTTGGTGGCTTAGTCTCTGGGATTAGTCAGGGTTCTAGCTTAGTTGACTCTACTGACCTTCTATGAGATTCCCATCTCTTTCAGCTCCTTTAATGCTTCCGTTAACTCTAACATAGAGGTCCTAGGCCTCAGTCCACTGGTTGGCTGTAAATAGCTGTATCTGTTCCAGTCAGCTGCTGGTAGAGCCTCTCAGAGTACAGGTTCCATGCTAGGTTCCTGTCAGCAAGTACAACAAAACATCAATAGTAGTATTAGGATTTGTTGCATGACCAAAAGATCGATCCCAAGATGGGCCAGTCACTGGACAGCCTTTACTTCACTCTCTGCTTTATTTTTGTCCCTGCATTTCTTTTAAACAGGAACAATTCTGGTTCTAAAAATTTAAAGGTGGATGATAGACCCATATCTCCAAAGGAGCCCTATCTACTAGAGGTGGTCTCTTCACGTTCCATCTCTCCACTTGCCTAAGGTTATTCCATTGAGTCCAGGTCTCTGGACTTTCTAGAGGTTCCCCTGCACCCCCCCCCCCGCTCCCACAGATGCATATTTCCATTCATCCTCCTGGTTCTCTGGGTTTCTCTCTGATCCCGCCCCCATACCTGACCCCACCCCCATCGTCCCCTCTCACACCCAGTTCCCTGCCTCCTGTGATTATTTTGTTTCCTGTTCTAAGTAGTATGAAAAAGAAAATACGATTTTTTTTTTATTTTTACAATTGGCAATGTGATTTTTATTCCTGTCCTGTGTGAGCGCACATTTTACTCATCCCAATGCACTCAGGCATTCCTTTTCTAGATTCAAATACTTGTCTCATATGAGCACACACTACTCTGTTCAAGCTAAAAATTCAACAGAAAATATGCATAAACCTGGTGTTTATAATTAAATTGCATATTCTCATGCATTTAGCCCTTTAAAATTTTGTTCCCAAATTCTCAGCATTTGTCACACTTTGCAATGAACTCTGTGTTTCCCTTCATTTGATTATGGCCTAGATGCTTTCAATAAAATTTTATTTTGGCTTATCATGTTTTTCCCTTTTTGTACATTTTTCAAACATTACTCTCCTGGTGTCTAATACCTAACTAACTATTATTTTAGAGGTATTTTTTTCCATTTCTCTTCTTTTTTGATCAAGATGAAAATTTACTTATATTTTCACCTTTCTCAATATGGGCTGCACATTATTTCTCTAAGATAAATTACCTTTATTTAACAAATTATTAAGATTTTGAGGTATTTTTATGGTAAATTTAGTAATAGCTTAAAATAATACCCAATTTATATATCAGAAGTTTCACAAAAAAATTTAAGCAAAAAATTTCTGAAAATGTATTAGTAAATTTCATTTGGCAATTCTGCTTTAAATAATTAATAAAAATTTTGAAAATATACATTTTAAATATTTGATTTGTGCATAGAAAGTAGTCCCAGTGATTAAGAGCACTGGCGACTCTCTTAGAAAAGTTAAATTTGATTCTTATCACTCATGTGAGAGCTCACAATCTTCTGTAATTCCAGTTCCAAGAGATTAATATTCACTTCTGACCAACAACAGCACAAGGCACATACACATACTCATACACATACAGATGCAGCTAAGAAACCACACAAAAATAAAATTTAAATGTCTGGTTAGAATTTTTCTTTTCTCTTTCTCTTCTCAAAAGTTAATGCAGCTTTATTTAAAGAAAAAAAACAAAAACTAGCAATTACTAATCTGTATATACAAATTACTTTTATTTCAAATTAGCAGAACTATCTCTGGTTTAATATATAATATTAGATTGAGGTGAGATGATTACACATCTAAATAAAATCTAATTACAAATCTAAAATAAAAATTAGATTTAAATCAATTAATGCTTGTATGACTCAAAAGTATTAAACAGGTATGTAAATAATAAAATTGTAAAGAACTTTGCCTTAACATATTAGAAGATCCAATAATAAGGTTCAATTAAACATTATTAATAAGTCATAAATATCACCATTCCTATGTAGAAAATGTTAAACTAGTTTTAATGTTTATCACAACATATACCTTTTGATATTTGAATTCTGGTCATTTAGAAACTGAAAGGGCTTCAGAAATTTCTAGTCTGCTAATATTGATTCTGAAAAATGAAGAGAAACAGAATGGATATAAAGATATAAGGATAGCCAGATCAGTCAGATGGCTATACATATGAGGAACATCGGACTGTCTTCTGTGTTAGAATTCCAAACAAGATCTGAGCACAAGATATCAAGTTACATTCTAAGAATCATGCAAAAATTAGGCTTCGCATGAGAATTTCCATGACTGGTGTATTATTAGCAGTCTAGCTTTGTCAGCACTGTGAAGCACAGCAACTCTATGCTTCCTCTGGACCTGTGTAGCTGCATTGCTTTGCTCTACAGTCTGTGGAGCAGTCAACATGACTCCAGTGAATTCCGGAATTAGTCCCTGAATGAGTGCCAAGCATGTTAAATAAGCTTCACATTGGGAGCATCTAAGATGGAATGATCATAGCATAGTTAGATTTAAAGTGCTCCTGAGGCCAAGTTCTAAAGGAAGCAACACAAGTTATCAGCCTTCTAAAAGTGCCAACTGTGAGCAAGGACAAAATGATTTAGACAATGCTTAGCAAAATATGAAATGTGAAAATTCCACCAAGACAAAACAAGGACAAATGTATCAGTCAACTGACAAAAAAGAAGAAAGACTAGAGGAGATCTTGTTCTTATCTGTACTAAATAGAACCAAAAATTAATAATGTGATCACTGAAATGTGAAAACAAAACACAATAAAACAAAAACAAAAAAAAAAGTTTCAGGTAAGATGCCGTGTTATATGAAATAAGACCAATAACATTAAGCTAAAGTTCATAACATATATAAAATGTGGCTTCAATTTCTCACTCCTATTTCTTTTGCATGACTTGGGCAATTTGCTTTTGTTGGTAAAGTCAAACATAGCCAGCCTAAGTGATAGCCAACAAAGGGTAAGCTACAAGTCAGTGGTTGACTTTAGTTCCCACAATTCGACCAAGGACAAGTCCCATGAACTTTAGCTTTGAGCCAGCTCTTACAGAATGTTAATATAATTTACAAAGTTAATATACTAAACATTTTTCTATTTATTCATAATTAAGTGAATTGATTTATAATTAGTTATTCCTAGCCCTAAAGGAAACCAGTTTTGCAAAGGTAACTGGAGGGTATGTTGATGTGCCTGTGTTGTAGTGTAATCGATGTCATGCTTCTTTGTACATTTTACAAAAATGACAAATTTGTGTCACTGCCGAAACAAATTGGTGGAAGACGCACAAAGAGCAAAAACAACCTACAAAAACACAATATAGAAACCCATATCTAGATTTGTAAGTGGTTAAAAACATGATATAAAAGAGGAATGAGTTGACGAGGGTTTATTGGAAAATCAGGGTTAGAAACTGCAGAAGAAAGTCAATTCTTATTTACTTCACTTTCATCAAGAAAAGCCAATATTTTTCACTGTGCAGAGAGGCGTAGCAGAAACATGCAGACAATGTGAAGGTCTAGCCTTGTTACTCAAAATGTGGTCTAGGATGTTTAAGTTGAATGATTTTCCAATAGAGCTAGTAAGGACAGACATGAGAAGAGTTTAGGGGGAGGATGGGAACATTTTCTTTTCTTTTTTTTGGATTTTTGAGACAGAGTTTCTCTGTGTAGCTGGGGGGTGGGGGGGTGGGGTGGGGGGGGCGCTGTCCTGGAACTCACTCTGTAGACCAGGCTGGCCTTGAATTCAGAAATCTGCCTGCCTCTGACTCCCAAGTGCTGGGATTAAAGGTTTGCACCACCACTTCCCAGCTCTTTGCTACTTCTTGTGTGACCGTATTTCAGGCATTATCTCTTATACTTGTTTCTACCTGAAATATGGGAATGGACTTCCTGCCTGTTTACTCTGCCACAGTCAATGAGGTTTAGATTCAGTGAGAGAGAAAAAACAACAAACAAAAGGAAAGTAGGATGTGATAGGTAGAAGTAACTAACTACAAATTCTAGGCTCTGTAATTGTTGTCTCAGAGGGCTTACAGGTAAATAAGATCACCCTTTCCAGATCTTTCTAAACTCTGGCTGGCTGGTTCAACACAGCAATTCAGGCTCAAAACTCCTCTCCAACATGACTGATTCAAATTGGCTTCTGAGTGTATTATTCTGCTTGGACTCAAACTAACTCTGGTGATTTGTTCTAATCTTCAGGCTTCTAATTCTCTGGCTCCTTCTGTCTTCTGCAACCTGTCTCTGTAAAACCATCCTCTCTCCTCCTCCTCCTCCTCCTCCTCCTCCTCCTCCTCCTCCTCCTCCTCCTCCTCTCTCTCTCCTCTCCTCTCTCTCTCTCTCTCTCCCCTCTTCTCTCTCTCTCTCTCTCTCTCTGTCCACTGCTCATCTTGTATTATCTCTCATTCTAGTCCTCATGAGAGAGTCCTATCTCTGACTCATTCTGTCAAATCTTTCTCTGACCATTTCTTTGTCTGATCCTCAATTAGAATTCACTTTCAAACATGACTGCTTCTTCTACAAACTAACCTTATCTCCATTTTGCAGGGACTAAAGGTGTGTACTAAAGGACATGTCTGCATTCCAGACAGATCATATAGACCTAATAGGCACTGGAATATGATCCCTTGTCAGAGAACCATGCTGCTGTATTAAAATTCTTTGACATCTTCCCTCTTTCTGCTTAAGCAAAAAAATTTATCCCATTTACCTTTTACAACAGAAACAATTATCCATCCCACAAATGTCCTTATGAAGATCGATGGAGGAGATGATCCTTCATAGCTGCAGTCCTGCTCCTCTGTCCTTCAGCAAATGTCCATTCCAGCATCTTGGTTTCTCAGTCTGCTAGTCTGATGAACATCTGTCCTTTTCAGCAGTTTGTTGAGATATTCTTATGCAGGGGTGTCAGCAGTCAGCTTTCTGCATTGTCTGGGTTGCTGTCTTTTCTGATCTTTCTTCCTTGAGTCCTGCCTTTTACTTGGAAGTTTTTCAAATAAATTGGACCTTTATCAATTATGATGGAACTCATATACTTTCATCAACTGTGAAAATGTAGAGAACATCTCTTCCCCAACATAACACATTCCTTGCCTTCCATTCTGATGTTAAAATATTTTTAAACACAGGATGATCTAATTCATGCTTTGTTTTCTACAATCCAGTGTCTTTAAGCTAATCCTATTACCCCTTTCTTTTTAACAAAGCAGAGTTATATCTTTATGAATCCACACATGAACTAGACATTTAGGCACTCACATTCCATGCACAGTTGCACAGCAATGAACCATGCTCCTCACTCATTTAACTCAATAAACATTACAGTCACATTACATATAATGTCAATATACAGTGTCAATTAAAATAGGTATTCATTGTCTGAGATTGAAGGAATATTAATCTAAGCTTCCCATTGTTGTAGTAGTTCTCTTCTCTATAGGATAATGGCTACATCTGCCTATAAGGCTTTAATGTTCCTATTTTACCTTCTGGTCCCTTAAATTTAATTTGTCTTACACTTTAGTTTTACTTCACACAGAGTTTCAATCCCTAAAAACTGTGTAAATGCCTTCTGACGGCTCCAATATGGAGTCCAACATTCTCCACTTATGTCAGCTTCTGTGTCCACCAAACCTTCCATTTAAATACCATTTTATTTATTTTTAATTTTGGTCCCTGGTCATTGACATCAGTTCGTAAAAAAGAAAAGAAAGAAAGAGAGAGAGAGAGAGACAGAGAGAGAGAGAGAGAGAGAGAGGAGAGAGAGAGAAAGAAAGAAAGAAAGCAAAGCAAAATCAATCACAACAAAGAAACAAACTGTCTTTCAGTACTTTCAAATCCTCCTTTCTATTGGATCCTTCCTTTCCTATGATACATGGAAGAAGTAAAAGCTGAGCAATGCTGCTTCCTGTCTGAACTACAGAGTTTTCTTTACGGAAGCCATAATCTCAATCTTGATCTTGCAGTGTTCATCTATATTCCTGAATGAACAAAGAATCTTTGAGATGTTATGTTATTTCTCCATAAAATCATCCCTACCATTTTGGGTGGTAGAAGTCCATGAACTCCAATATGTACTTTATTGCATGGAGATTTTTATGCTATTTTGAGATTTTTACTTATGTCTAAGTTTTGGACAGTGCTTCTTTCTGTAGCATGCATTGGATCTTTAATACTTAGGTTAGTTTTCTCTAGGTGTTCTGTGGATTGCTGACAGGAAATACCTGGCTCGTATTGTTTGTTGCATGGGTATAAGTGAACCCCCTTAGGGGGTTTTCTGTATTTAAAAGATTATCTCATAGGGAATTTCTCATTGATAAAGAATTACCTTACATATTTCTCACTGATCTGCATTCATTAGTCCAATGCCTATCCTTAATATAACTTTTACAAATACTGGAAATCTGAGGTCTTCTAGAGAAGTCTCTCAGAATGCCTGTTCTACAATCCCTTTTTAAATGACTTCATCTTCTACAGTCAAAAACTACAGACACTTTGATATCTAGGATTATTGTCTATTGATTATCCAGTTATATAGTCATAATGGTCAATATCAGCAGTAGTTCTAGCCCTATTAATCCATGGATACTGATTGAGCTTTTAAAGGTCAAAGAACTTTTAACATTCTATATTTTCATTTTCAAAAGCTAAAGTTTTAATTAATACCTGTATTACATCTGGTTCTGATATTGCCCTGTTTATAGGGGACATTAATCTATATAAGAAATCATTAAAAGTCTCTCTGGGGCTTTGCATAATCTATGTGAATGACATAGACCTTTCTCCTTGTTTCTCCACCTTATCCCAGGCTCTTAAAGTTACTAAAGTACATTGTACAATAAAAGAGTCATCAAATTGCATCTGCTGTCTTAAATCATCAAATTAACCTTCACCTAACAATTGGTCTTTCATGATATTAACATCTTTAAACCTACTGGGGTTTTCCATAATTGCAGCTGCTTCTTGCCACCATGTCAGCCATTTTAATTGAGAAGTAGCTTCCAATACAGCTGCTGCCAAATTCTGTTTTGGGTAGCCCTGGTATTTAATGTCTATATGACATAGGGTGAGTACATTCTATAAGTGATGTGCTTTATTCTCTGGTTATGTTGAGTGTTAATGTCATATATTCAGGTTACTCTTCTTAAATTTTTATTGTTTCTTTGTGAATTTCATATCATGTACCTCATTCCCATCCATCTCCCCATTTTTCATATCCTCCATAAACCTTAGAAACCTCCAATCCCCAAATAAAAATAATCTCATTGTGGAATCTGTAGTGTATCACAGTGTGTTACAAGTACACCCCTTTTGTCCATCCATTTTTACTTGTTAATATTCATTTCTCAATTATTCAAGGCCTCTGACTTCTGCTACACTACCAATACTGGATTTGCACCAGAACTCCTCTGTAAAACTTGTTTTTGTCCAGTGTCATAGAGATCTTTGAGTTCTTTATGACCTATCCCTTCACATACTATAGCAATTCTTACATGGGTTAGAATTTGAGGTGGTATAGAGGAATTTTAATCCAGCAATATGACTGCTCTGGCAAAGAACTACATTCAAAGACCTTCAAGGTCTGTGTAACCTGGCTAGAATAGAGATACAGGTTTAATCCCTCTGGTAGGAATACAGACACACCCTTAGTATACACCTTTAATATCAATGGAGAGATTTCAGTAAGGTTAGTTTGTAAAAGAAAGCCATGTTTGAATGTGATATCAAATTGAGGGATAAAGTAACAAATCAGGGAATGATTTGACAATGATATGGTCTGATATATACCTGAAGCCCATTTTGTTCCATGCCTGTCATCTACTCTGTATTGTTGCTATAACTTGCCTGCCAGTCACTGACATGAAGTGACTTGGCTCAAGGATGTGTTGACCACATAACTTGTTTTTTCTGTACGCTCTGTATAAAGTTTTCTAATCTTAAGCAAGTCCATAAAGCTTTATGTAGAACCCATTAAATCAAAAGTCAATATAAACCACTATATCTAAAATGGCTTGAGTCAGCTGGCAGCCCTTCCTGCACCTATGTATGAATTCATTGTTCATTGTTAATTTGTTTGTTTTTGTTTTTGTTTTTGTTTGTAGCTGACACTGAAGAATGCCACTAATAAGCCAAGAAGTTATGATTATAATACTCATGCACTGTTTTCTCAATGTTCTGAAATTCCCGTGTTCACTACCCATCCACATTACTCAGGACCAATCGGCTTAAAGGTTAGCTGATAATACTTTGCCTAGTAAGCCAACTGCTCCCCTCCTTTAAATTTTCGAACCTGTGTTTTCCTATAAAAAGCCGTACCTTAGATCAGACTTACTGCAATTAGGCTCCTGTGGGACTGTGAAAGGATAGCATGGTATCTGGTCAAGCACTGGCTAGAGATGGCCAGAGACCCAACAGGTATCCCTGCAAGGATGGCATGCATTTCCACGCTCCCAGACTCCAGGCTCCTGACAGGAGGCAGAAGATCTCCATTGATCGTGCCTTTCAGTCACATAGGGCAACTCCTCTACCAGCCCCTCCACAGGTAGAGGGCATGACTACAGGCTTCAGAGCCTCAAGAGATCTCCATATTAATAGGTACCTAAAGGCCAGAGGGCATAGCCAATTAACCATTCCTTCCAAGACCTTCCTCCTTACAAACAGTATTTTACTTCAGGCTGGCCCTGAGGACACAGGGTACAGCTACATCCACTTTCCTCCATGACAATAAACCTTTTAAAACCATCGACTTCCTCTTGTCTTTGGGGCCTGTCCATGGAGAACCATAGAGGGAGCTTCAACTAATGAGCTGCTGCCACCTAATCTCCCACCTGTAAGACTTTTTCTACGTTCCTGCCATGGAGGCTGGCAACCCAAGCAAGCTAGGGAGCCAGCCATGACCCCAGCCATAACCAAGAGTCTCACCCTGCTGGGAGATTCCGGAGTTTCTCCCTTGTCCCTGTCCCTCTTGGCTGTGGGCTGGTCCAGCCTGTATGCCCCCCATCCCCCCATCTTGGTCCTTCTGCGGCCTCCCAGTGGCATCTGGGAGCCCAAGGGCAGAGACCACCAGTCTCCTGCTTGCCACCTTGGCTCAGAGACCCCCTGACTCCAGAGCTCTGCACCCGCTACGGGTCTCAGACTGAGTTCTCCCCATGCCCAGAGGGAAGTTCAGTGGCTTCTTATAGCCCAGTGTCTGCCCGGAGTGTGGATGAACTCAGTCAAATTCCTGCATGCTTCTGCCTCCCTGAGCCCTGACAGACACTCCGGATTCCCAACTCAGCCCAACGGGACTCACACATGAGCTACAACCCCACAGGCTCCCACAGTCCTTTTTACAGTCCTGGACATCCAGTATTAAAGTGTGCATTCAATAAACTATTTTCGCTTAACTGAGATCAGTGTTTGCTTGGTTTGACTGGTGATTCCTGAACCCAGACAGGCAGAATGAATCAGAGTAAGGTATGCTCAACTCACAAGATACCAGCAGAGGAAGGGAGAGGCAGTTTTAGTAGGATGGTTTTACAGAAACAGGCAGCAGGTGAAGACAGAATGCCTCAGAGAATAAAGAGCCAGAAGATAAGAACTTATTGCCAAAATTAGTATGAGGCCAAACTGAGCAATTCAGTCAGAAAGCCAGATTGAATCAGTAACTTGGAGAAGAGTTTTGATCCAGAACAGCTGAGTTCAACCAGCTAGCCAGAGTACAAAAAGAAAGGGGAGATAGAAAGAGCGAGCTTATTCAGGAGTAACCCTCTGAGATGACAATTACATCTGGTGAAAAAAAGTTACTTTTTACAAGGTGGGCCTACTCAAGGCCTGAATCTGGGCCCAGGTGATAGTTGAGTTGGCCAAGGCCTCAGTTTTCCTGTACCTGCACCACTAGGACAGCTCTACTATTCTGCCCAGGTGTAGCTCAGGACCACTCTCGGAGTGCTGCAGCAGGTGAGGTGCAGGGCCAGCACTCTGCTCTAACGACTTTACTGCCAACTTTCCTGCCTGCTGCAGGCAGTAAAAGGTGTGTGAATTGGGTATTTCTCCCTACCCTACTCCACTTCTCCAGTACTCATTCTTTTGGGTCAGCTTACCCCTTTCCCTGCAATCATGGTAAGTTCGA